>JADRCH010000332.1:686948-704851 GCA_019843965.1 Rhynchomys soricoides
CTTTCTTTCTTTCTTTCTTTCTTTCTTTCTTTCTTTCTTTCTTTCTTGAGAGCCCAAGACTACCAGCTCACAGATGGTACCATCCACAAGGGGCCCTCCTACCTTGATCACTAACTGAGAAAATGCCTTACCACTGGATCTCATGGAGGCATAATCTCCTCCTTTCTCCTTTCTCACTGAAGCTCCTTTCTCTGTGATAACTCCAGCTTGTGTCAAGTTGACACACAAAACCAGCCAACATAACCCTGTTCAGATGTCATGCAGTCCCTAAGAACATAACCCTGTTCAGATGTCATGCAGTCCCTAAGAACATAACCCTGTTCAGATGTCATGCAGTCCCTAAGAAAACACAAATGAGATCCCAGGCTACTATCCCCAGCACGACTCTCGATCACTGTAGATGGAGATACCAAGATATTCATGACAAAACTAACTTTAAACAATATTTTCTACTAATCCACCCCTAAAGAGGGTACTAGAAGGAAAAGTCAACACAAGGAGTGGAAATACACCCAAGGTAACACAAGAAATTAATCATCTCATAACAAATCCAAAAGAAGAGATACACACATAACACCATCACTAAGAAAAAATAAATAAATAAATAAATAAATAAATAAATAACAAGAACCAACAGTCATTGGTCTTGACTATTACTCAACATCACTGGACTCCATTTCCCCAATAAAAATACATAAGGTTAAAGACTGGATAAATAGGCCACCCGGGCCGCAGAGGTGCTGGGGACCCACCTTCCTGCCTCACTTGCGCCTGCTTCCTCAGACCCTGCGGGTCCCCCCCCCTCACAGCGTCTTCCCGGGAGGGGCTCCAGTGGGAGGGCACTATTGCTGTGGGAGCCGGGGACAGAGCCATGCTGGCTCCCTCGGGGTGGGACTGGCTGGGCTGGGGGATGGGGAGGGGTGAGGTGATCTGAGCTGTGAGCAGCTGTTCCTCCGGCTTGCTCCTTCAGTCGTTTTCTATGCTGCTGCCTGCAGGGCTGCGTGGCTTGGTAGCATCTAGGGAGCGGCCGGCTGTCCCCCCTCCCCACACTGGACTCCCCCATGTATGAAGACTCCTACGTGCCCAGGTTTCAGGACAAGCCTCTCTCTGGACTCAGACATCTCCCTGGAGGAGGACCGGTAGAGTGGCCAACAAGAAGTGGAGAGTCAGGCTCAGCAGCAGCTGGAAAGAGCCAAGCACAAACCTATGGCATTTGCTGTGAGGATCAATGTGGAGCTCTAGATGAGGCCTGTCCAGTCCAGGGCTCTGGAGTCAACTTTGAGGCGAAAGATTTTCTGCACATTAAAGAGAAGTACAGCAATAACTGGTGGATCGGGAGGCTAGTGAAAGAGGGCGGAGACATCACCTTCATGTCCAGCTCCCAACGCCTGGAGAGCATCCAGCTCAAACAAGAACAGCAAGCCAGGAGATATGAAACCCTTCCATCCTGAATAACATTGGCAACTCTCCTCCATCCCTAGCCAAGCAGAAGCAAAAGCAGGCAGAACATGTTCCCCCATATGATGTGGTGCCCTCCATGCGGCCCGTGGTGCTGGTGGGACCCTCTCTGAAAGGTTGTCTGAGGTCACAGACATGATGCAGAGTGCTCTCTTCAACTTCCTTAAACACAGGTTTGATGGCAGGATCTCCATCGCCCGGGTCACGGCTGACCTCTCACTGGTGAAGCGGTCAGGGATCAACAATCCTGGCAAGAGGACTATCATTGAGTATTCCTCCGCCTGCTCCAACAATGCTGAAGTACAGAGTGAGATTGAATGCATATTCGAGCTGGCCAAATCCCCGCAGCTAATGGTGTTGGACGCTGATACCATCATCAACTACCCAGCACAGCTAGCCAAGACCTCACTGGCCCCCATCATCGTCTTTGTCAAAGTATCCTCGCCAAAAGTACTGCAGCGACTCATCCAGGGGGAAGTTACAGATGAAGCACCTCACTGTACAGATGATGGCCTATGATAAGCTGGTTCAGTGCCCACCAGAGTCATTTGATGTGATTCTGGATGAGAAAAGTTGGACGATGCCTATGGGCATCTGGCTGAATACTTGGAGGTTTACTGGCAAGCTACCCACCACCCAGCACCTGGCCCAGGACTGCTGGGTCCGCCTAGTGTCATCCCTGGACTTCAGAAACAGCAGCTCCTGTGGGAGCAAGGTGAGGAGCATTCACCCCTGGAGCAAGACAGCTTGATGTTCTCAGATGAGGCCAGCAAGAACTCCTGCCAGGCCTGGACTGGATCTTCACAACGCAGCTCCCGCCATCTGGAGGACTATGCAGAGGCCTACCAGGATCTGTACTACCCTCACTGCCAACACACCTCAGGGCTATCCAGTGCTAACGGGCATGACTCCCAAGACCAGCTCCTAGCCCAGTACTTGGAGCACAGCCACAATGACCGGAACTGGCAGCAGCCTAGGCCTAAGGACAGCTACTGACCACCTCCTGCCCTACCCTGGCAGGCACAGGCATAGAGGCTGGGGTGTCCACTTCAGGCAGGGTGGAATTAGATTGGCATTAGGCTGCTGCTAGGTTTAGTTCACACAACCCTCTGGCCAGCCCCAGGTCCAGGGCTGACTGTGGTCCCAAGGTTCTGAGAGAAGCAAGGGGACCCCTCACCTCATAGGCACAGTGACCCTGTAGGTTCTCATCCAGGTACTAGCCATGTTCTGCATCCTTGGCACCTTCCCTTGCATAAGAAGCTGCCCCAGTAGGCAATGATCTCAGGCAGGATCAATTAGCAGGGGCCTTCCAGCCAGAATGGATGCCCCTCTAAATAGCAAGATGGTGTAAGCATGGGCAATACAGCATGAGAAAGAAACATGGTTCTTGAGCAGGCATAAATCCTAAGCAAAGGGACTCCATTCACATCACTGCCACACATCAGGAATGAAGCAGAGCTCAACATGGCAGCTCTTCTGTCCCATCAGCTGGGGTGGGCACTTACACCTAAGACAGGAGCTGTGCAGGACAGACAACTCACAAGGTTAGAAAACAGCCTTCCTCACCAAACCAGGAAACTGAGTATCTGGCAAGACTAAGGGACTGGGGCAGTCAAGCCAAAAGACAGCCTGGACTATGGGGGAGGATGGAGCAGCTTCCAGTCCCCCTTGCTTTTCTCATTCTTTGCCATTGCATCTGTCATTTCTGTTCTTTCCCTCCATCCCTCCTGCAAGATAAAGGCTCCCTGACTCATAGCTGCCACTTGTTAAGTTAGGGTTAGATGAGAGGAACAGGACAGAGTGCACAGTCCCCAAGGGCAGTCAACCTGGCTACCCTTGACTTATGGCTCTAGTGTCTGACCTACAGAGCATGCTGCATTAAGAACTCGTCCCACCTCATTGTCATCTCCAATAAAACATCACACACAGTCAAGAAAATAAAAACAAACAAACAACAACAAGAACAAAAATGACTGGATAAATAAACAGAACCCAGCATTTTCCTGTATATAAGAAACACACATCAGTGACAAAGACAGATAGTACCTCAGAGTAAAAGTCTGGAAAAAAGTTTTCCAGGTTAATGCTCCAAAGAAAGAAGCTGTAGTTGCCATTCTAATAGCCAATAAAAAAGATGTACGACCAAAACTTATCATATAAGATGGAGATGGAAAGTCATACTTATCAAATGAGTATTTCCAAGCAACTCCCAAAATTCTTCCAGAGAACACTTATAGCTGATAAACAACTTCAGCAAAGTAGCTGAATATAAAATTAACTCAAACAAATCAATACCCTTCCTTTATATAAAGGATAAATGGGCTGATAAAAAATAAAATACGGGAAACAATACCCTTGACAATAATCACAAATAATATAAAATATGTTGGTCTAACTCTAACCAAGCAAATGAAAAATTTCTATGACAAACACGTCTAGTCCCTGTAGAAAGATATCAAGGAAGACCTCAAAAACTGGAAAGATCTCTCATGTTGTTGGACTGGTAGAAGGAATAAGGTAAAAATGGCCATCTAACCAAAAGCAACCTACAAATTCAATGGAATCCCCATCAAAAGTCCAGCTCAATTCTTAACAGAGATAGAAAGAGCAATTCTTAACTTCATCTGGAATAACAAAAACTCAGGACAGTAAGAACAAGTCTCAATAATACAAGAACTTCAGTGGGAATCAACATCCCTGATCTCAAGCTCTGCTACAGAGCAATAGTGATAAAACCACAAAGTAATTGTACAGAGACAAACAGAAATAAATCCATACACCAATGGTCACTTGATATTTGTCAAAGAATCCAAAACCATACAGTGAAAAAAGGATAGCATTTTCAATAAATGTTTCTGGACTAACCAGAGGTGTTCATGTAGAAGAATGCAAATTGATCCATTTTTATCTACTTTTACAAAAGTCAAGTCCTTGTGGATCAAGAACCTCCAAATAAAACCAGATAATAGAAGAAAAGTAAAAAACAGTCTTCAACACATCTGGACAGGGGACAGTTTACTGAACAGAAAACCAATGACTCTGGCTCTAAGACCAACAATTGACAAATCAAACTCATTAGCCTGATAAGATTCTGTAAGGCAGAAGACACTGTCAATAAGACTAAACAGCAACTCATAGATTGGGAAAAGATCTTTACTAACCCTATATCCAATAGAGGGACAATATCCAAAATATCTAAAGAACTAAAGAAGTTGAACTCCTGAAGAGCAAATAATTCAATTTAAAAATGGGGTACAGAGCTAAATAGAGAATTTTCAAAAGAGACATTTAAATGGCCCTCTATCAGATGTAGGATTGATAAAGATCTCTTCCCAATCTGTGGGTTGCACTTTTGTCCTATTTACAGCATCCTTTGCCTTACAGAAGCTTTGTAATTTCATGAGGTCTCATTTGTCGATTCTTGATCTTCAAGCACAAGCCATTGGTGTTCTGTTCAGGAATTTTTCCCTTGTGCCCATGTGTTCGAGACACTTCCCCACTTTCTCTTCTATTAGATTCAGTGTATCTGGTTTTATGTGGAGATTCTTTGTCCACTTGGTCTTGAGCTTTGTACAGGGAGATAGTAATAGATCAATTCGCAATCTTCTACATGTAGACTGCCAGTTGAACCAGCACCATTTGTTGAAGATGCTGTCTTTTTTTCACTGGATGGCTTTTGCTCCTTTGTCAAAGATCAAGTGACCATAATCCACTATGTTCATAGTAGCCTTATTTATAATAGCCAGAAACTGGATACCACCCAGATATCCCTCAACAGAGGAATGCATACAGAAAATGTGGTACATTTACATAATGGAATGCTACTCAGATATTAAAAACAATGACTTCATGAAATTCTTAGGCAAATGGATGGAACTTGAAAATATCAGCCTGAGTGAGTTAGCACAGTCACAAAAGAATGATCATGGTATGTATTCACTGATAAGTAGTTATTAGCCCAAAAGTTTGGAATACCAAGAGTCACTTCACAGCTACCTTAGGGCTGAGTGTGAGGTTCCAAATGGAGGAGTTGGAGAAGGGACTGAAGGAGCTGAGGAGTTGGCAGCCCCGTGGAGGGAGCAACAGTGGCAACTGGCCTGACCCCTTAATACTCCCAGACACTGGACCACCAACCAAAGTATACATGTGGAGGGACCCATGGTGCTGGCCACATGTGTGACAGAAGAGGGTCTTGTTAACCATCAGGGGGAGGAGAGGCCCTTGGGCCTGAGAGCATTAGATTCCCCAGTATAGGAGAATGCCAAGGAGAGTTGGTAGGTGGGTGGGTTGGGGAATACCCCCATAGAGGCAGGGGGAGGGAGGAGGAAATAGGGAGGTTCTAAAGGGGAGATCTGGAAAGGGGGAAACATTTGAAATGTAAATAAAGTATCAAAGGAAATTTTAAAGGCAGTGAAGCACCTAAAGGAATAATCAATATCCTTAGTCAACAGGGAAATGCAAATAAAAGGACCCTGAGATTCAACATTACAATAATCAGAACGGCCAACATCAAAAACTCAGGTGACAGCAGATGCTGGTGAAGATGTGTAGAAAGGAGAAAACATCTCCTGGTGGATTGCAAAATGGTACAACCTCTTTTGAAATCAATCCTATAGTTTCACAGAAAATTGGAAACAGTTCTACCAAATGTTCTAGCTACATCACTACTAAGCATATATCCAAAAGATGTTCCACCATATCACAAGGACTTATGTTCCCTTATGTTCATAACACCATTTCTTATAATAGCTAGAAACTAGAAACAACCTAGATGTACCTCAACTGAATAATGGATACAGAAAATGTGTTACATTTACACAATTGTATACCAATCAGCTTTAAAAATCAGAACATAACAAACTTCACAGACAAATGGAGGGTACTAGAAAATATCATCCTGCTTATATGTACTCACTGATAAGTGGTTATTATCTTAAAGGCTCAAAATTCTCATGATATAACTCACTGACCATATGAAGCTTAACAGGAAGGAAGTCCAAAGTTAGATTCTTCAACTCTACTTAGAAGGGGGAACAAAATTATCGTGGGAGGCAAAGCAAGTTAGAGATCTGTGTTGGAGAGGGTAGAGGGAGGAAAAATAAGGGAGCAACATGATTAGATATTGTTGGAGGCAGTAGAGAAGACCAGAAGGCCAAAGAAATACATAGAAATTCTTATCAGTGTGGGGTGAGGAACTGGGAGGGGGGAGTCACTAGAAAGTCTTAGACACTATGGATATTGTAGTCTCTCAAGATACAATAGGAATGAAATTAGCTGAGGTGCCCAACAGAGTAGAGACAGAACCTGAAGAGACCACTCCCAGTAGATAGACATGGTTCCCAGTTGAGTAATGGGGCTACCCACCTATCTCAAAATTTTTACCCCAGAAATGTTCTTGCCTAAAGGAAATGCAGAGAAAAAAATGGAACACAGACTGAAGACCATTCAGAGACTGCCCCAACTTAGGAGCTGTTCCATATGCAGACACCAAACCCAACCACTATTGCTGATGCCAAGATATACTTCCATACAGGAAACTGGCATAACTGTTCTCTGAGATGACAACCATTGGATTGAGCCCAGAAACTCAAATGGAAGAGTTAGAGAAAGGACTGAAGGATCGGAAGAGGATTGCAACACCATGGGGAAGGGAGGGGGGACAAACAAACAAACAAACAAAAAATCAGTATCAGATCCCTCAGAGCTCTGAAGGTCTAAGAAACCAACTAAAGAACATAAATGGGCTGGTCTGTGTTGCCTGCTACTTACATAGCAGAGGCCTGCTTAGCTAGCCTCAGTGGTAGGGGATATACTTGGTCATATAGAGGGTTGATGCTTCAGGGAGAGAGGATGCTAAAGAATCCTAGAGCAGGGATTGGATGGGTGGGTGGGGGCATCGTTTTAGGGTTGAAGGGGAAGGGGAATATGGAGAGGAGCTCATGGAGGGGGAGACACAAAGATGGACAGCATTTAAAATGTAAATAAATGAAATAATTAACAAAAAGTTAAGAATGGCAGTCTCAGTTTGCAATACTACCAGCAGTGGATGAGTGTTCATTTTTCCACATTCTCATGAACTTGTGCTAATGATTTCAAGTCTCTTTCCCACTTTCTCTTCTATTAGATTCAGTGTATTTTTTTTTTTTTAAGTTGAGGTCCTTGATCTACTTGGATTTGAGCTTTGTGCAAGGTGACAAATATGGATCTATTTTCATTTTTCTACATCTGAATGCCAGTTACACCAGCACCATTTACTGAAGATGTTTTTTTTTTTTTTCCCATTATATATTTTTGGATTCTTTGTCAAAGATCAAGTGTCCCTAAGTGTGTGATTTTATTTCTGAGTCTTCAATTCTATTCCATTGGTCACAATTTCTGTCTCTGTACAAAAACCATGCAGTTTTGTCACTAGTGCTCAGAAGTATGTCTTGAAGACAGGGATGAGGATTCCCCCAGAAGTTCTTTTATTGTTAAGAATTATTTTTGCTCTCCTGTGGTTTTTCAATACAAAATTGAGAATTGCTCTTTCCATGTCTTTGAAGGATTGTTTGGCAATTTTGATGAGGACAACATTGATTGCTTTTGGTAGCTTGGCAGTTTTTACTATGTTAATTCTACTAATCTATGAGTATGGGAGATCTCTCTATTTTCTGAAGTCTTATTCGATTTTTTTCTTGACAGACTTGAAGTTCTTGTCATACAAATCTTTCATTTGTTTGGTTAGAGTTACCCCAACATGTTTTATATTATTTGTGACTATTGTGAAGGATGTTGTTTCTGTAGATGCATCAGAAAATTGGAAATATATCTACCAGATAATCCAGGTATACTACTCTTGGGCATATAGCCAGAAGATGCCCCACCATGCCACAGTGGCACCTGATTTATTATGTTCATAGTGCCCTCCATTGTGATGGCCAGAAGCTGGAAACACCAAAAATTTTCTACAATGGAAGAATGGCTACAGAAAATATAGTTCATTTACACAGAACACTATTAAGAATGAAGACATCATGAGTTTTGCATGCAAATGGATGGAATTAGAAAATACCTGTTCTCAACAATAAAGGAACCTCTGGAGGAATCACCATCCCTTACCTCAATCAGTATCACAGAGAAATAGTGACAAAAACTGTATGTTATTGTTACAGAGACAGGCAAGAAGATCAATGGAATAGAACTGAAGACCTAGAAATGAAAGCACACATCTATGGTCACTTGATATTTGACAAATAAGCTAAAACAATCCAGGAGGGAAAGACAGTATATTTATTTTTATTTTATTTTTTTGAGACAGGGTTTCTTTGTGTAGCCCTGGCTGTCCTGGAACTCACTCTGTAGACCAGGCTGGCCTTGAACTCAGAAATCTGCCAGCCTCTGCCTCCCAAGTGCTGGGATTAAAGGCATGCACCATCACTGCCCAGCAAAAGACAGTATTTTTAACAAATGGTGTCGGTTCAACTGAAGCTCAACATGAGGAAGAAAGCAAATCTACCCATTCTTATCTCCTTCAACAAAGCTCAATTCCACGTGGATCAAGGAGCTCCACATAAAAACAGATAAACCGAAAGTTATAGAGGAGAAAGTGGGAAAGAATCTTGAACACATGGGCATAGGAGAAAATTTCATGAACAGAACACAAATGGCTTATGCTCTAAGATCAAAAATCAACAAATGGGACTTCATAAAACTGCAAAATTTCTGTAAAACAAAGTACATTGTCAATAGGACAAAATGGCAACCAAAGGATTGGGGAAAAATTTTTACCAATCCTACATCCAATGTAGGATTAATATCCAATACGCACAAAGAACTCAAGAAGTTAGACTCCAGAGAATCAAATAACCCTATTAAACATTCCATACAGAGGTAAACAAAGAAATCTCAAGTGAGAAAACTAAAATGGCCTACAAGCACCTAAATAAATGTTCAACATCCTTAATTGTCAGGGAAATGCAAATCAAAACAACCCTGAGATTCCACCTCACACCAGTCAGAATGGCTAAGATCAAAAACTCAGGTGACAGAGATTCTGGTGAGGATGTGGAGAAAGAGGAACAATCTTCCATTGTTGGTGGGATTGAAAGCTGGTACAACAATTCTGGAAATCAGTCTGGTGGTTCCTCAGAAAACTGGACATAGTATTACCTGAGAACCCCACTATAACACTCCTCAGAATATACCCAAATGATGCTCCAACACAAGGACACATGCTCCATTGTGTTCATAGCAGCCTTATTTATAATAGGACCCAGATGTCCTTCAACAGAGGAATGGATATAGAAAATGTGGTACATTTACACAATGGAGTACTACTCAGCTATTAAACACAAGCAATTCGTGAAAATTTTAGGCAAATGCATGGAACTATAAAATATCATCCTGAGTGAAGTAACCCAGTCACAAAAGAACACACATGATATGCACTCACTGATAAGTGGATATTAGCCCAAAAGCTAAGAATATCCAAGACACAATTCACAGACCACATGAAGCTCAAGAAGAAGAAAGATCAAAGTGTGGGTGCTGTGGTCCTTTTTAGAAAGGGGAACAATATACTCATGGGAGCAAATACAGAGACAATGTGTAGTGCAGAGTTTGAAGGAAAGGGTTTCCAGAGACTGACTCACCTGTGAATCCATCCCACATACAGTCTCCAAACCCAGACACTATTGTGGATTTGAAATAGTGCCTGCTGAAAGGAGTCTATTATAACTGTTTCCCGAGATGTTCTTCCAGAGCCTGACAAATACAGAGGTGGGTGCTAGCAGCCAACCATTGGATTGAGCATGTGGTCCCTAATGGAGCAGTTAGAGAAAGGACTGAAGGAGATGAAGGGGTTTGCATCCCCATAGGAAGAACAACAATATCAAACAACCAGATTCCCCAGAGCTCCTAGGAACTAAACCACCAACCAGGGAGTACACATGGAGGTACCCATGACTCCAGCAGCATATGTAGCTGAGGATGGCCTTGTTGGGCATCAATGGAAGTAAAGGCCTTTGGTCCTGTTAAGGTTCAATGTCCTAGTGTAGGGCAATTGAAGTGTGGGGAGGTGGGAGTGGTTGTGTGGAGGAACACCCTCATAGAAGCAGGGGGAAGGGAAGGGGGATAAGGAATTTGGGGGCACCATGAAACAGGATAACATTTAAAATGTAAATAAAGAAAATATCCCAAAAAAGAAGATTTTAAAAAAAAGGAAATATCATTCTGAGTGAGATAACGCAGACCCAAAATACATGCATAGTATGCACTCATTGTAAGTTGATATTAGCCAAGAAAAGTACAGAATGCCCATGATACAATCCATAGAACTCAAGAAGGTTAACAAACTGAGGGGTCTAAGTAAGGGTGCCTCAAACTTTCTTGGGAGGAGAAGAAAGAAATCTTGGGGGTCAGAGGTTGGGACGGACATGGGTGGGAAAGGGGACAGGAGGGGAAAAGGACATCTTGATCAGTTATTTGGGGGAATCATGTGTGAAGACCAGCAGGAAGAAAGGAAACAGGCAACCTCAGGAGGTAGGAAGTGAGACAACCCTCTAGAATGTACCAGAGACCTGGGAGGTGAGAGACTCTCAGGACTCAAAGGCAGGGACCTGAGATGAAATGCCCAACAGTGGAGGAGGGAACTTGTAGAATCCATCTCCAGTAGAAAGACAGGACATCATGTGGAGGGATAAAGTAGCCATCTCACAGTCAAAAACTCTTATCCAGAACTCTTTCTGTGTAACAGAACTGTAGGGACAAAAATGGAGAAGAGATTCAGGGAAAGAGGCACAGGGATTTGCTCAATTTGTGATCCATCTCAATGGGATGCTACAATGCCTGACACCATTATTGATGATAGCATGTGTTTTCAGACAGGAGCCTAGCATGGAGAGAGGCCCAACAAGCAGCTGAAAGAGGCAGATGTAGATACTTACACTCAACTAATGGCCAGAAGCTGGGAATCCCTGTGTTTTAATTAGGGAAAGGCTGGAAGAAGCTGAAGAGGAGGGCAGCCCCATAGGAAGACCAGCAGTCTCAACTAACCTATATCCCCGAGGTCTCTCAGACGCTGTGCTACCAACCAAGCAGCATACACTAGATGATATAAGGTCAGGTCATATGTACACCAGAGGACTGCCTGGTCTGGCCTCAGTGAGAGAAGAAGCAGAGAGCCAGAGGACCCAGGGTGGGGAATTTCTGCCTGGGTGGGGGTGGAGGGAACATAGGGGGTAGGAGGAATGAGATGATGAACTGTTGGAGGTTGGCCCAGGAAGGAGATAACAACTGAACTGTAAAAAATAATTTAAAGTATAATAATAACAAAACCATCAATTTTAGCTATACTTCTGAGATTAAGTTTTTAAAGTCTTCACTATGCTTCTCTTTGAAATCAAATTAAAACTACTTTGAGATTTCTTCTTGTTCGACTCAGAATTGGTAACGCAAAAAATAAAAATGGAAAATGCTGTCAGAACATTCAAGCACTCTTAGTAGGAGTGCAAACTGTTACAGTCACTACAGAAATCAATGTAATTGTTCCTCAAAACACTATAAACAGACTCAACCATACAACCTTTTGGCATATACCCAAATAACTCTATTTCTATTACTGAGAGACATAGTCATTCATGTTCACAGCTGTTTTTGTTCCAAAAGCAAAATATAGAAACAAACGAGGTGTCATTCAGCTGATCAATGGATAATGAAAATATGACACCTATATAAAATGGAATGTTATCTAAATGTAAAGAAAAATAAAATTTGCAAGTAAATAGATGGATCTGGAAAATATTATACTGAGTGATGAAACCCAGAGAGACAGCTGTAGGAATAAACCTTCGCAAGCTACTTTAAGTGTTCAACCTCTCCTCTATCCCCCCACCCACCTGAGGTAATAGAAGAGAAAAGTTGTTGGGATATAGGGGGGGTGAACCTGTTCAGCAGTAGTTCGTTGGGGATTAGCTTGATCATCTTGGCCAGCAGTTCAGTCCCGTAGCATACACTAAATATGATTTAGCAGTTGTAAACTGCTCTAGGCAGGCAGACAATGGGGATGAACCTGAGCTACATTCAATATTTTTAGCAAGCAGACATCTGTCACACAGCAGCAAGTATAATTTGATCTCAAAGAATCCACCATGCTTGACAACTGGTGTGAGGTGAAGTCATAAAAGTGACAAACTGCAGGAACCTCACAAGCATTTTTTGGGTGAGTTTCTTCACTCAATGGGGATGTTATCCCAAATTGAGCTCAACAATGCTACGTAAAGTGAACCTGCATGTAACTTAGTGAAGAATACTGAAGCAGAGTAAATTAAACCAAGTCTCAGTGCTTGTCCTCTACTGTCTGCGGGGTCCTAGTCATACTCCTTTATTAAATGTTCTTTCATGTCTTTGATATATCCAAGCATCCTTTAACCTGTGTCTGTTCCAGGAATAGTGCTTCACTTGTTTGCTTTAGCTAGACATCCTTTTACATGTATGTCACTACAGCAAACTGTCACATGTTATTACTTATATGTAGATGTTAATAATTGAATCATTATATTTTATGTTGAATTTGGAATACCTGTAGAATCCAAGAAACTAGATAGTGACTATTGGTGAGGAGAGGGAAGAAACATAGTAATGGAGGGATAGTAAAGAACAGGTGGTGTGAAAAGGGTGAGTGGGATAAAGAAGGGAGAATCGAGCAATATGGATATCTTAGTTATGGTTTTACTACTGTAATCAGATACTATGACCAAGGAAATGTATAAGTACACCATTTAATTGGGGCTGACTTACAGGTTCAGAGTTTCAGTCCATTATCATCAAGGAAGGAGCATTGCAGCATTCAGATAGGCATGGTTGAGGAGGAGTTGACAGTTCTACATCATCATCTAAAGGCTGCTAGCAGAATACTCACTTCCAGGCAGCTAGGATTAGGGTCCTAAAGCCCATACACACAGTGACATACCTACTCCAACAAGACCATAGCTCCAAATGATGCCAGTCCCTGGGTGGAGCATATACAAACCATCACAGAGGACAACTAACTCCAATGGTGTTTTAAAATCCTGTTTTATAAGCTTCCTAATGTGTGTGTGTGTGTGTATGTTTGTGTCCAATGGATAGTCTTTTTAATATTCAATAAAATACACATGTATTTTCCAAAAATGAGTTTAATTGGAGTTATCTTAGACAAGGAATTGTGTACATACCAGATGAACACTATACACTTGTAAATTTTGTACATTTCAGTATGCACAGTATAAATCAACGGAAAGTGATTTTTTATTTTTTTAGAAAAAATCCATATGTATATATTAAAATTCAAGCATGGAAACTCTGTGAATATTTTTGCTAAAAGTTTGTAGAGTTAAGTCTAAATGTACAAGTCTTTTTCTGTAGCTAGAGTATATTCCAGAATTTCATTTTTTATTTGAAAGTAGCTTGATAAATTAACTAACCACATTACACTTTTCTATTTCTGTTTTCCTAAGTTGGTTTTGGTCAATATCTTATTGCAGCCTCAAAAACCAAACTAAAACATTAGTGATAGTAAATTGGCTCAATAATCAATAGAGTGACAGCTGAGGAAGTAGCAATGTGGCAAAGTGCTTGCCTCACAACCCTGAGCATCTATTTGAGCATCTATTTGAGTACCCATGTAACAATGGTGAGTATGGTATCATGGACTTGCAATTGCAGTGTCTGTCAGCAGAGATGGAAAAATCCCTTATACATAGATAACCCAAATGGTACCTCTGAGAGGAGGTATATTGCATTTCTCAGGAGAACACCTGTGATTTCTCTTTGGATTTCACATGTAAACATGTGAACCCACAGACATGGACTTTCATAAACATATACACACATGTGCATTTAAAACGAAAGAAATTGTCTCATATGTACTATTTATAAATATCGTTATTTGACAGATGTAATTGTTGTTTCTGAGGCTTACTGGTGAATAAGCTCTCCCTTTCTTTCTGAACTCTGGCTCATACTCCTCTCCAAGCTAATGGAATTAAGCAGGCTTCTCTTAGCTTCTCAGCAAATTGTTCTGCTTTCAAAACTGCTTCCAAATTCAATGAACTGCACTACACTGACCACACTGACAGCAAAACTTGCTCAAACTCAACTAAACTCAACTGCATTCAACTGAACTGCACCAAACTAAACTTAGCTGAATCCTGTATTTCCTGAACTAACTGAACCCCTCTCACACTCACTGAACTCTTCCTCCCCCTTTTTTTTCAGTCTCCTTGTCTCTCTGTCTTTCCGTGTGTGTGTGTGTGTGTGTGTGTGTGTGTGTGTGTGTGTGTGTGTGTTTATACTGCTCCCTTAAGTTACTTCTATTTCCTGTCTGTTCTGAGAGTTGGGTATATTCTATCTTTGACTCATTCTGCCAAATCTTTCTCTGATTTGTCATTTTTCTGTCTCTCAATTAGATGTCACTTCCAAGCAGACAGACTTGAAAGGTCTTTAGCTGTGATCCCTTGCCCCAGCATCTATGTCTGAATTAAAATATCTGCACAGCACTATAAACACCAACTAGTAATTTACATGCACGCACATGTGTGCAAGTGTACACACACATACCCACCCACACCCCCCCCCCCCACACAGATCTACCTACATAGGCATTAATATGAGTAGATATATCCAAGGTTTATTGAGAATGGTTGCATTCAGAAGCAATTAGGAATACAAAAAAGTGACTAGTTATTTCATATCACTCTGGAACACTTGAGATATGGTCATTTCCCACCTTTTTATTTTAAGTCTGGTTTTCCTGCCTATCTTTCTTCCTTTTCTGTTTTAAACATACTCAGGTCTAGATAACTTCCTTTGTGTACCTTGTCTATCCCAGCCCTGATACCAGAAGTGATGTTATAGAGAACCCAAAAAAGATGTTTACTCTTCACTTTTTGTCCAAGCTGTATAAACTAATTGTCACTTATTTACATCTCACCTATGAAGCAGGTTACAGTTTCATGAACTTCACTTTTAATTTACTTCTTTTCATTGAAAAGAACTTTGAAGGAACACAGAATTTATTCCTTTACTTCATCTGAAGGCAATTTATTTAATTCTGTATTAACTATTTGTAAAAAGATGAAGAAGAAGCTACTACTTCCAGTGCTGGTTTTCAGCTTTCATCTCCTCCCCCTTATAAACAACATTCTGAGATCCTAGGAGTCTCTAATGGTGATACTGCTATTTCTTGGTTTACTAAGTTTAGAGGATAGACAATGTTTTTTTACTGTTGTAGGTGAGTATTAGACTTATTTTATCTGCCTTCCCTATCCATCCCCATCATGTGCATGAGCATGTGCATGTGAATATAGAGGTTAGGGGTTAGGAAGGTGGTCAAATAGCAGCTGGTGTTTATGTCATGTTCTAACCCCATTCCTTTGTCTATTTTCTCAGCAGTCATTACTTCATATACTTTCCTTCCATTAGTTTCCAACCCACTCTATCCCCAGTAAGGAAATATCAACTAATAAGGTTTTAATTTAAAACTTTTATGAATGAAGTTAATTTGACATTAAAAGTTTACTCAAAAAAGCCATAATTTTTAACAGTCACATATTGCTACATGCTACCTCAAGGAAGATAATCATGAAGTATGTATATTGCTTGATGTTTTAACATGAAGGCAATAATTTTATTTATAAAATTAAGTTTATTGCATTTCTCATATATACATGGAATTCTAATTACTACTAGCTAATGAACTGAGAAGAAGAGCCAAGGACTCCATTATAGGAAAACATTAAAGGAATCTAATGAAAGGCCAACAGAATGTAATTATCCTTCAAAACAGGAGCAATCAAGAGGACTGATTGAAGTAACTGTGTGATTTAGAACACAGAGAGGATGACTTCATCCATGGAATATCATTGTACTGAATGAAAGCTTTCTGAAAACTGTTGAGATTTGGTCTATTTCTATGTACAGTAATGCTAAATTCTATACCAGAATGTCTAGGTCTATGAGTGACTTATGTTTACATGCTTTTGTTTCACAAAACTTCTTCCTTGATATAAAACTTTTAGTTAAATAAAATTGGCTAAAATCAACACTGTAAGTGGGTTTGGACAGATTTAGTTGGAGGAGGAGAGACCAGAGTGAGAAGAGGAAAGAATAAGGAGGAGATAGGAAGCCTCAATGAGGGGAGAGGAACCATGAGCAAATGGCCAGGAGAAACAGTAAATAGCTGGGGTATACCACTGTGGAGGTTGCCATGTCTGCAATTAAAAAAAGTAGATTAGTAGTGACCCCCAGTAACTGTCAAAGATAAATGAATGAATGAATGAATAAATAAATAAATAAATAAATAAATAAATAGAATTAAGCCTGAATTCTCAATGGAGACTCTAAGAGCCAGAAGGCCCAAACAGATGTGCTGAAGCCTCTAAGAGACCACAAATGCCCTAACAGACTTCAAAATACAGCAAAACTTTCAAATTCCACAGTTGTAGAAACTGACATTTCATGACACAGACAAATTTAATCAAAATTTATCTATGAATAGAGCCCTACTCAAGGTACTAGAAGAAAAATTCCAACCTAAGGAGGTTTACCAAAACCATGATATCACAGATAATAAATAATCACAGACCAGCAAGATAAAAATAAGGCAGCTTAGAAACAGTCACATACATACATACATACATACATACATACATACATATCCCCTCAGCCCATACACAGACTCATACTGCTCACACAACACTACCACCACCACTAACAAAACCAAAATAACAGTCATTGGCCTTAGATATCTCTCAATATCAATGGATTTAATTACTCAATAAAAAGACTCAGATTAAAAGAATGGGAACATGTTCTTAATCCCAGTATATGGAAGGCACAGGGAGGTGGATCTGAGTTATAGAATTTTCCCTGTTCTACACAGAGAAAATTCCAGGACAGCTGGATTAAACAACAAATTGATGCAAAATCAAGATCTATCTTCCTGATGCATTCCAGAAACACAGCTCAACATGATGAATAGATAATACTTCAAAGCAAAGGGTGGAAAAATATATTCTAAGTAAACAGCCCTAAGAAACAAGCTGGTTTAGATATTTTCATATCCGATTAGGCCTCAATAGATAGATAATTGATGTTTGTTGTTGGGATCTATATTATTTGTGTGTGAATCACTCCTTTTGGGTTTGTTGTGACACAATTAATGTTTTTAGATTGTTTGTTTGTTTTGTTTTAGTTTTTTTCTATATACCCTCCATGTAATGGTGTTTTCCTTCTAGAATCCTCTGTTGGGCTGGATTCTTAGAAAATATTGTTTAAATTTGGTTTTGTCATGGTTATTTTGGTTTCTTCATCTATGATGATTGAGAGGATTTGCTGGGTATGGTAATAGTAAATGCTTGCCTGGAATTTGTGTTCTCTTAGTGTCTGCATGACATCTGTCCAGGATCTTCTGGCTTTTAGAGTCTCTA
>JADRCH010000332.1:704861-776307 GCA_019843965.1 Rhynchomys soricoides
AAGTCTGCCTTTGTTTGTTCCTTGGACATTTTCCCTTACAGCTTTATATATTTCTTTTGCTCTGTGCATTTAATGTTTTAATTATTATGTGACAAGAGAATTTTCTCTTCTGGTTCAATGTTTTTGGTGCTGTGTGAGCTTCTTATACATTCATGACATCTCTTTCTTCAGGTTGGGGAAGTTTTCTTCAATCGTTTTGTTGAAGATCTTTTCTGGCCCTTTGAGCTATGAATTTTCTCCCTCTTCTATTGCTTTATTCTTAGGTTTGGTCCTGGATTTCCTGGATATGTTGGATTAGGACTTTTTAATGCTTTTTATTTTCTTTTACTATTAAATCAATATCTTATATAGTAGTTTCTGTGCCTAAGACTCTCTCTTCTATCTCTTGTATTCTGTTGGTGATGCTTGCATCGTAGCTTCTGACCTCTTTCCTAGCTTTTCAATTTCCATGATTGCCTATATCTGTGATTTCTTTATTGTTTTTACTTCCATTTTTAGGTCTTGGGCCACTTTAATTCCTTCACTTGTTTAATTTTGTTTTTCTATATGTCTTTAAGTGACTTAATTGTTTCCACTTTAAGGACTTCTACTTGTTTGACTGTGTTTTCCTATATTTTTAAAGTAGCGTATATATATATATATCCTCCTTAATGGTCTCTATTATCTTCACAAGATGATATTTTAGATCAGCATCATGCTTTTCAGGTGTGTTGCAGTAACCAGGACTTCCTGTGTGGGGGAGATCTGGGTTCTGGTTATGCCAAAGTATATTGGCTTCTCTTGCTTGTGATCTTGTGCTTATCTCTCACCATCTGTTTATCTCTGGTCTTTACTGGCCTGAATTTCTCTAACTGGAGCCTGCCTCCTGTGCCCCTTGGTTGCAGCAGATCTCCTAGGAGCCCTGTGACCCTGGCTGTATCAGATCTCCAGAGAGACCTGCAGACTGTGGGATGTTGAGAGGGGCAGATATCCTAATTTGCCACAGACTGGAAGGGGACTGATAATGTCTTATATCTGGTGCTGAGTTCTGTTTCCAAGCATTTTATTGAGAATTTTCATATCCTTATGCATTAGTGATACTGACTTAACATTTTCTTATTGTTTTTGTGATCTTCATCATTCATTCATATCATCTATAAGTTCATTCATTATAGTTATTATTTCTATTTTGTAACCTTTGTTCTGGATGTCATTTGAGCCATTTTCCTCAATAGACTGTATGAAAGTACAGCTTTTTTGTTGGGCATATATTGTTTTGTTTTTTCTTGTTGGGTATTTGGCATGGACTCTAGGCATGTGCTGGTATAGTAGAGGGGAAGGCAGATGTAGAACAAGCAATCTTGAGGTAAGTTTTGGGGTTGGGTGAAGCTGCTGTGTGGTTCTAATGCCTCTCCCTGGAGAGGGGAGGTTGTAAGGCTTGGACACTTCAGTATAGTTGGAAATGAGTCTTGCAGCTGGGATTACTGTTGTTGACTTGGATGGATGGATTTTATGTGAGGTTGACTAAGTCTTAACTTTGTGGCTAGGAATGAGGAAAGGCATTCTGGGAGAAGTGATTAGCAATGTAGACAGCTGTTTTCTATTTGGTGATTATTAACTGGCACAGTCAATGAAAAGGCAGGCGAGACTTGAATTCCATCTGGATGTCACTGTTAGAACTATTAATTCAATGTCATCAGTACCAATGATAACATATTTCTTAATCTGCATAGTCAAATTAACACCCTTTGGCTCTTCCCAGTAACTAGTGTCTTTACTTTCAGCTTCTAGTAATAGGAACCTTAAGTGTTAGTAATAAACCTTTACTGTTTAAGCTTATGTATTTTCTTCGATCATTAAAAATAATTAATAAAATGTTTAGAGAATGCATTGTGAATTGTTGCAAATGAATAATATTTATAATTATTAATTTAAGATAATTGGTTCTACTCAAATATATTTTTTTATTTTTATATGATAGGAATATTCACAGGTCTAGAGTTTGAAATACACTTTAAATTCTAATTAACTTTAGTCATTTACTCAAGTTTAGAGCAATAAATTATATTCTTAAATGTGTATCTGGCCCTCTTAAGTAACATGCCTACTACCTTTCATGCTTCAATGTTTTATTATTGCCAATATCTTTTAACTTACTATCCTCTATGTCTATGAAATCAAGTTCTGACTTCCTACATGCTAGTAAGAACATGCAAACATTTTATTTTTCTGACTGATTTAATGCCTTCTTTGTTTTACTAAGTTTTCTCAAATGATAACATTTCCTTCCAAGACTGAATTGTATTTCATTTATCATTTGTCCTTCCTTTATATTCTTTATCCTTTTATTCATAATGGATGCCATTTTAATTCAATATATTATCTGCTGTAAGGAGTGTTTCAATCACATTAAGACTGCAGTGATTGCTTGTCATTATTTCACTTGCAGTGTAGACAGAAAATCTAGAGTAGTATATTGAATTATATAGTAATTCATTTAATTTTATTGTTCTAATTGTTACTCACTGTTCAAAAATCCATAATTTATATTCCTATTTTCTTTCACGATATCTTCTATATTTTTTCTGACAATACATAACTTATTTCAGGTAATAAAATATGTTACTGTGATTTTGTTTGCATTTTTGATGAATAGTAATTTATGGCACCCGATCCATTAATGCTGTCCTTGTGTATGTTTTCTTTCCAAAAAAATTCTCTTTGGATCCTTATCCAATTAAAATTGGAACATTAAGTTTAGCTTGTATTCTAATACTAATCCATTATAATATGAATAAATTAAAAATATTGGTTTTATTCTATCACTTGCCTTTTAATTTGAATAATTGTTTCTTTACTTGGTAGTCACTTATTTTGTCTTGATGCTGTGTATTTATTTTCATTGTTTGTGATTTTTAATAGACAAAATTATGATTCCCATAACATTGTTTGTACATTGTTTTCTTCTAGATTTCTCAAGGTTTGAAAACTTAACATGTCTTCCATCAATTTTGAGCTGGTTTTTGTACAGGATGAGAAATGGTATTTGAGTATCACATTTCTTTCATCTTTTCCAACACTGTTGAGGATAATAGTTTCTCCTCTTTATAATCTTAGCACAGTTTTTGAAGACATTGCCTTACAAATATGACACACAAAGTCCTTTTCACTTTTGTGCAGCTTTCTTTAAGCTCATCTATATTTAACTATTTTAAAATTATATAAAAATATCATCCCCAGATATATAAGCTCAAAATATATTTTTTATGCAGCTCTTTTGATGTATGAATCAATTCCTATATTAATTATAACCTTGAATGTTAGGCCACCTGACTTACAGTTTAATACATTTTAAAGAGCTTTTATACAATTTTTGGTTCTCAAAAGACTGAGTGGTGATGAACTTCTGGTTGGTAAAGTCTTGATCCAGGGTATGTATAACATGGCAAAGGACGGGAAGCATGTATCCTCTTATTTGTCTATATACACTCCCTCTAAAAAATCAGTTCACTATATTCTGGAAATAACATTTTACATGTTGGTTTGATGATATTCACTCCCAAATTCCTCCAAAATAAAATGGCACTTCCCAACAGATCCTATTACCTTTATTCTTCTCCTTGAGTTGAATTATAAATGTATAAATTATACATTTATAATTTCCCAAAACTATAGATATTGAATATTCTCCTGGATCCTGGTTGACATATTCATCATAACACTCTTTAAGAAATCCTACTCTTACTCTTACGCAGCTATTAAATAATAATAAATCCCGAACTTCTAATGGAAAATTGTCTCCATACCCTATTCCATGCCCTGATTGAATCAAGTCTTATGTATGCTATAAGAATGCTAATAACTTTATATGTAAAACTACCTTGATTTTTCTTCAATATAACATTTTCTGTAGTATTTTTATCGCATCTGGGTGTTTTAACCTTTTCTACATTTCTCATGAAATACTTTTTAACTTTGAACATAAAGTGTGAGATACAAATGTCCATTTGTGGTTGAGCCCTATGAAATCTCTTACTCTGCATCTTGTTCAGGAATAGGTTTGATTGTAGCTTTCTTGTATACTGACAACAGCAGCAACAACAACATAACAACAAAACGTATTGAGAAAGAAATGAATGGAAAATTCCATTCATAAAAATACAATGAATTCTCAGAATAAAATTAACCTGATAATTGAAAAAATTACATAAAAATACTTTAAGTCTTTGAAGAATGAAATTAAAAAATAAATCAGAAAATAGAAGAAAAAGTCCATTCTAATGATTGAGTAAATTAATATAGTAAAAATAAACAGGTAATGAAATCCTGTTCAAAATTAAATATAATTTTTCACAAAATGGGAAAATGATTGTAAGATTTATTAACACAGAGACATATACACATGGACACAGACAGACAGACAGACACATATACATACACACAACCTAGTCAGAACAATCTCGAACAATGAAAGGGTTAGGTATTATAATTCATGAGTTTAAATTAAGCTATAGAACTTTATCAATAAAACAGGATTGTTCTGTAATAAAAACAAGTATATAAGTTACTAGAGTAAAAATAAATACCCAGTTATTAGTCTGTGTAAACAAAAGCCATGAATTACAAAATAATAGACAAAAATCTATTATTATTACAGTGGAAAAAACACCCCATCTTCAACAAATGCAAATTTGTAAAATTGCATAGCTAGAAATTAAGTCTGCTATCTTACTCCAGAGAAAACTCAATTTCAAGACTTTACATGTTGAATTGGACTGAGAATATATTAATAAATATACTTGAAGTTATAGGCACAGTCTAGAAATCTATAAATTAAGGAGTTATTAGCAACAATAATTGACAAAACATTGGGACAACATGAAACCAACAATCATCTGTACAGAAATATACACCATCATTCATCCCAAAATTCAAAATATAAAATCATAAAATATCTTTATCAGTTCCATGTCTGATGCAGGGTTATTTTGTAGACCATACAAACAAAAATAACACTGAAACAAACGCCAAGTTTGAAAAAATTAAATATGAGACAAAAAACTGAGAGTGTTTAAAACATTAAATAAATATTTTAAAATGTTCATAATCTTTCATCACCAGTAAAGCTTAAGTGAAAACAACTGTGAGATTTCATCTTAACTTACTCAGGTTGGATATGATGTTTACAAATAATCACAGATAGTGTTGGTGTTGGGGTGGAGATAATGGAATATTTATGCACAACCATAGGTAGTATTAAAATAGAAAGTCAATTATGAAGTTTTTCAAAGACCAGAAAAAGACCTACCATGTGATGCAGCTATATCACATTTAGACATATACCCACAGAACTCTATGTTCTATGGCAGAAATAACTTCTCCTTACTGTTCATTGTTCAATTCACAATATCAAAAAATAGAAATAACATAGATATCCTTTAACTGATAAGTAGAGAAAAAAATGTGGGAAATATTCAAGGATAATATTATTTGATTATTAACAAGGACAATTTTATGAAATTTGCATGTAAATATATTGAACTAAAAACAGTAATATTGAATGAGATATCCAAGATAAACATTTTATATTTTCACTCATATTTAGATAATATCATTAAATGTTTTAATTAGAAAATTCTTATATATCAGAAAATTAGTAGGGAGCTAGGCACCAGGGTAGAGATTTTAAGGGTGGTAAATTGAAATCTAGTCATATAAATACATTAAGGAAAATAATGTAATGGGAATTGATTAATAGAATTTGGAATGGAAAGGTTAAGTAGAGAAGAGGGTATGGAAAGAGACAAAGTAATTAAAGGGCTTTTGCAAAAGTCCTAAGAAATTAATGTCACCAGGATTGGTTTATAGGAATGTCACATTGTTTATTTTATTGATAGAGGACTTTTATAAGAAACATATGAACAAAAATTCTAATCATGATAGGAAAAATCAAAGAAATTAAACTTCCAAAACCAAACCAAAATGAAACAAAATAAAACAGACAAACAAAAACAAAACAAAATATGAACAGAGACAAAAGAAAGAATTTGAGTAAAATGGATGTCAATGAACCACTGTTTTTTGAGATTTCTTACAGTGATTTAACATAAGTTATATCACCAAGACATCCCACTGGTCAATTACAGTTTCATTAAAAAATAATTGTCTTAATGAAATGCTTTTGTAAAATGTCCTGACTTCATCAATATCTATGGAATAAGAAGGTCTTCATGAGAATCCAATGAATGTTCCTGAACCTTGTAATCACCATGAGTCTAGTGATACTGTTTAGCTTTTGCTTTTTTTCCCCACAATTAAGTATTCATAGGGTGTTTCTTAAGAAGTCTCCCTGCAAAGGATATAACTACCCCTGTAGAGAGCTAATGTGCAGGGTTGGGGGATAATGAGGGGCCCATCTCTCAGAGTAGAGTGTGATGAAGAGCCTAGCTTTGCAATTTCATCTTGATCTTTGACAAAGGAGCTAAAACCATCCAGTGTAAAAAAGACAGCATTTTCAACAAATGATGCTGGTTCAACTGGCAGTGTACATGTAGAAGAATGCAAATTGATCTATTCCTATCTCCCTGTAGAAAGCTAAAGCCCAAGTGGATCAAGGACCTCCACATAAAACCAGATAGACTGAATCTAATAGAAGAGGAAGTGGGGAAAAGTCTCAAACACATGGGCACAGGGGAAAAGTTCCTGAACAGAACACCAATGGCTTATTCTCTAGATCAAGATTCAACAAATGGGACCTCATGAAATTGCAAAGCTTCTGTAGGCAAAGGACACAGTCAATAGGACAAAACGGCAGCCCAACAGATTGGGAAAAGATCTTTATCAATCCTACATCTGATAGAGGGCTAATATCCAAAATATACAAAGAACTCAAAAAGTTAGACTTGATTGAAACAAATAACCCTGTCAAAAACGGGGAACAGAGCTAAAACAGAATTCTTAACTGAGGAAACTCGAAGGGCTGAGAAGCACCTAAAGAAATGTTCAATATCCTTAGTCATCAGGGAAATGCAAATAAAAACAAAACAAAACAAAAACAACAAACAAACAAACAAACAAACAAACATGAGATTCTACCTCACACCAGTCAGAATGGCTAAGATCAAAAACTCAGGTGACAACAGATGCTGGCAAGGATATGGAGATAGAGGAACACTCCTCCATTGCTGGTTGGATTGCAAGCTGATACAACCTCTCTGTAAATCAGTTTGGTGGACCCAGATGTCCCTCAACAGAGAAATGGATACAGAAAATGTGGTACATTTACATAATGGAATACTACCCAGCTATTAAAAACAATGTCTTCATGACATTCGCAGGCAGATTGATAGGACTTGAAAATATTATCCTGAGTGAGGTAACTCAGTCACAAAAGAACAAACATGGTACGTGCTCACTGATAAGTGGTTATTATCCTAAAATTTTGGAATACTCAAGATTCATTTCACAGCATCCTTTGGACTGAGTGTGGAGTCCCAGATGGAGGAATTGGAGAAAGGACTGAAGGAGCTGAGGGAGTTTGCCGCCCCTGGAGGGAGCAAGGGTGTCAACTGGCCTGACTCCCCCGTGCTCCAGGAGACTGGACCACCAACCAAAGAATACCCATTGAGGGACCCATGCTGCTGGCCACATATGAGGCAGAAAAGGATCTAGTTGGCCATCAGTGGGAGGAGAAGCCCTTGGGCCTGAGGGTGTTAGAAGCTCCAGTGTAGTGGAATGCCATGGAGGGAAGACAGGACTGGGTGGTTAGGTGGGGGAATACCTTCATTGAGGAAGGGGGAGGGATGATGGAGTACGGGGTTCCCATAGGGGTGATTTGGAAAGGGAAAAATATTTGAAATGTAAATAATGTATGAAAAAATAAAATACTAAAAGAAAATAAATTAAATTGTAAAAAAAAAAAAAAAGGAAAATCTTTGCTTGCTATTGTTTTTCAAAGCTTTTAATGATATTGTTAGCTCTTGGTTTAGCGGATACTAGTGGCACTCCAAATTTTTGTCAATAATAATTGAACACCATTCACTGTCATTGCCTCACTCAACAACTGAGAATTTATATACATTAATTGAATGTTTTTTCCACATCAGCAAAAAATTGTTGCAGAATCTTAATACTGTCAAATTTATTTATATATAGTGTTAAAAATATTTGTCTTATTTACTTAATTTGTGATTTCTATAGGGTAGCTTCGGGTAGTTAGTACAGACTCCAGTATATGGCCATACATCAAAATATAAACAATATCCAAAATTTTGTAATAGCTTGGCTCCTTTGAAGCCTACCTTCTATAAGTATGAGACCATGATGAGCTCCAGGATCAAGATTATGAAGTGAAATGACTAGTAGCTAGACAAGTTCAAGCTGGGAATTAATAGAATCCCTTGTGTACTGTCTGAAAGCATAATCTGTCAATAAAAATCTGACTTCTAATGAGCTGGTGCAAGATGAGAAGCAGTTAGTGAGATTAGAATTGAGTTAGTGAGATATGAGAATATTTACCACCCACTTTCTGAGGAGAGAGACTCTTGAAACTGAGGAGAAGCAACCGGACATGTGACAAACATAGAATAGAATATACTTGTTATATAATTTATGAGCTAGTCATGGGAAAAGCCCAACCTTATGTCATAGGCAATTATTCATGAATAATCAAGTCTCAGCGTCATTGAGTAGGAACTGTGGCATAAGTAAATGTCCTTGGTTACATGCATCTCTCAGACACTTTTCAAGATGCAGATGAACTCAGATCTCTAGAAGTAGCTGCAGGAATTCCATATTACCAGAATAAAGGAAATTGAAGTTGGCAGTAGGAAGAAAACTATCAAATTTTTTTTTCTTTTACCAGTTCCTCAAAGGAGTGAAATCATTCCAGAAATTCCAAGTCTGTATAGATCTTGAAAGGAAAGAATAGTGTACTAGGAAACACTTATGCTTCAGAAGAATTCTGTGGCTAAGCAAACTCAATAGGAAAAGGATGAAAAACATCACAGAAGCCTCAACCCAACTGTGGTTCAAGATACTACTCTTGAGACATTGGTTTTTCCGAGTGAAATTGTGCGTCAGAGTATCCTTGTGAAATTGGATGGCAGCTGTTCATCAAGGTTCATTTAAGTGCAGCAGAGCAGAATAATGCAAAGCACAAGCTCCAACTTTTTCTGGTATGTATACAAATATCATGGCCCACTCCTGAAATGTCTTTATGACCATGATCAAGGGGCTAGATAGCCAAAGTCTATGGGTCCAATTTAATGGGAGTTGATATAGAGACCCACAGGCAAACCTTAGAACGACCATGGGAACTCTGCAGAAGATGTGGTTGGAGAGAAAGGATTTTTGGAACCAGAGAGATCAAGCATGCCAGAAGAACTTGCCTCAAAGAATTAACTAAGCAGGGCTCATAGGTGCTCTCAGAGATTGAAGCAGCACTTACAGATCCTGTATAGGTTTGAACTATGTCATCTGCATATATGTTATGTTTGTATAGCTTTTTATCCTTGTCAGACTCCTAATAGTGATAGTATGGGAGTATCTAATATTTTGCCTGAACTTAGGATTGTTTTCTTCCTACAGTATTGCCCACTCAGCCTTGATATTAGGTTTTGTGCTAGTCTTATTGTAACTTGTTATGCATTGATCAGTTAATATTGCTAGGAAGCCTGCTTTTATCTGAAAGGAAGCAAGGGAGGATTGGATTTTCGGGGAGAGTGACAGAGTGAAAGAACTGAAAAGAATGGAGGGAGGGAAACGAAACTGTAAGCAGGATATTTTGTATGAGATAAGAATAAATTAAAGCAAAACGTGCTTTAAAAATAAAGAAGCTCATGGGCAGCGATATTAATTTGGATTTCCCAATTCCCAGAGTTTAGTTGCAAACAGATGACTACTGAGAATGCCATACATAATATAAATAACTAAAAAACAAAGATATAAATGGGCTGCACAAGTTAAACTTAGTGGGTTTTATATAGGACAGAGAAGAAAATATAGAATTGGGGATTGAATTAAGGAATGAATTAGGAAGAAATCTGTCCAAGGGTTTATATGCTTAATGCTCATATTTTGGTTACTCCTTTACCTATTTGATCTCAGTTAATTGTCGTTTAAAAATTACTGTGGCTGTTTGAATGCTTGGCCTAGGGTGTAGCACTATTTAGGAGTGGGGCCTTATCAGAGTATGTGTGACCTTGTTGGGGGAAGTGTATCTCTGTGGGTATAGGCTTTAAAACCCTTGTCCTTGCTGCCTGGAGGATAATCTTCTCCTAGGTGCTTTCAGAACAAGATAAAAAACTCTTAGCTTCTCCATCCCAATTCAGCTTGAATCATATAGTCCAAGTGGTAGAGCATCCTGCACAGCCGTCTGAACCTGTTAAAGAACTTTCTCTTGTTCCAAGCCCCACACAAATCTAGAGAGTTTCAGAATCACTTCTTAAATGGGCCTATGTAACACATCCACGTGAGGAATGTGTTGTCTCCAGAATCCAAATATACAGAGGAAACTTTGTGGTACTTTCTTGGTAGTGGGAAGGGTCGGTACAATAGCTTATATTTTACCTTAGAAGGAATATCTCCACCCCACTGGACTCCTAAGAATTTTACTGATGTGATCCATCCTTGACTGTTGAGTGGATTGATTCCCATAGTCTGATAAACTTATTTGTTACCAATGAGTCCAAAATGGTTGCTACCTCCTGTTTGCTCAGTCCAATCAACACAACATCATCAATATAAATGCACCAATGTGATATTTTGTGGAAGATACAAACAATCAAGATCACTTTTTAACTAAGTTATGATACAATGCAGGAGAGTTAATATATTGTTGAAGCAAAACTATAAAGGTATACTGCTTGTCTTGCCAACTGAAAGCATAATGATTTTGCTGATACTTATGGACAGGTACTGAGAAGAAGGCATGTGCTAGATCAATAGCTGCATACCAGGTATCAGAAGACATATTAATTGGCTCAAGTAATAAAACTAGATTACTTACAGCTGCAGCAATCTATCAAAATTATACCAAACTTCTCTAGAGGGATGCTAAAGGCCAGAAGATCTTGGGCAGATGTCATGCAGACCTAAAGAGACCACAGATGCCAGTAAAGGCTACTATACCCAACAAAACTCTCAATCACCATAGATGGAAAACCCAAGATATTTTATGAATAACCCATATACAAACAAGAATTTTCTACTAATCAATCCTTATAGAGGACACTAGAAGGAAAACTTTTATACTAGGAGGGTAGCTACATTCAAGAAAACACAAGATATTAATCATCTCATGACAAACCCAAAAGAACAGAATCTTGCACATATAATACCACCACAAACAACAAAACAACAGGAACTAAAAATAATTAATCATTAATATCTCTCAACATCAATGAATTCAATTTCTTCAAAGAAAGACATATGCAAAAGACTGGATACCTAAAAAGGATCATTCATTTTGCTGTATAGAAGGAAGACACCTCTGCCACAAAGACAGAACCTACCTCAGAGTAAATGGCTGAAAAAAAAATCATTTTCTAAGACACTGGTTTCAAGAAAGAAGCTGAAGTAATCATTCTAAAATTCAATAAGTTAGAATTTCAACCAAATGTACCCAAAAGAGATGGGGACAGACACTTCATCCTCATTGAAGCAAAAATCCACCAAGATGAAATCTCAATTCTGAATACCTATACCCCAAATATAAATGCACTGACATTCATAAACAAAACTTTACTAAAGCTCAAAAAACACGTTGATCCTCATACAATAATAGTTGGAGACTTCGTAAATCTACTGTCACCAATACACAGGTGATTGGAACAGAAAGTAAACAAAGACACAGTGAAACTCGAAGAAGATATGAAACAAATCAATTTAGCAGATATCTACACAACATCACACCCAAAAACAAAACAAAAAAAATATACCTTCTTTTCAGCATTTCTTGGAACCCTGTCCAAAATTGACCATATAATCAGATACAAAACAAGTCTCAATGAATACATGGAAATTGAAATAATCCTTTGCATTTTATCAGATATCCACAGACTATGACTGCTCAATAATAACAACAACAATAACAACAATTAAAAAACACAAAGCTCACATACTCTTTGAAATTGGACTACTCCCTGCTTAATGATAACTTCATCAGTAAAGAAATAAATAAAGAAATTAAAGAATTTCTAGAATTTAATGAAAATAATGACACAACATACCCAAAACTTATGGGACACAATGAAAACAGTGTTGAGAAAAAAAAAATCATAAAGAAACTGGAGAGATTCTATACTTACAACTTAAAAGCACTCCTGAAAGCCTTGCATGATTGTCTTGCCAGGGTCTCTACCAACAACTGTCTGAGACAGATGGGTATTCTTTTTATTAATTATTTTATTTATTTATATTCCAAATGTTCACCCTTATTCCTGCCCCCCCTTTATGAATTCTTCATTCAGTTCCTCTTCCCCTTTGCTTCTGTGAGGGTGCTCCCCCACCCACCTAACCTCTCCTATCCGACATTGCTAGCATCACCCTTCTCTGGGACATCAAGTTTCTACAGGATTAAGAACATCCTTTCTCACTGAGGCCAGAAAAGCCAGTCCTCTGCTACATATGTAGCAATGGCCACATGGCAGCACAGGTATGCTCTTTGTTTGACAGTTTAGCCTCTGGGGGCACTGAGGGATTCAGGTTAGTTGTTACTCTTTTTCTTCCTATGGCCTTGCAATCCCCTGCAGTTCCTTTACTCCATCCCCTATCTCTTTCAGGGGTGTCCCTGACCTTAGTCCAATGGTTGGCAATAAGGATCTGCATCTGTCTCCTTCAAATGCTGACAGAGTAGCTCTGACCACAGCCATGCTAGGATCATATGCCATTAGTAATAGTGTCAGGTTTCAAGCCAGCCCATGGGATGGATCCCAAGTTGGGCTGGTCACTGGATGTCCCTTCCTTCAGTCTCTGTGCCATTATTGTTCCTTCATTTCCTTTAAATAGAAACAATTCTGGGTCAAGAATTCTCCTGTCCAAAGGAAGGGCAGGGACAAAAATGGAGCAGAGACTGAAGGAAGGGCCACATGGGGATCCATTCTGTTTGCATACACCAAACCTTGACACTGTTGCTGCTGCCAAGATGCATTTTGCTGAAAGGAACCTAGTGTAGCTGCTCAAAGGGAGGTTCTGTCAGCACCAGACAAATGCTGGTGGAGATGCACATCCACATGCAAGATGTGGATGCTTGTAGTAAACCAGACAGCCTGGGGAGCCAGATTGAGGACCTGGTGGAAGGACTAGAGGAGCAGAGGTGGATTGCAACCCCATGGGAATAACAGTGCTCCCAAGGACTAGAGCACCAACCAAGGAGTGTACAGTAAGGAATCCATGGCTCCGGATACATACGTAGTATAGAATGCCTTGTCTGACATCAATGGGAGGGAAGGCCCTTAGTCCTGTGGAGGTTTGAAGCTGTAGCCTAGTGAGGTGCTGACGTGGTAGGGCAGGAATGGGTAGGAGAGGGAGCATCCTCATAGAAGCAAAGGGAAGGGGGAAGAGGGTCAAAGGGATGGAAGGTGGTTGTGGAGGGGTAACTGTGAAGGGGGCTATCATTTGAGATGTAAATGAATGGAATGATTAAAATAAAAAGATTTTAAAGGTAGGTGGGTAGCCCCATGCCTGAAATTCAAATGTCCATCAATCAAAGAATGGATATAAAAAATGTGGTTCATTTACATAATGGAATATAGCTTAGCTATTAAAAACTAGGATATCATGAAATTTGTAGGCAAATGGATGTAACTGCAAAATATTATCCTGAGTGATGTAACCCAGACTCTAAATGTCGTACATGGTATTTACTCAGTGATTAGTGGATATTAGCCAAGAAGTTCAGAATACTCATGATAAAACTGATAGATCATATGAAACATTAAAAGAGGAAGGCCAAAGTGTGTATATTTCAATCCTACTTAGAAGGGGAAACATAAGAATTATCAGGAGCAGAGAAAGGGAGGCACATGGGAGGGAGAAGGGAGGGGATAATAAAATAAAGGGGTCAGGATCAGGAATATGAGGAGATAGGAGGGAAGCCTAGAGGGCCAGGATAAGAAACAAAAATATTCCTCTGGGGGAGGGGGACCTCGAGAAAGTACCAGATACCAGCAATGTGATAGGATACTAGGATGCAATTGGTATGACCTTAGGCTAAATGATCAACAGTGGGGAGATGGAACCTAAAGACACTACCTCCAGTAATTCTTATAGCCAAATATTGTACTGAGTTTGGAGACTTCTATGGCAGAGTTAGGGGAATGATTAGGGAACTAAAAGGAATGTCAATACCTTACAAAGCCCAAAAGTGTCAAATAACCTGGACCTGGATTGCTGGGTGCTATTAGAGCCTAGGGCTGTAACCAAAGAGCATACACTGGCTGGTCCGAAGCTCAAGACATATATGTAGCAAAGGACTGCCTTGTTTTGCCTCAGTGGAAGAGGATGCACCTAATCATGTAGAGGTTAGATGTCCCAGGGAAGGGGACTTGGGGGATCACTCTTTCAGATGCTAAGGGGAGGGAGTGGGGTGAATAATTCTGGGAGGGAAGACAAGGAGGGGACATAAAAATAACTGTGTTGCAAATAGATAAAATAATTAATTAAAAAGGAAAGAAAACCTCTGGTACTTGTTTATATCCAACTAATATTTCTTTTATCATGGTAGATATATGTTAATTGGAAGGGTGGAATGCACCTGTTTTAATAAATTCTCAACAGATTTATAAGTATGTTATGTTCATTACTAGATTTCATTGCAAGACAAAAAATATGATGGTATATTAAATATTACATTATCATAATTGTGTACGGCCAGTCATTGAAGCAATATTTCAATTCAGACTTTTGTGGCAAGTCAGGAATAGAAAGTTTAAAATAAGTCAATATCTTTACTAAGACTGCTAAAGATTTTACAAAGGAGACTGGCAAGAAGTTATATTGGGGAAAGACCTTCAAGCCTGAGGAACTCAGATCATTCCCTGGGGCCACAACTCTTTGAATACTTGAGAGTCGTTCTTTGTCCTAAAGAAACGCACCACAATCTACTCAAACATCCAAATACGTACACCACTAAATCAATCAATAAATAAGTAAATGTAATGATAACAGGTTACAGAGAGGTAGAATGGAGTGAATAAAAAAAAGGAGAAAGACAAAAAAATCTAAAGAAAGGAAAAAATCCCATGACATAGAAAAAGAAAATAAAAATATCTATTTTCATGTCTTGTTTACTCTGATTTCTCTTGAATAGCATTGATCTGTGCACTATTACTATTTTTATGAGTAAAATAAATTTATTATCTTTAATAACTCAGATATTTCTTCATATTATTTTTCTGAAAATTAACTTTTATATACATTTGTTTAAAAACAGGTAAGTGTAAGACATTTCAGTTCAGTTTAGTCAGTTCCACTAAACATATAGACCATATGCCTCATGACACGTAGGTACTTTTACAGTTGAATGATTACTTTTACTGGATAGTAGATCATTTGATTGTAGACTTTGTAAAAGTGAAAAATACAGATTTGATAATATTGTTGCTTCTCCCACAAAAATATGATTCTATTCACAGATATATTTTGTGCCTTCCAGTCAGAAAACATGAATATGTCATGAGACATTGATGTCTTTACTGAAGAAAAATGAAGGGCCATTCAGGGTGATACATAGAATATATACAAGGAATTAAGATTGTCCTTTCAAACTGAACTATGTCTGACAACAAATCCATAAAGCTCATATTTTTGTTTCAATCTTTCACCTTTTTGACCTTTAAATTTTCAAAAATGACAAGTCTATAAGTCCACTAATATCCTCAACAAAAGTCACTTATGTTGTTATGCTTGTAAGAAAACTGCTACAGTTTGCTTCACAGCCAGTATTAGTGAGTCTGAACATTTATATTTCTGTTAACTATATTTGTTTCCAAAAATCCGGAAATGACTCGACGTAAATATCAAAACTTACTATTCTATACAAATATATGAATCTAGAATGTTGTGATTGCCAATGAAAAGACATTATGTTTAGGTTTTCAGAATCTATTTGCTGGCCATAGAGGTAAACAAAAGTTTTATATAGCAGTATCAACAAGATAGGAAATATTATCATGAATATAAAACAAGGCACCATTGTTAAACTCGTACGCTTCCAGGGTTCAAATCAGAACTCTACTAGTTCTCAGAAATATGTTTTGATGTGAATTAGATTACATTTGCATGTGTGTAATGAAGACAGGTGAATGATACCATCATAGTGGTGCAGCTTCTATGGACTTACTCCATTTCACCTTAAAATATTCTAATACATTCCTGTGCAGCCAGGGAAAACTTTCAGGTGATGAATGTAAATATGCTTATCTAATACTAGTTCCTACAGCCATTTCTTGTTCTCATATTTTCCATTCTCTCTTTTTCATATTTTGGGAAAAAATGACATCTATTGAAACTTAGAGATACTGGTGTTTCAGAGACGACAGTGGGAACATTTTTAAGGACAAAGGAATGTCCGTGATAAAGACAGTGTTTCAAACACTCTCCCTGACAGTTATTCTTACTGTTTGACACAATCAATGAGCACCTTGATCATTGATTTTGCTTTTCTTGTCAACTGTATCCATCAGTGATATTCAAAATGTTTCTTTAACAATTTATGAGGTATTTTTTCCTTCCTTTATGCTTTTGGAATGCTAAAAGGACCTTTTGCTTTTCGCCCAATTCTTTGATAAAATTACTAGAAATTTTGTAATGTATCTGGTAAATTCCAAATCAATGTAAAACTATTACCATGTACTGAAAAATTCAATTTCTAAAAAGAAATAAATAGGTCACCAAGAAGTTCCTAAATGCATTGATGAAATGAAGAACATTAGGGTGTTAATGTGAACTATATTTGGGAGAAACAACTTCTGGTCTTCTGAAACAAGAAACATCATTAGTGCTATTTAAATAATATTTCTTTTATTATTTTTTCTTGAAAAATATTGATAAAATTTGAACATTAAGTCATCTGGTTTTACTGATGCTCATCAAATCCTTTTAAAGAAATTCATCATTATAATTAGGACACTATGTTTGTTTGACTTCAAATATAAACCTTCATAATTAATTCATATCACATTTTTAGATTTTCTTCAAAATATTTGATATCTAGAATAGCAATCATTTTCTTTAAAAAAATGGAAAAGCTTTTTCAATTGATACTGTGTAATAATTCAAGCTACAGTGATATGGTTCAGAAAAAAATATGTCTAGGGATGGATGTATTTATACGAATAAAATCACTTCTTAAGAAATAACTAGAGTTTTAGTCTTTTTCTTATTGTTTCTTATATGGTCTCACAATGTATCTCTGGCTTTCCTGAAATTTACAAAGTATAAGAGTATGCCCCCCAATTCAGACATCTGACTGCCTATTCCCAAAGCAGTGGGATTTCAACTGTACCCAGACCTAAAGTCATAGTCTCAACAATATCATATGTTTATCAATAGAATATTATACAAGTTGTCATATTATGATAAAATATCATGGAAAAATCTTGAAGAAGGATGGTTTATCTTTTAACTTTATCTTTTCTAACCAAAGTCTATGAGGAACTGAAGTCAGGGTAGAAATTCAAGGATGGAAGGTGGATGTGGAATTTATGGCAAAGACAACAGGGTTTTCTAACTGACTTACTCAGGTCTTGGTTGTCTGGCTTCCTCAAACAAACCAAGACCACATGATAAAGGACAGCATGATCCAACATGGGTTGACCTCTAACTTCAATCATTAATTAAGATAATACTCTACAGTTTTGCCTATATGTCAATCTTATGGAGGTGTTTTCTTAGTTATATTCTCTCTTCCCAGATGTATCTCTTTGTGTGACATTGATAGACATTGTTCAGAACAAAGTTTCATATTCAGTTCACACAGGATTGTATTTGCTACATTTTCAATATTTTTTTTTCTACCAAATGTAACAATGTAGAAATTTACTTGCTATGATTTGGAAGAAAATCACTAAGAAGAGATTTATGTCAGAAAAGACCCATCCTCACTAACTGATTAACAAGCACTTCAGAAAAGGAAATTTAAGGAAAATGATTATTCTTTGTTACACAATTCTGAAGCAGTGCTTCTTAGAAATTCACCATTCAAGAAATGATTTTGGAAGTGGTCAACTCCTTGTAATAGATACAAATCTGTCAGTTCCTGGAAATTGGGCTCCTCCACCAGATCTCTAAGTAAAAATTCTGTTCTACTGAACTGCACAGAGAATAATATATGTTATAGTAGCTCAGAATTAAAATCACATATTTAAGGTAACTATTGTGGTGAAGCAGGAGAGGGTAGGCAGGTGGGGGAACACCCTCATAGAAGCAGGGTAAGGGGGGACAGGGATGGGGGGTTTGCAGAAAGGAAACTGGGAAAAGGGATAACATTTTAAATGTAAATAAAATAAAATAATGACTCCATTATGTTATTTGGACTTTCATATAATTCTCAAGGAAAATTGAAAATGTGAGATAAACATGTGACATACATACACCACAAATCGTTTTCTATTTTTTTTATGTATATTGTCAATGATTACAATTTCTGTTGTAATATGCTTTGATAGCAGAAATTGGTTAAGTGTAATTAAATATATAATGAAATTGAAATTGTTAGCTAATGTTCTTGCTTGGGCATTCCATTCTTTATATGTTGTAGTATATTCCATGGTGCCTCAAATTATACTTTGCAATACAAAAACATGTAGAAATTTCTTACAATTGTATTTACCAACTAAAAGGCATAATGGCTCGGCATTATTCTCATGTTGTATTATTAAGTTAGTCATACAGTTATAGTATAAAACTAGTTATAGAAAATCTACTTCTCATAGTATATCACCTTATAATTGTTGAGAACATTGAGCAGTTAATATAAATGCTGTTATCCTCAATTACTCAAGTATGGTATATATTATATAGCTTGAAATGTGTTTGAGAATACACATTCAAGAATTTATTCTCTGCCTCTGACTTTTTAATCATTATTTGGAATGACATGCCAACATTTTATGTGTGATTACATGAGCTGATTATTAATAGACAATTACAAATTACTTAGATATAAATTATAAATTGTAATAAGTCTTTTACCTTTCAATAACTAAAACTAAATATTATTAATTTTGAGAAATCAATACAAAAATACCTTGACAAAGAGAATCACCCATCCATTAGCATCTGGATAATGTCCAATACTCCTCCAAAATTGATTTTTCAACATTGTCCTCTTGATGTAGTCTGATTGAATTGAAACAGAGAAGACATGAGATGAATGAAGGAAGAAGGGAACTATCTGTGTTTAATCCCAATTTCATCAGAAATCGATTAGCTAGCTGACTTTAGGTCCAAAAGAATTAATTTTCCTCAGACTCCAGTATAATTAACAACACTGTGCCCATCTCCCCAAATATTCATTAAACAGTCAGGAACAATATGAAATTCAAATTAAAATTTGGTAAAAGATTAAATATGAGTAGTCATCTCTGAAAAGAATCAAACTACATCTGAGATGGAATCATTTGAGTAATGCAAAATATGGAAATACATTTTGTGTTACATTTAATTATCATTAATTCCAGAAATGCAAGCTGGGAGCTATTTTAGGCTCCTTACAGGGATTGAAATGGACTAGAATATTAATACAAATCTATTCTCATTGGAATAATGGGACTGTGTTTCAAAGTTAAAGGATGTTTTAAAACAAAGATTTTATTTCCATGAATTATTTAGGTTTTAAACTACAAATGCATACTACAAAAAAGTTACTGATAGTGTGCTTATTATAATATGCTCAATATAAACAAACAGAAATATCTTTTGATAGGTAATTCTATCAAAAGCTTAAGGTCATCTAGGAAATAATACTATAATTTTATTTTTTTGTTATAAATTGTATTACTCTTAATAGTTTTTGAATAATAAATATTTTTCTGCTTTATTTCAAAGGAATTCTCAAGGCAAAAAATAAAATCATGTTGAAATACAGAAAATTTCTGTTTTTCTATCTTTCTTTCTCATGTATCCAAGATACAACCTTCATAATAATCCAACATGAATGGAATGAAACAAGCATTGCCCTACTTTGCAAATGGACTAAATGTACCATAGAATATGTCAGAATTTACACATTAACTTTTAGGTGTTCCTGGCTAAATGTGTTTGTGGGCAAGAACTATTTTGTCAAAGGAATATTATAATAGTTATTTCAAATTTGAGTTTTATACTGAGGAGCGATTATTATAGCATTGAGCTGGTACAATTTTCCATCAAAATAATCTCAACCAGAGTTAAATTAAACAGTTAGAATACATAGCACGAATACTATTATTTTGAATATTTATGGTATCTGTTGTTTCTTTCTTTGTTTACCTTTATAAGACAAGGTTTCTCTAGGTAGCTCTGGATGCCACTGTGTAGACCAGGCTGACCTTGAATTCACAGAGATCCACCTGTCTCTGTCTCCTGAGTACTGGTATTAATGATTTCTGCCTCCACAGCTTGACTTTATGGTTTCTTTAAAATCATGCTGTGTTGTATATTAGAATTTGAAGAAACTGTAAGATTTCCAATATTGATCATCTTTTTACTTTTGATCATATCACTTCTAAAACATTCAATGAAAGCTAGAATTAGGAAGTAATTGCCTCATCATAGGGAACACAATTTTGATGCCATAAAAATTTGTGAAAAGTAAGCTATGGAGAAGAAAATAAAGGAGGTGTGTTCTTACACCTTGAGGTTTGTCTATGCTGTAATTCAAGGTTATATATGGATCAGGATAGCAACTAATACAGCTAAACCCATACAAAATGGTTTGCCTACTTAAGTCATTATAAGTTCTCTTTTGTAATTCCTTGGTAACTAGATTACATGGTTTTGAATGTATAACTTCTGGATAACGCCATTGAATTACAGTGTAAAAATGATGAGCAAACTTGTATGTGAATAGTATGAATTTACAAATCCCTTAGAATTCTGAAAAACGTGGTCCGGTTTTATAAGAAACTATTTTGTGTAATTACAATTATTTTTTAATCTTAATTTTATTGGATATTTTCTTTATTTACATTTCAAATGTCATTGCCTTTTCCAGTCCCCCCCAAATCCCCTACCCCATTCCCCCTCCACTGCTTCTATGAGGGGTAGCTACACTGGGTTACCTATTGAGCCTTTGTAGGACCAATGATCTCTCCTTTCATTGATGCCTGACAAGGCCATCCTCTGCAACATATGAGGCTGTTGGTGGCTTAATCCCTGGGAGCTCTGGGGAGGGGGGGTCTGGTTGGTTGATATTATTGTTCTTCCTATGGAGTTGTAATCCCCTTTAGCTCCTTCAGTCATTTCTCTAACTCCTCCATTGGGTACCCTGTGTTAAGTCTAGTGGTTGCCTGAGAGGATCTGCCTTTGTATTTGTAAAGCTCTGGCAGAGCTTCTCAGGAGACAGGAGCCTCTCACTCTCTTTTCAGCAAGCAGTTCTTGACATCTACAATAGTGTCTGGGTTTATTCCAAGTGAAGATTAGCTAATTTTGTTTGGAGATTACCAAAATGTTTGTTGTACATTGGTGATGTTTCAATTAAAATAACATATTGATAAATGCAGCACATTTTAATGATTGGAAAAAATTAAAATATATTAAATGAAAAACTTAAAATAGCTAATCATTATAATAGTAATTCAGATAAAAGGATAATTTCCTATAAATTAAAGTCTGAATTCAGGGAGTCCAAATATCATCATTGAACACTTGATTTGTCATTAATGAAAAGGAGTCAAATACTCAAACTCTAGAAAGAGAATATATCAATTTACTGCATTTGAAGAGCAGAGGCATCGGTCAAAAGAATCTATATCTACACCTGAAGTTGCTTTATCAATAAGATTTTATCTTCTAAATCACCAGACATCCTTTGATAGGATGGGAGAATAAGTGAATCATACTGTCAACACACCACAAATATTGCCAGACTACAGCATCAGCAACTTTTCTCTGCGTTTCCTCAACATCTCATAGACTCAGCACAAATGTATTGGCTTTATAAAACTTCAGAGAAATTAAAACACTCACTGTTCTCAGAAAGGACAAAGTGCATATTGTACTGTAAAAATATCAATATAAGAGAAATGAAAGGCAAATATTTTGTGCAAATTTGACATCTACTTTAACCCCTTGTCTTTGTTTTTCTAAGCAGCAGATTATGTTGTATTTTCAACCAAGAAATATTGTCCTTTCTTTTGGAACAATAATCTCTCTTCATATCATTTGAAAAGTTAAAATAAAATAAAATTGAACTAAGGCTCATGCAGTCTAAGATTTCCAAGAACTCACCCATTGTGTAAACAAGGATATTCTGACTTTCCTCAATCTGCATTCATAGTGTGTAGTATAGACAAAGGATTTACTTTATGCTTTAAGTGGCTGTAACCCAGAGCACCCTGAAAGCTAAACAAAGACCTTACCAACTGGTAAATATCTATTGCACCATTTACAATTTTGTTTAGTTATGTTGCTGACTTTTGCAATTTAGTTTCTTTGCATAAATATTTGAAATATAAAGCCATTCCTTATGAATAATGTTGCTTGCAAATAGTTTTCACATTCCATAAGCTTTTTGTTTTGAAGACAATTTCAGTTATTGAACAGAAACTTTATTTTATTGCAGTTCCACTTTGTTTTTCCTCCTTCTTCTCAGTGTTATACTAGCAAAAAATATATGTCCAAACAAAATTTAGTGAGCATTGTAATTTCAAGCCTTAGATATTCTAATATATAATCTATTTTGAGCTGAATTTTATGAACAAAATAAAGACCAACTTGGCATATCAATTTAATTCATCTTCAGGGATATGGGCATAAAAAGGAGATCCAATTATTATTCTATATGTATTAAAACAGATATTACTAAAATGTCAGAAGATACCACAAAAATGAAAAAGAAAGAAAAAGTGTATACTTCATGGGTGGAAATGTTAGTCACATCTTTGGGGATGTAGTTTATTTCAAATGAGCATCTATTCAATCCAACAGTTCTAGGTCTGTACATAGTTTGAAAAAGGAGAGAAAATAGAAAGACAAAAAGATAAGTACATTTGGCCATATTTCCATGGCCAAGATATAGCTTGAACATTTGTGGAAATGATAAAACAGGAATTTTCCATTATTTAGCCTTCACAAAGAAGGAAACTTTGTAACAACATGAAAGACAAATGCTTTTGTGAGTTCAAGAGTGCAAGAACAAAATAATATGAAGAAGTATTATGAAAATCTGTATTCTGGAGATGTAGTAGTCTTTTCACACATGAATTTATAGCAGCCATCATTACACACACACCATCTACATACAATCATGCCAGTTAAATTTATACCATATATGAGAGAAGTGCTCTATTGCCTTCAAACCTAGCTAATGGCAATTCATGGCTAATTAAGGAAAGATAGACTCCTTTGTTTGGGAGCATAGTCACTGGTGCCTATCAATGAGTTGCTCTGCAATCACTTGGAAAAGTGTGATGCTAATTGGACTTCTACATGAAATATAGTTTTTAAAATGCTTTGAAGTTGGGAGAGAAATGTGCACATGGAACAGAAGGATTTGGAAGGAGACAAGAAAATTAATGGCCATGATCAAAATCTATTGAGTATAGTGTCAAATTTTCAGGAAATAAATAATAGTTTTAAAGTATTTTATGCTCTTCTCATTTTTTTGTCCCTGGGGTTCCTTTAGACAGGAATAACTCTGGGTCAGAACCTTTGACTGTGCAATGGAAACCCCATCCCTCCACTTTATGTCCTGTCCCTTCACTAGAGGTGGACTTTACAAGTTCCCTCTCCCCACAGTAGAGCACTTTATTCAAGGTCCCTCCATTTGAGTTCGGAGAGTCTCTCAACTCCCAGGTCTCCAGCACATTCTAGAGGATCTCCCACCTCCTACTTCCTGAGATTGCCTGTTTCATACTTTCTGCTGGCCTTCAGGGCTTCAGTCCTGTCCCACCCACACAATAACATGCCCCTCCTCCCCTTCCCTGTCCTCTGTCCCACCCAGGTCCCTCCCTCCCTCTGCCAGCCCATGACTGCTTTCTTCTCCTTCCCTGGTTGAATTGAGATTTTCTCAATTGGGTCCTTCTGCTTGTTAACCTTATTCCATCCTATAGGTTGTTTCCTTGGTATTCAGTATTTTTTGGCTAATATGCACTTATAAGTGAGTACATACCATTCATCCTTTTTGTGTCTGAGTTACCTCACTCAGGGTGATATTTTCTAATTTCATCCATTTTCCTACAAAACTCATGATGCCTTAATTGTTAATAGCTGAATAGTATTCCATTGTGTAAAGGGACCACATTTTCTGTATCCATTTTTCCATTGTGGGACATCTGGGTTGTTTTAAGTCTCTGGCTTTTGCAAACAATGCCCCTTTGACATGGTGGGGGATCTTTTGTGTATATGCCCAAGCGTGGTATAGCTGGTTCTTCAGGTATATCTATTTCACATTCTCTGATGAACTTCCAGATTGATTTCCAGAATGGTTGTACCTGTTTTCAATCCCACCAGCAACGGAGGAGTATTCCTCTTTCTGCACATTCTTGACAGCTTGTGTTGTCACCTGAGTTTTTGAACTTAGCCATTTTGATGGTGTAAGGTAGAATCTCAGGGTTCTTTTAATTTGCATTTCCCTGATCACTAAGGACTTTCAACATTTCTTTAAGTGCTTCTCAGACATTCAAGATTCATCTGTTGTTGATTCTCTGTTTAGTTCTATACCACATTTTTGATTGGATTGTTTGGGGTTTTGGTGGTTAGCTTCTTGAATTCTTTATATAGTTTGGATATTAGCCTTCTATCAAATGTGGGGTTGGAGAAGTTGTTTTCACAATCTGTAGGTTGCTGGTTTGTCCTATTTTCTATGTTCTATGCCTTACAGAAGCTTTCCAGTTTTAGGAACTTTCCCTCTGTGTCAATGAGTTCTATGCTCTTTCCCATTTTCTCTTCTATTATATTCAGTGTATCTGGTTTTATATTGCGGTCCTTTTTCCACTTGGACTTGAGCTTTGTGCAAGGTGCCAAATATGTATTTGTTTTCATTTTTCTACATACAGACTGCCAGCTAGACTAGCACTATGTATTAAAGTTACCTTTTTTTTTCATTGTAAGTTTATGGCTTCTTTGTATAAAACAAAGTGTCCATAAGTGTGTGATTTTATTTCCGGGACTTCAATTATATTCCATTGATCAAACTTTCTGTCTTTGTACCTATACCATGCTGTTTTTACCAATATTGATCTGTAGTATAGCTTGAGGTTAGGGATGGTGATTCTCTCAGAAGTTCTTTTATTGTTAAGAATTATTTTTGATGTTCTTTCTTTTTTGTTTTTCCAGATATATTTAAGAATTGCTCTTGCCATATCTTTGAAGAATTGTTTTGGGATTTTGGTATGAAGTGTGTTGAATCTGTAGATTGCTTTTGGTAGGATGACCATTTTTACTATGTTAATACTGCCAATCCATGAGCATGGGAAATCTCTCCATTTTCTGATGTCTTCTTCAATTATTTTCTTGAGAGTCTTTAAGTTCTTATCATATACATCTTTCACTTGTTTCTTTAGAATTACCCAAGATATTTTATATTATTTGTGACTATTGTGAATGGTGTCCTTCTCTAATTTCTTTCTCAACCCATTTATCATTTGTATAAATTAAGGTTACAGATTTATTTAAGTTAATTTTATATCCAGACACTTTCCTGAAGTTAGCAGCTGTAGATGTTTTCAGGTAGAATTTTGGGGTTATATATATATCATCTGCTAATATGCAGTTAGTGATATCTTGACTTCTTTACCAATTTGTATCCTCTTGATCTCCTTTTCTTTTCTCACTGCTCAAGTTAGAACTTTGAGTACTATGTTGAATATATATGGGGAGAGTGGACATCCTTCTCTTGTCTCTGATTTTAGTGGAATTGCTTCAAGTATATCTCCACTTAATTTGGTATTGACTTCTGGTTTGTTGTATATTGCTTAATAAATGTTTATATATGGGCTTTGAATTCCTGATTTTCCCAATACTTTTAACATGAAGGGATGTTCTATTTTGTCAAATGCTGTTCCAGCATCTAATCAGATGATCATATTATATTTTTTCTTTGAGTTTATTTATATAGTATATTACATTAATGGATTTTTTGTATATTAAACCAACATTGTATCCCTGGGATGGAGCTTATTTGATCATGGTAGATGATGGTTTTAATGTGTTCTTGGATGTGGAGCATGGGAGAAAGGAGGTCCAGTGCCTGGCCAAAATTGGGATTTAACTCAAGGAGAGGCCCTAGGCACTGACACTATCACTGTTGCTCTGGTGTGTTTGCAGACAGGCGCCTAGCATGGCTTCCCTCTGGGAAGCTCAACAAGCACCTGAAAGAGTTAGATGCAGATACTAGCACCCAACCAATGGTCAGAAACTGTTGACTACTGTGGTTGAAATGAGGAAAAGTGAGAAGAAGCCGAAGAGGAGCTTGGCCTCATTAGAAGACCAGCAGTCTCAACTGTCCTGAACTCCTGAGATATCTCAGAAACTAAGCCACAAACAAGGCAGCATACACAAGCTGATATGAGGCTCTGACCCAGCAGAAGAATGCCTGCTCTGCTTCAGTAAATCAAGATGAACCTAACTATTAAGAGACTTGAGGCCCTAGGGAGTGGGGAGGCCAGGTGGAGCAGGGTGGGGACATTCTCTTGGAGATGGGGATGGAGAATTTATGGGATGGGGAGCTGCCGGGGGCAGATCAAGAGAGGTATGAAGTCTGAACTGTAATAAAAGATTAAAGAATAAAAAAATCAATTTTGAAATACATATTATGACTCTTTTTAACATAAAAATGCTCATTCAACTTATAGCATCATGAGGCTCCAGGTAATGATCTATTCATTGACCCCAGGTATTGGTTCATGTTGTGAGGCAATATATTATGGTGATTCATACTGATTATCTTATGTCTTAGTTTACTTTATCTTTTCCATAATAAAATATACTTGTAAATGACACTTAAAGGCTAAAAAAATTATTTAAGCATATACCTTAAAAGAAAAGACATGTGCTGAGCTTTCATTTGTTTGTATTATGCTTCTCCTGATAAATCATCACTCTTATAATTTTATGTTGTCTTATAATTCTTTCTTATTATTTTGAGTAAAACTTATGTTGTTTCATAAAACTCAAATGAAACCCTGATAATCTTTCCCAAAATACTTGCCATTAAGTCTCAGTTCTAACTGTGTAAAATATAACCTGAATTTATATTCCTTAGCAGAAACATACACTTATATAATGCTGGTAAATTAGAGACCCTTTGCAACTGTATTATTGAAACTTTTGTCATAATACATTTTGTATATGTGCACACACAAATACTAAAATCTGATAAGTCTATTAATTTAAATTTGTTGAGTCCATTAAGTGTTCATGAACACATTTGTGTTTAGTCATGTATAAACTTTCAGAGGGGCTCCTCTTCTGAGAACACTGATCCTCCCTCTCTTAGTAACCATTTGCTGCTTGTATCTAATCATATAAAGCTGGGTCTTGTGGGAGTTACCCTTTTAAATAAAATTTTACTAATTATTTGACATTTTCATATCTTAAATTTTTATCATATTTACTCTTCTTTCCAGTTCTTCTAAGATCTACCCTCACATTCTTTCCCACACAACATTGAGCATCTTTACTTTTTATTCCATTGAACCCAGTTTGTTTTTCAAATTCTTGTTTGTGCCTTAGCCAAGGAATGTTGTTAATTAACCCGTGCTCCCAGCATTAAAAAGAGAGACTTTTCCCTTCCCAGCAGGTTTCAAATCTGTGTGTGTGTGTGTGTATGTGTGTGTGTGTGTGTGTCTGTGTGTGTATGTGCGCAGGCATATTATATCATATGTTCATTTCTTGTTTTATGTATGTGTAGGTAAATAACATGTGTTTTAGGTATGCAATTATATAAAAATTAAAGTAATATGGTGAAAAAGTAAAAATAGGCTAAAATGGATTAGAAAATGAGAGTTAAAATTTAAATTATTTAGACAAAATTGAAAAACAATTTCATTTAATTTAAAATCAGATTTTTTTTTTTTTGTAGATCTGAAATGAAAATTACTGAGGCAGGACAGATAGGTAAACAAGTAAAATCACTTGAGTCCTACCAAGGTGATTAGAGTTCAATTTTCAGAACCCACCTTGTAAGGAGGAAAGGATGCCCATGATTATTCTACTGACACCCACAAGCACGTTTTGGCATACATGTACACATGCCTGCTTTTATACATACCTTAAATAAATATGTATAATAAAAAATTTTAAAAAATCTTTTGTAAAATGTTCATTTTCTTCATATATCGTGACACCCTCACTCAGTCAAGTCATTTTTTATTACAGATAATTATATAACAATTACAGAAACTAAAAACAGATCCAGAATTCAGATTTTGTGATTGTACCTTCAGTTTGTAAACATCAATACCATTACAGTTATATCAGATAATATTCGATTATGATATGTCTTAACGTCCTTGCATGTCATCTTGTCCTCACTTCTCAGATGACAATAATCTTTAAATCATTCTATGCTGCCTTTAAGAACAGATGAAAAGTACAACTTTGCAAGGTAACTTAATCCTATGACACACCTATTGATTTACTTTTATATTTTATACCTCTTGATAGATAGGACATAGACACAGACCATGTTTCTGGGCCACAAAAACTAGGTTGCTGGAAAACAGAGGGACAGATATTGAGTAAGATTTATAAAATAAATTGTGAAATCCAGGTAAAAATTGTAACTTAGGGAAACTTATTAATGCTTACTCTACTTTGTATGACTTATGTCATTCACCTTAGACTTCTGCCTCAAGAGTTATTGACTAAAGTTCAATAACTTAACTTTTTATATATATATATATATATATATATATATATATATATATCAGTCTTCAGTCTAAAAATTAAAAAGAAGTCATATTTAAAATTAATAAAGTGGACAACCCTTCAATTATTAGTGTTTATGCATGTTTGTCATTCTCTGAATATTTCTGAAAGTTATCTGGTAGAAACATTGTCATATGGTATGGAAAGAAGCAAACAACTTTTGCTGTCCCTTTCCCTAACCTTAGGAACAGTACACAAATATTAACCAGCACATATCATCTTAATTTGCAATGAATACTCTCCTATATCAGTGGGTAAAATGATTAAGTCTTTTCTTTCCTACTTTCCTATACATTATATTCCTTTAGTCTCCCACATTTTTCTGGGTCATTACTTTCTTACCTCACATGGAATTTTGTTATACTCTTAAATTTGATCATTACAAATTCATGGGGATAAAATTACTACAAACTGAAATCAATGTTTGGCAAGCCCAAACTGAAAGGGCAGAGACACAAATAATGGTTTAAATGAAGGTCACATGTTCGGATTTTATTGACCATTGTTTTTAAAATATACTGTGATGGACATGCATGGTATGTATTCACTGATAAATTGATATTAATCCAACAGCTCATAATTCCCAAGATAGAAATCGCAGACTATATGAAGCTTAACAAGAAGAAAACCCAAGATGTGGACGCTTCAATCTTACTTAGAAAGCAGAACAAAATAATCACAGGTGGTAGAGGAAGAGAGACCTGGAAGAGAGAGGGGAGGGGGAAGGAAAAAGTAGAGGGTAGGATTAGGTATGGGAAGAGACAGGAGATAAGTTAAAAAGGTCAGGGGAATGAATTGAAATATGTAACAGTGGGGGCAGGAGGAACCACTAGAAAGTCACAGATACCATGGAAAGGAAAGATTCCCAGGACTCAACAGGGATGACATTAGCTGAAATACCCAACAGAGGGGAAATAGAACCTCAAGAGACCACCTTTGATAGTCATGGCCCCCAGTTGTCGAATGGGACAATGCACCTATCTCAAAATTGCTAGCCCAGAATAGTTCCAGTCTAAAGGAAACACAGGGACAAAATAGGAGAGAAGAGATTGAAGGAAAGGCTATACAGAGACCACCTCACATTGCGGTCCAGCAGAAACCAAGCCTGGACACTATTGCTGATGCCAAGAAGTGCTCAGACCTAGGAGCCTAGAATGGCTGTCCTCTGAGAGAAGCCGCCAGCATTAGAATCAGACAGACGCAGATACTCAGAGCCAACCATCAGACTGAGCTCAGGGACCCCTATGGAAGACTTAGGGGAAGGACTGACATTGACGCAGCTGAAGAGGATAGAAATTCCATAGGAAGAACAAATCAACTAACCTGACCACCCATAGCTCCCAAGGACTAAACCACTAACCAAGGAGTATACATGCATGGGCCCATGGCTCCAGTTACATATATAGCAGAGGATTACCTTACCTGGCATCAATGTTAGGGGAGGCCCATGGTCCTCTGTAGACTTGTTACCCCAGCAGAGGGGGATGCTAGAGGGGTGAGATGGAAGTGGTTGGATGGGTGGGGGAGCACCCTCTTAGAGGCAAAGAGGACAGTGGATGAGAAAGAGATTTGTGTTTGGGAGACCAGGAAGTGGGACAACATTTAAAGTGTAAATAAGTAAGATAACAAATTATTTTAAAAAATGAAAGAAAATAAAAACTGGATGTTTTATATTTGGGATAGGAATTGCAGTATGAAGCAGTGTTTGAGTGTGAACTTTGGATATACCATTGCTATAGATACAGAAATTATTCTAGGTTGATTGATTGAACTTCAGCATGTTCACATATAGAAACACTACAAAATGTGTCTATATCCTATGTTTGCTAATAAGTATCATAGTACGTGGAAAACATTTGGCATGACACCTACTGATAATTGATTTTCAGTTTAATATTATTTTTATATGAATGTGATATAATATTTTGGTTTATGTTCTCATATTTCATGTTCTCATATTCATCATTATCTTATGTATGTGTGAATATATTATATATATCATATATGTTATATATATGATAATGATATGTATAAATGTGTTTACTTCAGTTGAGGAAGTTTAAAGTTCTATATAGCTAAGCAGCTATTTAAGAGTGAGTGATTATTTTCAAGTGAAAGTTTATAATTTGGGAAACAGCTTAAATTTTTAGAGTATAAATAAAACTTTGGATCTCTCATATGGGAACTCTCTTTGAAAAACACATAAAGGTCAATACTTCTGACAAAAATTAAAATCAGAGCCTGAATCATAAATATTTTTTAGCCAAAATGTATTTTCTGGGAGGATTTTTTACTTGCTAACTACACAATTTGTACATAAATTTATGAGAACCCCCTCAGGAAGAGCCACGATAAATACACATAGAGGTAATATTATATTCTTAAACTCCACCTTGCCTAAAATGCAAATACTGCTTTCCATATCATGTAATTTGGATGTGAACACACATTGTTTGACGACTTGCCTTATGTTTGATGATCTAAAATTATCATAATTAAAATTTTTAATGTAATATTTGATTAAATATATGCTTTATTTCTCAGTCTTCATAATATTTTAAAAGTACAATCTCTTTAATTTATTTCAATCTATTTGTTTATCAAATGTTTTTTATCAAACATTCAGTTTTGGATTATTCTTTTAACAATATAAGCAACACTCTGGAGACTAACAAAATCTCTCTCTCTATCTCTCCACAATTCATAAATAAATAAATAAAATTAATGTCAAATATAAAATTATATTTCTTCAATTCAATCTATTACACAGTTTATAATATTTTATATAGAATTATTTTAAGTAGAATCATTGTAAAGGGAAAGGAGAGGGGAAACATAGCGGTGTTGAATGGAGAAGGAGCAAAATTTAATAATCATGCTCTAACTACAAAAATAAAATAAATCAATAGCACAAAATCAAAATCAAATTATTGTTATCAAGATTATTTAGGAGAAATTTGTCTCCAAGATTGATGATCTAAGCTTGGTCCCCAGAACCTACACCTAGAAGAACAGAACTAACTACTACAAGTTATGTACTCCCTCTCTCTCTCTCTCTCTCTCTCTCTCTCTCTCTCTCTCTCTCTCTCTCTCTCCCCACACTATACAAATAAATAAATAAATGTAACAAAATATATAAAATTAAATTTCTTCAATTTAATATATTTTACCACAATTCATAATATTTTATGTAGAATTATTGCAGTTAAGGCAAAGTGGATTCTCTTAATTAAATGCTCTCTTCTCTCCATGTATATCTCAAACTAAAATGATTTCAAGGTTTCAGAGCAACCTTTAAAAAATCAGTAGAGGCATCATTGGTGCCCCATTGTATATGGTTGCTAGGAAATGATAATACATATGGAGATCAGTTTGTATAAGATTTAGACCAGTCATTGATATTTTAATTTGACATCCTTAGTTTAAAGCATTATAGTGAAATTTTGAGTGCATCTTTACAGTCAATATCAATGTTAATCTTCAAAAATGTCTATATGTCCTGTACACTAATATTCAGATATAACTACACAAAGTCAATGCAGATGTAAATCAAGTAGCAGGTTATAGTCTGGGCAATATATTATTGAATCTTACGGAAACTTAACAGAATCTCATTTTAACATAGGACATAAAGCCTGCTTAAAGTTGTTCTGTGCAAGTTTCTCAGTTCTGATTTCCTCTTCCCTTCTTCCTCTTTCTCTCTTTGATCCTCTCTCCTTCCTTATACTATGAAAAAAAAATTAAATCTCTACTTAGTGTAAGCTCTGGCAAATAGTCTGATCTTTCTTTCTTTCTTTCTTTCTTTCTTTCTTTTTGGCTTTCTAAAGTTTTGTTATGATATTGAAAGTCTAGAGGGTTTCATGTAAATATCTAGATGTTATAAAGTCTGGAAACTGGGTTACCTCATTCAGCATGATATTTTCAAGTTCCATCCACTTTTCATGTGAGTTTCACAAAATCATTGTTTTTAATAGCTGAGTAGTATTCCAAAGTGTAAATGTACCATATTTTCTGTATCCATTCCTCTATTGAGGGAAATCTGGTTTGTTTCCAGCTTCTGACTATTATAAATATGGCTGCTATGAACATAGTGGAGCATGTGTCCTTGCTATATGTTGGAGCATCTTCTGGGTATATGCCCAGGAGTGGGTCCTCAGGTAATACTATGTCAAACTTTCTAAGGACCACTCAGACTGATTTCCAGAGTGGTTATACCAGCTCGTAATTCCTCCAGCAATGGAGGAGTTTTCATCCCTTTTCCACATCATGGCCAGAATCTGCTGTCACCTGATTTTTGATGTTAACAATTCTTCCAGAATCTCTGGATTGTTTTGATTTGCATTTCTCTGATTACTAAATATGTTGAACACTTCATTAAGTGCTTTTCAGCCATTTGAGATTCCTCAGTTGAAAATTGTCTGTTTAGCTCTGTTCCCCATTTTTTAATAGGGTTATTTGATTCTCTGCAATCTAACCTCTTGAGTTCTTTGTATATTTTTGATGTAGGGTTAGTTTTTGGTCTGCCCTGCACCTCCTCCCCCAACAGTGATTGGCAGCTGGCTTGTGCCCTGGCTCCCAGGCAACTAAAGCCCTGTGGGTAGGCATGTAGGAGGGGGCACCAGCTATACGGGGCTGACTGAACTCTTCTGCTGGACAAGGTGCCCCCCATGCCTGGGGAGAACTTCTCCACCAGCAGTCTTGGCCGTGGCCAGCAGCCCCAGCTCCAAGGGGGACGCTGATGTTCGTACAAGTACAGGGATCACTGTGTACTGCCTGGGGAAACCCAGGCCATAGCAGAAGGAAAGTGAAGGTCCAGTTTGGCTTGGGTGTGCAGGAGTCCAGGATTCGCAGCAGCAACCGAGGCAAGGAGAGTGGTTTTGGTGGCAGCTGCCCAGATTGCTCGCTGACTTGCCTGTCTGCTTTCGTGCACTGGGTGCCATGTTGCTGAGCCAAGCTGGGGCTGCGGCAGCTCTGGGTTTGGGCTCAGCTCTGGTGGGCAGCCTGAACAGGACCCTACAGTGCTGCACTGGGGGTGTTCTCCACCTCCCACTGTCCCCAGGGCGAGAGGGTGGGGCTTCGGTGGTAGTGTTATCCTGATTTTGGCCCTGGTTTGGGCTTTGAGTACAAACCAGAGCCTGACTCAAGCTCTGAGACATGTATCAGGCACTTCCATATAGGGTAGACTCAGCAAGATGTTTTTGGCCCTCCCTCTGCTCTGCTGTTGCTTATGTGGAGCTTTGCTATTGGCCTTGTCAATTACCCTTTACCCTTCCCAGCCTCTGATGTCATCTCTTCCCATACATACATGCCCACCCCCTTTGCCTTCTATATATAAACAAGGGGCTGATATAATAAAGTTGAGTTTCTGCTTTGACAAGACTCCCGGTCTGGTGTGTTTCTTTTGGGCCATCAACACTCGCCATCCCGCTCAGACCCAGACAGACCTAGCTGGACCAGGTTCTTTCCTCTTGCCTGGACCTACCAGCAAGGAGCCAACAGGTTGGTAAAGATATGTTCCCAATCTGTTGATTGCTTTATTGTCTTATTGTCAGTGTCCTTTGCCTTAGAGAAGCTTTTCAATTTTATGAGATCCTATTTGTCATTTTTTTCCTTTTAAAGAATTCTTTAATTAATTAAAAAAATACAAATGAAGTAATTTTTTATTGTTTTTTCCCCTTCTAGTTTGGGATTATTTTCTTTCTTTTTTTATAATTTCTTTATTTTTTTATTGGATATTTTCTTTATTTATATTTCAAATGTTAAACTCTTTGTGGTTTCTCCACCTGAAACACCCTACCCTATCCACTCCTCTCCCTGCATCTATAAGGTTGATCCCCCACCCACACTCCTATTCCTACCTCCCAGGCTCCAATTACCCTACACTGGGGCAATGAGCTTTCACAGGACGAAGAGCCACTCTTCCCATTGATGCCTGACAAGGCCATCCTCTGTTACATATGCAATTGGAGCCATGGGTCTCTCCATGTGTATTCTTTGGTTGGTGGCTTAGGCCCTGGGAGCTCTGGGGGACCTTTTTGGGTGATATTGTTGTTCTTCCTATGGGGACGCAAACCCCTTCAATCCTTTCTCTTAATGCCTCCATTGGGGACCCTCTGCTCAGTCCAATGGTTGGCTGCAAGCATCTGCCTCTGTATTTGTAAGGCTCTTGCAGTCTCTCAGGAGACAGCTATATCAGGCTCCTTTCAGCAAGCACTTCTTGGCATCCACAATAGTGTCTGGGTTTGGTGACTGTATATAGCTGGATCCCTAGGTGGGACAGTCTCTGGATGGCCTTTCCTTCAGCCTCTGCTCTACACATTGTCTCTGTATTTGCTCCTATGAATACCAGGAGCCCAGATTAGCTTTATTCCTCAATGTCACTCTGCTAGGCCAGAGGGATGTCCTCCAGGTGAAAGTTCACAATGTCCCCATGATATTCTCATCCCTGTAGAAATTTTCCCTTTTGACTTTGTCGAGCAGCTCCCTGGGGCAGTAGAAGTAATTGGAGGGGGGGCACGAAGTAGAACATGCTGTTCACAGGATGATCAGTTGGACAAAGTGTTTCTCTACTTTTTCTGGGTTGCACATGTCTTGTTCCCCCTCACAGACTAGGTACTGAATCTGCATCAGCCACAGCCAGCCAGAACATATGTACCATCTCTGAGGCTGCCTGGATTTGTACTTTGTGCCACTGCAGGATGAACACTCATTATGCCAGCCCCATGGCAGCCACTGAACTTCTAGTAGCCATGGCTTTGATAAATGTATCATTCTGGTGACCAGATGAAATGTCCACTCACTGACTCTGGGCTCACTGAGGTCTCTGGCTGATACCCACAGATGGTTTACAGCCTCAGCTCCTGAATAATGAGGTTGTCAGCAGCAGCAGTGCATGAAGCTGATCACGGCCACCTGGATCATCAGAGGGACACTCTTGTGTTCCAGAACTAAAGACCAAAATGCAGGCTCCTTGGATCTTCCCAAGACTTCTAAGGGCAGGAAGAAGACCTGCCTTGTATACTTTTGAAGATGCCTCTCATAACTGGCTAATTCCTCCAGGAGCTCATCAGGGAGTGTCACAGGACACTCAGCTCAAAGCTGAGGTCAGCCATATCTCATAGCCAGAATGAGAAGGGTACCTTAAAAGTCACTTGCACAGATGCTCCAGACTTCTTTATCTTCTTTATCTCCAGGATTCTTCTTGATAGTTACAAAATTAATACCCTTCTGCTACTTAATGAATTATTATGTATGTGTTTCCAGTATCTTGCTTTCTGTAGACTCTGATGCTTTCCAATTGTACTGTCTGTTTTTAGGTGTCAACTTGACACAAGCTGGAGTTATCACACAGAAGGGAGCTTTAGGTGGGGAAATGCCTCAATGAGATCCAGTTATAAGGAATTTTCTCAATTGGTTATCAAGTAGGGAGGACCCATTGTGGGTGGTGCCATCCCTGGGCTCTATATGAGTTCTATATGAGAGCAAGCTGAGAAAGCCAGGGGAAGAAAGCCAGTAAGTAACATCCTTCCATGGCCTCTGCATCAACTCCTGATTCCTGACCTGCTTTGTTCCAGTCCTGACTTCTTTGGTGAATAGAAACCCTGACTAAGACAACAATAAAATTTAAAAGTAAATAAATAAGCAGCAAACTTTTAAAAATACACTAGAATATTGCTTTGGGGTTTCAAGTAATCATAGTAAAAATGCTTTGCTTGCTGATTTCATGTTATGGACTGGATACATTTCTCCACTCACAGCCATAAAATTCCTTTGCCATTTTTTTCAATTACCAATAAAACTTGTCAGAGAGCCATACTCAAAGCGAGTTGTTAGCTGAAGTCAGCTCTTTTATTTATATTTATTAGACCCTGCACTACCTATGGCATTTAATATCTCAAACAATATGTCAGCATCCAAATAATTTTGTATTACCCTAATTTCACATAATGTTCTGAATAATTTCACTCTCCTGCTCCCGATATAACCTATTTAGCTAACTCTAAAGAGAGTAAAATTTACTCATTTTCAATCTTAGACATTATTCTAGGCAAAAATCCATGATGTAATAAATTACAATGATATGTGATGTTTAGTAGGCATGATAACCATGGTCATTTAAAAATATGTGCTTATTACAAAACTTAATGGTTTTGGTCGATTCACATTAGTTAAGTAAGATTTTATTTTTTGCTGCTAAATTATATAGTACAAAGGTTTCTAATGGAAAATAAAAGTATAGAACACCTACTCTAAATCATTACTATTGATGGCAAAAGTGATGACACCCATGTCATAGAGCATTTTAAGCCAAAAATAATAAAGAAAGAGGAAATAAGATATAAATACACAAAATAGGGACTCTACTGCAAAAGGAAATTACTGGTGATATATTATCACCAGCATTAAAGTGGCCAGAGGTATGGCAAATCCTATATGATTTCCACACTGAAAGCAAAACTCATGAATTCCATGGAAGAGAATCCTTGTCTATTCAATTCATACCTGAGTAGTTTTCTATTGAGTAGTATGTATTTGCTTTCCTATGAATTTCAAAGAATCAGAGACATGAAAGAGAAGGTTTGACACCAGTTCTGTCTCTTTTATAAACATTCAACATAGGACAAAATAATTTATTTATATACATCAAAGTATTTACCTTTTGACAATGCTGGATTTTGAGATTCAAAAAGCCAACACCATTGAGGAAGCCTGGAATAAATATGTTAAACTGAGAGCTAAGTAAAAGTCTGGTTTTAACTGATCATGTCTCCATATGTTCTCTGAACAATGCAGGTTCCTGGCACCAACAGGGACTGTCAGTAAATTCATTATAAGTATTAGCTTTGGAATACAGTGCAAATCTCTGGGCATTGACAAGCTGTGGAATTCACATGTACCTTAATAAACAAGTGAGTTTATTAATAAATGTAAGGTTGTTCCTTTCTCAGATTAAAACCACAATTTGTATAGAAAGGAGCCTCATGTGCTACTGTCTGTTAAAGTGTCTTCTATTTACATTCTATTTGGATTGTCTTAGGATGTAGGGCACTTAAGGTTTCCCACAATAATCTTCTATCTTCATTTGAATGCAATTACCTAGAAAGCAAGATATTAAAACCTCTCATCTAATGTAGTTTTCAGGCTAACTGATAGACTTTGTATACAGCAAGAGAACTCAATATCTCTGAGTCAGAAACACTTTCACCTTGAGCTAGTTAATCCTGTTTCTTATTTTTTTTTTCCAATCAACTCCTTTATCAGCTGAATGGCTTCCTTCTGTTAAACAAATAAAATAATGTAACAACATGGGAAGAAAATGAATGGTCCACCTAGAGTTCTATTTTAATTAAATCCTGTCTCAAAAATCAGAGAGGAAAAGACAGTGTTGATAGTTGCGAACACTTTAAGAATCTACCTAGAAATTTTTGAGTGAGTTAATTATGTAGTAACTTTACTGTTTGGACAGAATTATACACATACATAAAGACATGTGCACCCATACATATGCACATCCACAATCAACTGCAGAGTACTACATCATTAAACTCCAGTTAATAATGGAAGGTTTTTACTATGATAAATCAAAGTATCTTTTCATTTTTATTGGTTATTTTTTATTTACATTTCAAACATCCCCCTTAACAGATTCTCCACCACAAGCACCCTTTCACCTCCCCCTCCTAAGAGGGGATGGAGTCTATGAGGGTGCTCCTCCACCTGCCCACCCACTCCTGACTCAGTGCCTTAGCATTCTTCTACAAAGGGTCAACCAGACTCCATAGAAACAAGGGGCTCCACTCCCAGTAATGCCTGATAAGGTAATAGTCTCCCACATATCCAGGTGGAACCATGGGCTCCCCCTAACCCCCATGTATACTCTTTGGTTAGTGGTTTAGTTCCTGGGACCTTTGGAATGTCTGGTTGTTTGATATTGTTCTTACTATAAAATAATAGTTGTAAGCCCCTTCAGATTCTACAGTCCTTGCCCTAGCCAATAGAGTCCATGCACTCAGTCTGATGTTTGGCTGCATACATCCACATCACTATTGTTCAGGCTCTAGTAGAACCTCTCAGGGGACAGCTATACCAGGCTTCAGTCATAAGCATTTCTTGGCATCAGCAATAGTGTCTGGGCTTGGTGTCTGCAGATGGGACGAATCCTTAGGTAGGGCATTCTCTGGAAGGCCTTTCCTTCAGTCTCTGCCCCATTCTTTGTCCCTGCATTTCTTTTTGACAGGGGGAATTCCAATTAGTAGTTTTGAGGAGGGTGAGTAGCCCTATCCCTCTACTGGAGGCCATGCCTATCTACTGGATATAGTCGCTAGAGATTTTATTTCCCCTTTGTTGCATATTTCAGCTAATGTTCTCCTGGTTCAGTCCTGGAACCAGGGTCCCTGGCATCTGAGACTTTCTACTTGCTACCTCCAGTTCTGCCTCTCCCACTGCTACATACCTCCTTTCAAATTCCTGACCTTCTATACTTCTCCTCCACCTCCTTCCATATCTGATCTGGCCCTCCTTTTACCTCCCCCTCCTTTCACCCTCCCAAATCCCTCTCTCCCTCTACTTTCCAGAGATCATTTTCTTCCCTCTTCTTAGTACCACTATAGCATTCACATCTTGGTGTCAGCTTCTTCCTTTTTGGGTTTCATATGGTCTGTGAGTTGAATCATGGGTATCCCGTGCTTCTTTTTGCTAATATCTACTTATCAGTGAGTATGTATGTTCTTTTGTGACTGGGTTACCTGACTCAGGATGATATTTTCAAGTTCCATTCATTGATTATGAATTTCATAAACTCATTGTTTTTAATAGCTGAGTAGTATTCTATTGTGTAAATATACCACATTTTCTGAATCCATTCCTTTGTTGAGGGACATCTGGGTTGTTTCCAGCTTCTGGCTACGATATGTAAAGATGCTATGAACATAGTGGAGCATATGTCCTTGTTGTGTTTTGGCACATCTTTTGGGTATATACCCAGAATAGCTGAGTCTTTAAGTAGAACTATTTTCAATTTTCTGAAGAACCACCAGATTGATTTCCAAAGTTGTTTTACCAGCTTGCAGACCCACCAGCAGTGAAGGAGTGTTTCTCTTTCTCCATATGCTTGCCACCATCTGCTGTCACCTTTCCTGTTTGATCTTTTGATCTTTCAAGTCTGACTGGTGTAAGACAGAATCTCAGGATTCTTTTGATTTGCCTTTCCCTGATGACTAAGAATGTTGAACATCTCTTTAACTGCTTCTCAACCATTTCAGATTCCGCAGTTGATAGTTCCATTTAGCTCTGTATCTCATTTTTTAAATAGGGCTTTTTGTTCTCTGGAGTCTAACTTCTAGAGTTGTTTGTATATTTTAGATGTTAATTCTCTTTTGGATGTAGGGTTTCCCAATCAGTGGATTGCATTTTTGTACTATTGACAGTGTTCCTCTCCTTATAGAAGCTTTTCAATTTTATGAGGTCTTATTTGTCAATTCCTGATCTTAGAGCTTAAGCCGTTGTTGTTCTGTTCAGGAAATTTTCCCCTGTGCCAATGTGTTCCAGGTCCTTTTCCACTCTCTCTTCTATTAGATTCACCATATCTGGTTTTATGTGGAGGTCCTTGATCAACTTGGACTTGACCTTTGTAAAGGTAATAATAATGGGTCAGTATTCATTCTTCTAAATAACTAAAATTCTAATTATCCAAATATCAGCAATCTGGAGTCAATGAGCCACTATCACTTAAGCACTATATGCACTTGAAACTTAACAACATTGGATAATTGGACTTGGCCTATCTTAATGTTTGATATGAGTCTATAATTACTTTGCACTTTGTACACTGAAACCAAAAGAGAAATGGTTGAATGGGGTCTTAGTTTTGGCATTTCTGCAAGAACATAGGGAAGCATAGAAGATTTTCTTTTATCAAAATCTGTCTCTTTGGTGAATTTAAAAATTAATATGAATGTTATACCACATGAATCGTGTTTACTACTATTGGCCCAGTCTTTGATAAAATCTACTTAATTAGTTTTATACAACTTTAACTCAATTTACTATTAATCAGAATCTACTGTACACCAGATAGGAGACACTGAGTCATAGCACTGGACTTACCATATCTCCCAACTTTTGTTTAAAACATTGTAAACTATCTCTAAATTCAAAATGGGAGAGGGAATGAAGGAGGCTTTTGCATATAGTGCAAGACACAATTACATCCTTTTATGATGAATCCAATGGGACTTTGAATGAGCTGCTTATTTTTCAGGTTCAGATCAAATATAAGGGGAAATATATATGCCCCGACTGAATCAATACTGTTTCCAGAGTACACAGCCTGAAAAGACTTATAATGTGGGAGTTCAAATTTTTAAAATAACATTTTATTTATTGAGATTATAATTTCATACAATCATTCTCCTTCCCTTTCCTCCCTTTAAATAATGACATGTACCTGTCTTTTTCATGAACTATTTTACATCTTTACACACACATATAATACACATACAAACACACACATATTACATAAATGCAAGCTCAAGAGTATGTATAATGGTATGTATGAATTATACTATTTATTCAAAGGTGTCAATTTGATATTAGTTAAGTAATCAGTGAGCTCTTGACTTAAACCTATGAGAGTCATATGAATGGGTATTATGCTTCACAGTTAAAAATAAGTATTAGCATTTTTATTCATATACTAAGGAAGTCTGCCCATTTTAGAGGAACAATGTGATAGGATACTCAATGTTCATGAGATGTTATTATAGATCTGTGGTGAGAGACCTCTGCCTGGGCCACCGGGGCTCCATAGCCATATAGCGCTGGAAGAAAACTAGCCTCCCAGGAGTGTGGAAAAGCCTGTGAGAGGAGGTAAAAGAACTAACACTGCTTAGCAGAATTACCCCAGAATCCTTAGAACAGAAGGACAGAGGAACAGCTTGGAGGAAGGAGAATTCCGTTTCCATCTGTGGTGGGAGACTTCTGCCTGGACCACAAGGACTCCACAGCCAAATAGCACTGGGAGAAAGATAGACTCCCAGGAGTGTGGGCAAGTCTGTCTGCTCAGAGGGACTCACCTGGAATACCCAGGACACAGAGACTGAGGAGCGGGCTTCTGGTCTCTTTTGGTGGCTGGAGAGCAGATCCTGTGACACAGGGCTCCATACTCATATAGTACCAGGAGAGAGCTGGTGTACCAGGAGTGCCGACACACCTTCAAGCAAGGCAAGACCACAACTTCTTTTCAAATTCACTGGACAGAGAGGGAACCTTGCAGAGCCATCAGGACACAGGAAACAAGGGACAGATGGAATTTAGATCCTTCTTGTTTCTGTCTTTACCCCAGAGCTGACCCTGCACCACAGCTCTCCAAACCTCTCAGAGAGAACTGGTCTCTAAGGAGTATTGACACTTGGGCTTGCAGGAAAGACAAGCCACAGTCAGAGAGAGTAAGACCAGCTAACACCAGAGATAACCAGCTGGCAAAAGGCAAGGGCAAGAACATAAGGAACAGAAACCAAGGTGACATGACATCATGAGAAACCAGATCTCCCACCACAGCAAGCCCTGGATACCCCAACAGACCAGAAAAGGAAGAAACAGGCTTAAAATCACATCTCAAGAGGATGATAGAAGATTTTAAGAAGGAAATAAAAAACTCACTTAAAGAAATACAAAAGAATACAAATAAACAACTAGAAGCCCTTAAAGAGGAAACACAAAAATTCCTTAAAGAATTACAAGAAAACACAATCAAATGGCCAGAATTACAAGAAAACACAATCAAACAGACAAAGGAAATTAACAAAACCATCGAGGAACTAAGAACAGAAATAGAAACAATAAAGTACTCACAAAGGGAGACAACCTTAGAGTTAGAAAATCTAGGAAAGAAATCAGGAGTCATAGATGCAAGCATCACCAACAGAATACAAGAGAAGGAAGATAGAATCTCAGTTGCAGAAGATACCATAGAAAACATCAACATAACAGTCAAAGAAAATGCAAAATGCAAAACGCTTCTAACCCAAAACATCTAGGATATCCAGAATACAATGAGAAGACAGAACCTGAGGATAATAGGTATAGAAGAGAGTTCAGATTCCCAACTTAAAGAACCAGTAAATATCTTCAACAAAATTATAAAAGAAAATTTCCCTAACCAAAAGAAAGAGATGGATATAAATATACAAGAAGCCTACAGAACTCTAAATAGACTGGACCAGAAAAGAAATTTTTTCCCGTCACATTATAGTCAAAACACCAAATACACATAATAAGGAAAGAATATTAAAAGCAGTAAGGGTAAAAGGGCAAGTAACATATAAATGCAGACTTATCAGAATTACACTAGACTTCTCACCAGAGACCATAAAAGCTAGAAGATCCTGGGCAGACCTCATACAGACTCTAAGAGAACACAAATGTGAGCCCAGGCTGCTATGCCCAGCAAAACTCTCAATAATCATAGATGATAAAACCAAAATATTGTATGACAAATCCAAATTTTCACAGTATATTTCCACAAACCCAGCCTTACAAAGAATAATAGATGGAAAACACCAATTCAAGGAGGAAAACTACACCCAAGAAAAAGGAAGTAAGTAATATTTCAAAAAAACTCAAAAGAAGATAGCCACACAAACATAAAAACAACATCGAAAATAACAGAAAGCAACAATCACTATTTTTTAATATCTCTTAATATCAATGGACTCAATTCTCCAATAAAAAGACAAAGACTGACAAACTGGATACATAAACAGAACCCAGCATTTTACTGCATCCATGAATCACACCTATGTGTTAACGACAAACACTACCTCAGAGTAAAGAACTGGAAAACAATTTTCCAGGCAAATGGCCCCAAGAAACAGGCTGGAATAGGCATTCTAATACTAGATAAAATCGACTTTCAATTCTAAGTCATAAAAAAAGATAAGGAAGGACACTTCATACTCCTCAAAGAAAATATCTACCAAAAAGAACTCTCAATCCTGAACATCTATGCCCCGATTGCAAAGGCACCCATATTCATAAAAGAAACTTTACTAAAAAGCACAAAGCACACATTGCACCTCACAGAATAATAGTGAGAGACTTCAACACCCCACTATCATCAATGGACAGATCGTGGAAACACAAACTAAACAGAGACACAGTGAAACTAACAGATGTTATGAACCAAATGGATTTAACAGATATCTATAGAACATTTCATCCTAAATCAAAAGGATGTATCTTCTTCTCAGCACCTCATGGTACCTTCTCCAAAATTGATCATATAATTGGTCACAAAAGAAACCTCAACAGATAAAAGAATATTGAAATAATCTCATGCCTCCTATCAGATTACTACAGAATCAGGTTGGTCTTCTATGGCAACAGCAACAACAGAAAACTTGCATACACATGGAAGCTGAACAATGCTCTACTCAATGATTACTTGGTCAAGGACGAAATAAAGAAAGAAATTAAAGAACTCCTAGAATTTAATGAAAATGAAAGTACAACACACCCACACCTATTGGACACAGTGAAAGCAGTGTTAAGAGGAAAACTCATAGCTCTGAATGCCTCCAAAAAGAAAGTGGAGAGGGCATATACTAGCAGCTTAACAGCAAACCTGAAAGTTCTAGAATAAAAAAAGGCGAATATACCCAAGAGGAATATAAGGCAGGAAATAATCAAAATAACAGGTGAAATCAACCAAGCAGAAAGTAAAAAAAAATACTATACAAAGAATCAACAAAACCAGGATCTGTTTCTTGGAGAATATCAGCAAGATAGATAAACCGTTAGCCAGACTAACCAGAAGGCACAGAGACAGTATCCAAATTAACAAAATTAGAAATGAAAAGAGAGATATAACAACAGATTCTGAAAGAACTAAAAATATCAGCAGATCCTACTACAAAAGCCTATATAAAATAAAATAGAAAAATCTGGAAGAAATGGACAAGTTTCTAGACAGATAACAAATACTATTTAAGTCAGGATCAGGTAAACCATCTAAACAGTTCCATAACTCCTAAAGAAATAGAAGTAGTCAGTAAAAGTCTCCCAACCAATAAAAGCCCAGGACCAGATGGGTTCAGTGCAGAACTCTATCAGACCTTCAAATGAGACCTAATACCAATACTCTTTAATCTATTCCACAAAATAGAAACAGAGGGAACACTACCCAATTCATTCTATGAGGCCATAGTTACACTGATACAAAAACTTCACAAAGACCCAACAATTAAAGAAAACTTTAGACCAATTTCCCTTATGAATATTGATCCAAAAATACTCAATAAAATTCTTGCAAAACGAATCCAATAACACATCAAAATCATCATTCACCATGATCAAATAGGCTTTATCCCAGGGAAGCAGGGATGGTTCAATACCCAGAAATCCATCAATGTAACCCACTACACAAACAATCTCAAAGGAAGAAAAAAAAAAAAAAACATGGTCATTTCCTTAAATGCTGGAAAAGCATTTGACAAAATTCATCATCCCTTCATGATAAAAGTCTTGGAAAGATCAGGAATTCATGGAGCATACCTAAACATAGTAAAAGAAATATATATCAAACCAATGGCCAACATCAAACTAAATGGAGTGAAACTTGAAGCAATCCCACTAAAATCAGGGACTAGGCATGGTTGCCCTCTCTCTCCCTATCTATTCAATATAGTACTTGAATTCTATCTAGAGCAATTAGATGACAAAAGGAGTCAAAAGGATACAAACCAGAAAGGAAGAAATAAAAATATCACTATTTGCAGATGATATGATGGTATACTTAAGTGACCTGAAAAACTCCACCAGAGATCTCCTACAGCTGATAAATACCTCAGCAAAGTGGCTGGATACAAAATTAACTCAAGAAAATCAGTAACCTTCCTAAACTCAAAGGAAAAAAAGGTTGAGAAAGAAATTAGGGAAATGATACCTTTCACAATAGTCACAAACAATATAAAATACCTTGGTGTAACTCTAACCAAACAAGTGAAAGGTCTGTATGACAAGAACTTCAAGTCTCTGAAGAAAGAAATTGAAGAAGACCTCAGATGGAAAGATCTCTCATGGTCATGGGTTGGCTGGATTAATATAGTAAAAATGGCCAACCTGCCGAAATCAATCTACAGATTCAATGCATTCCCCATAAAAATTCCAACTCAATTCTTGATAGATTTAGAGAGAGCAATTCTCAAATTCATATGGGATAACAAAAAACCCAGTATAGCCAAAACTATTCTCAACAATAAAAGGTCTTCTGGGTGAATCCCTGACCTCAAGCTGTACTACAGAACAGTAGTGATAAAAACTGCATGGTATCGGTACAATGACAGGCAGGTTGATCAATGGAATAGAATCGAAGACCCAGAAATGAACCCACACATTTACGGTCATTTGATCTTTGACAAAAGAGATATAACCATCCAATGAAAAAAGACAGCGTCTTCAACAAATGGTGCTTTCAACTGGCAGTCTACATGTTGAAGATTCCTATCTCCCTGTACAAAGCTGAAGTCCAAGTGGATCAAGGTCCTCCACATAAAACTAGATACACTGAATCTAATAGAAGAGAAAGTGGGGAAAATTCTCAAGCACATGGGCACAGGGGAAAAGTTCCTGAACAGAACACCAATGGCTTGTGCTCTAAGATCAAGAATGGACATATGGGACCTCATGAAATTAGAACACTTTTGTAAAGCAATGGACACTGTAAATAGGACAAAACAGCAACCTACAGGTTAGGAAAAGATCTTTACCAATCCTACGTCCAATAGAGGGCTAATATCCAATATGTACAAGAACTCAAGAAGCTAAACTCCAGAGATCCAAATAACTCTATCAATAAATGGGGAACAGAGCTAAACATAGAATTCTCAACTGAGGAAACTTGAATTGCTGAGAAGCACCTAAAGAAATGTTCAACATCCTTCTTCATCAGGTAAATGCAAACCATAACAACTCTGAGATTTCACCTCACACCAGTCAAAATGACTAAGATCAAAAATTCACATGACAGCAGATGCTGGCGAGGATATGAAGAAATGGGAACACTTCTATATTGCTGGCGGTAATGCAAGCTGATACAATCTCTCTGGAAATCAGTTTGGAGGACCCTCACAAAAATGAACATAATACTACCTGTGGACCCATCTATTCCACTCCTAGGCATATACCCAGAAGATGCTCCAACATGTAATAAAGACACTTTCTCCACTCTGTTCATAGCAGCCATATTTATAATAGCCAGAAACTGGAAACAACCCAGATGTCCCTCAACAGAGGAATGGATACAGAAAATATGGTACATTTACACAATGGAATACTACTCAGCTATTAAAAACAATGACTTCATGACATTCTTAGGCAAATGGATGGAACTTGAAAATATCCTCCTGAGTGAGGTAATGCAGTCACAAAAGAATGAACATGGTAAGTACTCAGTGATAAGTGATTATTGGTCCAAAAGTTTGAAATACCCAAGAATCACTTTACAGCAACCATAGGGCTGAATGTGAGGTCCCAGATAGAGGAGTTGGAGAAGGGCTGCAAGAGATGAGGCCATTTGCAGCCCCATGGAGGGAGCAACAATGTCAACTGGCCTGACCCCCAGATGCTCCTGGAGACTGGATCACCAACTAAAGAATACACATGGAGGGATCCATGGTGCTGGCCACATATGTGGCAGAGGAGGGTCTTGTTAGCCGTCAGGGGGAAGAGACGTTCTTGGGCCAGAGGGTTTTAGATGCCCCAATATAGGAGAATGCCACGGATGGAAGATGAGAGTGGGTGTGTGGGTCGGTGGGGGAATACCCCCATAGAGGCAGGGGGAGAGGGAGGGAATAGGAAAGTTCCAAAGGGGAGATCTGGAAAGAGGGAAACATTTGAAATGTAAATAAAGTATCAAAAAAAGGAGTTACTAATAGGAAAACTTGAATGTATAGTTTATGATAAAATCATGTGCTTTTCAACATTTTTTTGTAAATTAAAAGTGGTTCTAAAATAAAAATTATTTTAAAAAGTCAAGCCACTTTGCTCTTCTGTACAGTTTTCCAAAGCTTGGAACAATTGTCAGAATATATCCTGGCTAAATTCGCGTAATATAATCAAACTCCATACGATATCCTCATATAAAATGCTATAAATTATATTTTAACCTGGTATTATTTAATTGATGAATAAAATGCTTATGAGATACCATACATGTCTTCTAGCAGCCAATTACAGACAAAAGTTATAAATTTAACAAGTTGATATCTGTACAGTTTTCAACTGTTGTCTGGACAAAGTTGCAATAAGAGCAGAGATTGTACATCTTAATACATATGTAAGGGTCCAAGTACAAATTTTGGAAGGGATGTTTGTAACTTTACTCTAGAAAGTATATAAAATTATTTAAGCTTCTAAGGGAAGAAAACATTATATAAAATCAATCCAAAGGGTAACAATAGACAAAATGAAGGACTATGCACCAACTAGGATCCCAGTTGTTTATTAAGTCTGCCTACAATTCCTACAGGATAGAAAGATAGCAGTCTCTAGTATATGTGCTGTTAAATAACTTGCATATGGTTTCTATATTATAATTGAAGATTATCTACTGTTATTACCTTTTGTCTCTTAATCTAAATTGTTTTTATTGTAAAAATTGTCATTAAATATATTCAATATTAAGTTATGATATACCTGTTTAACATGAGATATTTAATATAAATCTTGACTAGTAGATGCGTAGTATTGCAAATTTTCCTTTTAGGTCAGGTTTCAGAGAGGCTGCTGTGAAGACTTTTTTTTCTTGAAAGAATATGTTAGGTTTGTTTTCTTGAAAACAGATAAAATGCCAGGAGCAAATGGAATTAAGCAGATATCACTCATTAGTCACCAAATGCACTCTCAACTATTTTCTAAAATTGTAAAACAACGTAAAAAGATAGTTTTGCATATATGTCCCATAGTACTTTAAATGTCATATTACTTTAAAAGTTCTTAATGCAACACACAAACACACACACACACACGTATGTATGTATTTGTGTGTGTGTGTGTGTGTATGTGTGTGTGTGTGTATGTAACTTTAAAAACGTTTAGGCATTGAGTTTTAATTGTACACTGAATAGAAAATATGGGAAGAAGAATCTTCAACAGTAGCTAAAACTACAACTTCTTAAGTCTCAATCTAGATAGCCTTTGTCCATTGCACATATTTGCTCTCCCTCCATGTTCAAATAAATGTTCAGTGGCAAAACATAGCTCTTTTCTAATTGTAATTTCTTAATTAAGTTAATTGAGAAGAGCACTGTGAAGATGCATATCACAGTGAGAAGCAAATTTTATCAAACAAGTAATACATCCCCTAGTGTGGTGATTACATTAACAGAATTGGAAATAAATATGTGAGAACTGTTGGTTTGAGAAGCTTCTCTTATACACTGTCTCATTAAGTAGTCACAAGGTTTCTGGAGGAAAGACCTTATACTTCTTTTGATTTAAAATATTTCAACAGTAAATTTTGTTTTGTTAATATTTGTTTACCAAATGGAAACTGCAATAAATCCTTAATAGAAAATATCTATACAGGTATACATGCAGTGATATTTTTTGTTTTCTGGTATTTCTGGTAATTTCTTGGTATTAGCCCCAATATGACTTGCAAACACAACTTTTGTTTGCTTTAGAACATAGCATTTGATTCCAATCTGGCATGTTGTCACTTGTGTAATCTCAGCACCCTTTTCTTAAGGAAGATCAAGGACCAACTCTGGATCACAATGAGTTCAAAGCCACCATGGATTATATAAAGTCATTCCTCAGAATCTGAAAAGAGTAGTAGACAGGATACTTTTGTTAGTCTCCTTGCTTCCAAAGGAGCCTTTGCTCCTTGGAACCCTTAAAGCAGTATACCTGATTGTTTTGTGACATGCTTACATGTACCATGGCGTATATGTACCAACAAACATAGACACACCCACCTACGCATGTCATACTTTAAAAGCAATATAAATAAATATCTTTATCTTCTTGAAAACAAATATTGATAACAGCTCATTGAGAGAATATCATAGTTGCATAAAAATTTCTAGATTGTATAGATGAAGTGATCAAAATTTTTAGTAAATAGAGTATGCTTATTAATCTGCAGCAGATCTTAGCTCTGCATGATATTAAATACAAAAATTCCTAAGAATTTGCTTTCTGTTAGATTCTAGAAGAAGCGTTTATTATAAACAGCATCTCGTATTTTGCTATGGGTTGAACATTCTAATCAGTAGTACTGTATTCACTTATCTAATTACTAGTCATTTCTTATGAAATAATGTAGAGGTTAAAATTCTGTTTACATTGCTCTTTTGTCATCTACCTGTAAAGATATTTAATACTTCTGATTGTGCTACTAATTAGTAACACTGTTCAAATAGCATACTTTGAATATTCAGTTAATCTACATGAACTAGATCAAATAGATTTTTGACCTGTCTAAATTGAGTAAATGATTGCCTTAGTGTAGCTATTAATCCAACACCTATTTCAAAGTGATATATGGACAGATCACAATCATTGCAGGCTATTACCACTGTTTATCTTCCAGAACATAATGGTAAGCCCACATTTTGAAGATAACACATAATTGAATCATAAAGCATGAAATCAGTATAGACTGTTTGTTTCATTCCTAGTAGCTAGCTTTTATAGTACTGGAATCTCTGTTCATTCTATCAGAGGAGAAAAAAAAATACTTATCAGTTTATCCTTATGCAAGCTCTGTCAACAACAATTACTCGTGCCCTGTGAAGATATGCACATTTCTGCAATAGTAAAATTATAAGTACAGTAGTACCCAAGCACTTTCTGATTGAAATACATTTCACTCCATGAAATGAAGCCCATACCAGACACTATTAACAGGGCTAATAACCTGTGGCTAGGCATGTCATTGTCCCTAAACAAACCCCTGTTATTATTGTTCTGCTACACAGATTAAATATACTTCTAGAGAGTTAGTGATATATAGAGAGATCATCTCATTGCTCATACTCATCAGAGAAACTACTTCATGGAGTCAACTGCAACCCACACAGATAAAGATAGTTTTTTTTTAAGCTACCGAAGAAAAAAATATGCTTTATCATAAATGTGACATCTCTATCTCACCAATGTCTCAGGAAATATCTCAAATAATTGTACCATAGTGCCATGGGAAAATTCAAGCAATGTGCCTCCTGGATACAAATGAAAACAAATCTGAATTCACAGAGACTGTAACAGTGTTCACAAAACTTGACCAAGTCCAATATTCCATTCTACCATATTCTCTGTATTCTGATAGAGTGCTGGATGAAATCATTTTAAATGGTATGTTTTGCATCTTCTAATATACCTTTTCTATTTATGTTGGTATTAATTCATTAATTTCTAATTTATTTTATTTCATTTCTAACTGTAAACAGTAGTGCTTACTTATTGAGCCAGAGTCTCCTGTGTATGGTCAATGGTAATGTCATCTTTCAAACATGAATATTATTGGGTTACAGCAAGTCTGATGCTGAGACAAGCTTATTCCAAGCAATCACAGTTTTTATAACATTATCACAAACATAATGCAATGGTTGTTGCCAGGATCAATATAGTGGTAGTTGGCAAGATACAAGGGCATTTGCAAGCTATGCAAGATAAAAATGCTTTATACCTAAGACCAGTTGCCCATTCAAGCTTCTATGTGTTTTCCTGAGTTCTAGGAAACACAAAGAAAAACAAAGTGACTTGAAAGCCCCACTTACTGAGGGAGTGCCTCTGTTTCTCAGAAATTGTACCCCAGGAGCCATATATTCTAACCTGAAAAATCAGTCATACATACTTCTAAAGGCACCTAAGCCAGGACAATTCAAGTACTCATAGTCCTTCAAGTATTACATATTTTCTCAGTAACCATTATATTATTGAGTCCTAATTTAATACTATTATGGTAAGAGAATATATTTGTTTAACCTGAGTTCTTTTTACATTAATTGAAGCTTTTTTTTATAACCCTGTATATTGTCCTATTAATAAATGTTAAATGTGTTTGCAGTTGGTGAGTAGATTTTTCTATAAATTTCAGTTAGGTCAAACTGATTTATGGTGCTGTTCAAATCTTTTGCAGGAGAGACAAGCCACAGTCAGAGACAGCAAGACCAGCTAAAACCAGAGATAACCTGATTTCGAGAGGCAAGGGCAATAATACAAGCAACAGAAACAAAGGCTACTTGGCATCATCAGAATCCAGTTCTCCCACCACAGTGAGCCCTGGATACCCTAACATACCAGAAATACAAGATTCTGGTTTAAAATTACATCTCATGATGATAATAGAGGATGTAAAGAACGACAGAAATAACTCCCTTACAGAAATACAGAACACAGGCAAACAGCTAGAAGCTCTTAAAGAAGAAAGACAAAAATTCCTTAAAGATTTACAGAAAAACACAACTAAGCAGATGAAGAAATTGAACAAAATCATAAAGCATCTAAAGATGGAAATAGGAACAATAAAGAAATCACAAAGAGAAACAACCCTGGATATAGAAAACCTAGGAAAGAGATCAGGAGTCATAAATGCGAGCATCAACAACAGAATGCAAGAGATAGAAGAGAGAATCTCAGATGCAGAAGAGAGTAGAGAAAATATTGACACAACAGTCAAAGAAAATGCAAAATGCAAAATGCTCCTAACCAGAAACATCCAGGAAATCTAGAACAAAATTAGAAGATCAAACCAAAAGATAATAGGTATAGATGAGAGTAAGGATTCCATCTTAAAGGGCCAGTAAATATCTTAAACAAAATTAAATAAGAAAACTTCCCTAACCTAAACAAAGAATTGAACATAAACATGCTTACAGAACACCAAAGAGATTGGACCAGAAAAGAAATTTCTCACATCACATAGTAGCCAAAACACCAAATGAACAAAACAAAGAAATAATTTAAAAGCAGTAAGGGAAAACGGTCAAGTAACATGTAAAGGTAGACCTATCAGAATTACACCAGACTTCTCACCAGAGACTATAAAAGTTAGAAGATCCTGACCAGATGTTAAACAGACTCTAAGAGAACACAAATGCCAGCTCAGGCTATTATATCCAGCATAACTCTCAATTACCATAGATTGAGAAACCAAGATATACCATGACAAAAGAAAAATAACATTTATATGATATCTTTCCACAAATCCAGCCTTACAAAAGATAAAAGATGGAAAACACCAACACAAAAGAAGATAGCCACACAAATATAAAAATAAGATCAAAATAACAAGATGCAATAATCACTATTCCTTATTATCTCTTAACATCAGTGGACTCTATTCCCCAATAAAAAAGACAAACTAACAGACTGGATACAGAATTAGAACCCAGCATTTTGCTGCATACAGTAAATGTGCCTCAGTGTCACAGACACTGCATCAGAGTAAAGAGTTGGAAAACAATTTTCCGAGCAAAAGGTTACAAGAAACAAGGTTGAATAGACATTCTAATATTGAATAAAATCTAATTTCAACCAAAATTTATCAAAAGATAAGGAAGGACACTTAATATACATCAAAGGAGAAATTTATGAACAAGAATTCTCAACTATGAATATGTACACTCCAAATGAAAGGGCACCCACATTCATAAAAGAAATTTTACTAAAGCTCAAAGCACACATTGCACCTCACACAATAATAGTTGGAGACTTCAATATCACACTTTCATCAATGAACAGATCATGGAAACAGAAACTAAACAGAGACACAGTGAAACTAACAGAAGATGTGAATCAAATGGATTTAACCAATATCTATAGAACATTTCATTCTAAAACAAAAGAATACACGTTCTTCACAGCAACTCATGGTACCTTCTCCAAAATTGACCATATAATCTGTCACAAAACAGAAATCTACAGATACAAGAATATTACTAATGTGAAATCTTAACAACCCTATATCAGATAGAGAGCTTATATCCAATATATAAAAAGAACTCAAGAAGTTAAACTACAGAGAACGAAATAACCCGAATAAAAATGGATACAGAGATAAACAAGGAATTCTCAACTAAGGAATACCTAATGACCAAGGAGCACCTAAAATATATTCAACATTCGTAGTCATCAGGGAAATGCAAATCAAAGCAACCCTGAAATTCAACCTCATACCAGTAAGAATGACAAAGATCAAAAACTCAGGTGACAGCAGATCCTGGCAAGCATGTGAAGAAAGAGTAACACTACTGAATTACTGCTGGGATTACAAGCTGGTAAAATCACTCTGGAAATCAGTCTGGTGGTACATCAGAAAATTGAACTTACCTGGGGACCCAGATATACCACTCCTGGGCATATGCCCAAAAGATGCTCCAAGAAATAACAAGGACACATGCTTCACTATGTTCATACCAGCCATATTTTTAAAAGCCAAAAGGTGGAAACAACCCAGATGTCCCTCTCCAGAGGAGTGGATACAAAAAATGTAGGACATTTACACAATGGAATACTACTCAGCTATTAAAAACAATGACTTCATGAAATTCTTAGGCAAATGGATGGAAATTGAAAATATCATCCTGAATGAGGTAACTCAGTCACAAAAGAACACACATGGAATGCACTTACTGATAAGTTAATATTAGCAAAAAGCTCAGAATAACCAAGATAAAATTCACAGACAACGTGAAGCTCAAGAACAAAGTAGACCAAAGTGTGGGTGCTTCAGTCCTTAGAAGAGGGAACAAAGTAGTCACAGGTGGAAATGTGGAGACAAAATGTGGAGCAGAGATTGAAGGAAAGGCCATCCAGAGACTGCCACACCTGAGGATCCATCCCATATACAGACACCAAACACAGGCACTGTTGCAAATGCCAAGAAGTACTTTCTGAAAGGAGGTGATATAGTTATCATCTGAGAGGCTCTGTCAGAGCCTGGCAAATACAGAATTGGATGCTCACAACCAACCATTGGATTGAGCACAGGGTCCCCAATGGAGGAGTTAGAAACAGGATTGAAGGAACTGAAGGAGTTGTGAGTGTGCAACCCATAGGAAGAACAACAATGTCAACTAACAATACCCCCTAGAGCTGTCAGGGACTAAATCACTAACCAAAGAGTACACATGGATGAAACCTTGGCTCCTGCCACATATGTAGCAGAGAATGGCCTTTTGGGGCATCAATGGGAGGGGAGGCACTTGGTCCCTCTAAAGGCTCGATGCCCCAGTGTAGGGGAATACCAGGGCAGGGAGGCAGGAGTGTTTGGGTGGGTGGATGGTTAAGCACCCTTATAGAAGCAGGGGGAGGGAGGATAGAATATGAGATTTCCAGAGGGGAAACACAGAAATTGGATAACATTTGAAATGTAAATAAATAAAATATCCAATAAAATAAAAATAAATAAATAAAATGAAATTTCCCTTTAAAAATACATTTTAATTTAAAAATATAGTAATACTCCATTCTGTCCTGTTTCTTCTAATTTCACACTATTCCCTGGGACTGTAGTTAAAGATCGTTGTGGAAATCAATGCCATTTCCCATGTAAGGATGAAACATTTTATCTGCTGAGCCATCTCCCCAGCCAAGTCATGGTTTTGTTTTATTTATGAGGATTTTCAAGTTCTAGGTCAGTATTGATCATTCCATGCTCACTTCATTTGGACGTACTGATACATTATTTTTTCCTTTAAGGTATCTCCTATACTGTTATCTCAGCATTCTTCAATGTGTTTTTAAAAGTAATTCATATTTCATTTGTATGAAAGTGAAAATAAGTTTAGTATTTAATTTTATTTTTAAATTTTGGCATCATGATGTAATTGTGTCAATTTTTATTTCTTTGTTTTCAAATTCTAATAAGTGAAAATAGCTTTTAAAAAAATATTGAAGATGCTTTGATATTTTATTCCTATAGAAGAAAAATGTTTTTATAAAAGCAATTTGTTGTATACAAGAAAATTATGAGCATTAAAAATTTATGTTCTCAGTGGACATGGAGCATGTTTTAAATTTATGACTCACTGCACTTTGACTCCTCCATATTTTTTAAGAATTGAGACTTTACAAGTTTCTGTTTAATTAGATCAGATGAATGTTTACCTATCATCTATCCCAAATATTCTTCTTCAATTCAATGAAAATACTTAGACCAATAATTTTAAATATTTACTAGAATTGAAAAATTGCTTTCAATTTTCTTTTCTCAAGTTTCCTATGTAACAGGTTTTATGATAATTTATGTAGTTATATGACTTTCTTCATTTATTATTATTTATTTACTGCTGCAGTTGGTTACATGAACCTGGCAGAGTGTGGCCTAAAACTAAGATAGAGTAATGTCAACTTTATCAGACCAATGCAGTTGTTTGAATTGAAACACAGACATTTGAAACTTAAAAGCTAAGAACCATGGGAAAGAGAAACATTTAAATATATGTCTTTTTCTTCTGAGTTTCAGGAATCAGTATGATTGTTTCTAACACCATACACTTAGTGGACAACTTCATTTTCCTTAACAATTAAGTAATATTAAATTACACAAACATTCTACATTTTCATTTTTCTTGCAACAGCTGATGGATTTCAAAGCTGTATTATTGATTTTCTTCTTGATTAGCTATAGAAAAAAAATTCAATAAAAAAATCAAACTGAGCCACAGGGCTCCATATCCAAATAGTGCCTGGAGAAAGATAGCCTCCCAGGACTGTGGACAAACCTGGGAGCAGAGGTAAGGCAAACACCACTGCTCAATGGGACCCCCCTGGAACCCTCAGGATACAGGGACTGAGGAGCAGCCTTGGACAGGAGCCTTCCAGTATTCATCTGTGGCCTGTGCCACATAGCTCCATACCCAAATAGCACAGGAAAAGAGGTAGCATCCCAGAAATGTGGCCAAGCCTGTGAGTGGGGGTAAGGACAGCACCTGTGCCCAGAGGGACTCACCTGGAATCCTCATGACACAGGGACTGAAGAGTGGCCCTCTAGTTTCTTTCTGTGGCCAGGGAGCTGACCCTGTGAAACAGGGCCCCATCCTCAAATAGTGCCAGGAGAGAGCTGGTCTCACAGTAGTGTCAACACACCATGGAGCACAGGCAAGACCACCACTTGTGTTCAAATAACTTGGTCAAGAGGTACACTCACATAGCATCAGGACACAGGAATCAAGGAACAGCTGGGGACAAGATCCTTCTGGTTTCTGTCTGTACTCCAGAGCTGACCCTGTACCACAGCTCTCCAAACTCAAATTCCTCTTGGAGAAAGCTGGTCTCCAAGGAGTACTGACACAGAGGCTTGCAGGAGGGACAAGCCACAATCAGAGAGAGCAAGACCAGCTAACATCAGAGATAACCAGATGGTGAAAGGCAAGGGAAAGAACATAAGGAACAGAAACTAAGGCAACTTGGCATTATCAGAACCCAGTTCTCCCACCTCAGTGAGCCCTGAATACACCAACACACCAGAAAAGCAAGACTCAGATTTACAAACACATCTCATGATTATTATGAAAGACTTTAAGAAGGAAATAAATAACTCCCTTAAATAAATGCAAAAGAACACAGGTAAAAAGCTAGAAGTTCTTAAAGAGAAAACACAAAAATCCCGTAAAATATTTCAAGAAAACACAGTCAAACAGTTGAAGGAAATGAATAAAACCACCCAGGATCCTCTAAGATCAAGAATCAACAAATGAGACATCATAAAATTGCAAAGCTTCTGTAAGGCAACGGACACTGTCAATAGGACAAAATAGCAACCAACAGATTGGGAAAAGATCTTTATCAATCCTGAGTCTGATAGAGGGCTAATATCCAATATATACAAAGAACTTGAGAAGTTAGACTCCAGAGAAACAAATAACCCTATACAAAATGAGGAACAGAGATAAACAGAGAATTCTCAACTGAGGAAACCTGAAGGGATTAGAAGCACCTAAAGAAATGTTAAACATCCTTAGTCATCAGAAAAATGCAAATGAAAGCAATCCTGAGATTCTACCTCACAGTAGTCAGAATGGCTAATATCAAACAGTCAGGTCACAGCAGATTCTGTCCAGTAGGTGGAGAAAGAATAACTTTCCTCCATCGCTCATGGGATTGCAAGCTGGTAAAACCACTCTGAAAATCAATTTGGCAGACCCTCAGAAAGTTTGACATAATACTACCTGAGGACCCAGCTTACACCACTCCTGGCCATATATCTAGAAGATTCTCCAACATGTAATAAGGACACATGTTCCACTATGTTCATAGAAGCCATATTTATAATAGCCAGAAGCTGGAAACAACCCAGATATCCCTCCACAGAGGAATGGATACAGAAAATGTGGGACATTTACACAATGCAATACGACTTAGCTATTAAAACAATGACTTCATGAAATTTGCAGGGAAATGGATGGAACTTGAAAATATCATCCTGAGTAAGGTAACTCAGTCACAAAAGAACAAATGTGGTATATACTCACTGATAAGTGGGTATTAGTCCAAAAGTTCGGAATACTCAAGATTCAATTCACAGCAAGTGTTGGACAAAGTGTGGGGTCACAGATGGAGGAGTTGGAGAAGGGACTGAAGAAGCTTAGGGAGTTTGCATCACCATTGAGGGAGCAACAGTGTCAACTAGCCAAACTTCCCCCTAGTGCTCCCTGATACTGGACCACCAACCAATGAATATACATAGAGGGACCATGGTGCTGGCCACATATGTGGCAGAGGATTGCCTTGTTGGCCATCAAGTGGGAGGAGAGGCCCTTAGGCCTGAGGGTGTTAGATACCCCAGTATAGGGGAATGCCAGGGAGGGAAGACAGGAGTGGGTGGATGGGTGGGGAATACCCTTCTAGAGGTGGGGGTAGGGGATAGGGAGGTTCTAAAGGGGAGACCTGGAAAGGGGGAGACATTTGGAATGTAAATAAAGTATCAAAAAAATTGCTAAAAACATTAAATTAAAAACAAAACAAAATTCCTGAATTATTAACATAAACATATAAAGAAAGCACAATAATATTTTGTCTAAACATGTCTAACATAGACAAAGTTTCAGTAATATATAGTTTAATAAGCAAATATTATATTAATTTCTTCTTATTTATGAAAATAAAACTTGCTAAAATTCAGTTGAAAATAATATAATTAATGTATCAAATCTTATAGCCTAGTATCATGACTTCATATATTTTATCTTTTAGTTTTAATAAATGACTTTAGTATATAATACAAACTAAGCATTACACACACACACACACACACACACACACACACACACACATTTATAGGCAAATGGATGGAACTTCAAAATATCATCCTGATCTGGTTTGTTTTGGAAATTTGCTTCTGCGATGATCCAGATAGGAATCAGCTATGCCTTCCCCACTCCTATATCCACAAAAAACTCAGAGTGGTATTTTCCCATTTGCCTGTGAGAACTGTCCCAACTTTTAGATCTTTCAGAAACATTATGTTTCTCTTGAAGTCAGGCTTATCAAAATCTGTTTAGATGTCAAAGGTTTTAGGATGGCTCAGATTATCTATAATGATCTGCGGCATGTGTGCAGTCATCTGTAACCTTTCAGCAGTTTTTTTGTATGACTTCTTTTCTGAGATATAAATTTATTTTGTGTTTCATTTCAGGCTTTCCAATCATACACATTATCCCTCCAATGAACGACAAAAACCTGACTGCTATGTCATAGGATTCTGGATGGTTGCAAGTCTGGTCCAGTGGCTTTGGTATGAGGGTGACATCTGCTTTGTTCTTCTTTTTGCCAAGCTTCTCATTTGGGACTATGGCAGCTTCTTGGCTCTGACCTGAAGAGTCAGTGTGCTGACTACTACAAAATGTTCGGATGTAATCCTGGTTGATTCTGACAAAGCCAGCACACTTCAGGAAGGATTTTGGACTGAGCCCTTTTACCTTCTTCAACTGTTCTCGGTTGATGGAAAGCCCACATTTCTCTAGCCACTCAATAAAACTTTTGGCTCTATTGGCATTAATTCCTGTAATATGAGGTTAACAAAACCTCAGAATATATGTTAATATCTACTTCCACAAAGCTGACACATTCCTCTACAACACTGTCCAGTGTTGCCTTGAGTAATGTCTGGGATATATCATGATTTTCCAAAAAATACCAAAGGACCAGAGAAAGCACAACAGGCACATTTTCAAATTAACTTCATGAGAATGTTGCTATACATTCCAAACAAAGAAGAGAAGGAGACTGAGCCTGGGCCCCAGAGAATAAGTGGAGGTGAACATGGTCAACATTGACATTCTCTGATCTAGAATTTCTCTCAACCTCCTCCAGATGTTGTGAGTGCCCCACTGAAGGCCAAACACCAATGTGCTACCACATTTCTACAGCCCGATGAGACCCAGAAAGCGGATGAAAGGAGCTCCTGGGTAGAAGTGTTCATCACACTATCCTGGCTTCCAGACAAAGAGCCATGGACGTCCTCACATGGCGTCTCACATCAGTAGTCTCTATCTTTATAATTCCTCCTGACCACACTCCCTACTGCAGGTGGCTTTGTGTCCTCCTGCTAATGTCTGCTGCCTTAGACCTGGGTGGGTTTTCTTGCTTATTTGAAATTTGTGTTGTTGATTGATACATTAAGGCTGGTCTTTAATCCTGCAATTTCATCAAAGTATTATTAACATTTTTGCTTGTAATTCATAACCTTGTAATCTTTCTTTTCCCTTCACAAAACAATAAAACTATTTTTGTAAATGATTATCATGTGTTTATGACCATCAACTGAATCATTTCAATGTGTTCCTCAGAACATATGTCTTGACCTTTACAATAAATGACTGGCTGGTGAAAAAAAAACCACAAAAATACCATCCTGAGTGAGAAAATCCAGTCACAAAAGAACACACATAATATATACTCACTAATAAGTGGATAATAGCCCAAAAGTTCAGAATAACCAAGATACAATTCACAAACCTTATGAAGCTCAAGAAGAAAAAAAGACCAAAGTGTGGATGCTTCACTGATTCTTAAAAGGGGGAACACAATACTCACAGGAGGAAATATGGAGACAAAGTGTGGAATAGAGACTGAAGCAAAGGATATCAAAAGATTGCCACACCTAAGGATCCATCCCATACACAGTCGCAAAACTGGATGCTATTGCTGATGCTGGGAAGTTTTTACTGACAGGAGCCTGATATAGCTGTCTGACAAGTACAGAGGCAGATGCTTGCAGCCAATCATTGGACTGAGCAAGGGGTCCCTGATAGAGGTGTTGGAGATGGTACTGACAGAAGTGAGGGGGTTTGCAGCCACGGGGGACAACAGTGTCAACAGGCTAGACTCCCTGGAGTTTCTAGGGACTGGGCCACCAACCAAAGAATACACATGGATGGATCCAGGGCTCCAGCTGCATATGTGTCAGAAGATGGACTTGTTGGACATCAGTGGGAGGAGCAGTCATTGGACTTGAAGGATTTTGATACCCCAGTGTAGCTCAATGCCAGGGGGTGAAGGCAGGAGTGAGTGGCTGGGCAGGGGAACAGCCTTATAGGGGCAGGGGAAGGAGGATGTGTTAGGGGGTTTCCAGAGGGGAGACCTGGAAAGGGGATAACTTTTGAAATGTAAATAAAGAAAATATCCAATAAAAAATAAAAGTGTATGTTTTATGGGTAAAAAAGAATAAAAGAAGTAGTATGAAGGAACATCTCTCACATATATGTTCAGGAGAAGTACACCTGGGTTGAAATATTTCTATTTTCCAATGGAATGATCATGTTGTTTTTCAGAGAGGTTATACCACTTTGCAATCCCACCAAGAATGGAAGAGTGTTCCTCTTTCTCTACATCCTTGTCAGCACGTGCTGTCACATGAAAATTTGATATTAGCCATTCAAATTGTCATAATGTGAATCTAAGCATATTTTTGATTTGCATTTCCCTGATGACTAAGGATGTTGACCATTTCTATAAGTGCTTCTCAGCCATTCTAGATTCCTCTGTTGAGAAGTCTGTTTAGCCTCTTAACTTCATTTTATAATAGGGTCACTTGTTTTTTTTTGTTTTTTTTTTTTCTTTTTTGGTGTCTAGAATCTTGAGTTCTTTATATATTATGGATTTTAAACCTCTATAAGATGTAGGCTTGATGAAGACCTTTTCCCAATATGTAGGTTGCTGTTTTTTGCTATTGACAGTGTCTTTTACTTCGATAAGCCTTTCAGTTTCATGACATCCCATTTGTTAACAAGTGCTCCACTATTTCTAATGGACAAAAGCTAGAAACAACCCAGATACCCTTCAAACAAAGAATAGATAGAGAAAATGTGGATCATCTACACAATGGAGTACTATTAAGCTATTAAAAATTAGGACAGCATGTAATTTGCAGACAAACTAATGGAACTAGGAAGTATCATCCTGAGTGAGGTAAAATAGAACCAAAAAGGATATTCACAGTTTGTACTTACTGATTAGTAGATATTAGCCAAAAAGTAAACAAAACTCAAAAAAAAAAAAAGATCCAAGTAAGGATGCTTCAATCTTGCTTAGAAGCGGGGACAAAATAATCACCAGAGGCAGTGAGAGTGAGGGACCTGGATGGGAGAGGGACAAATGAAGGGAAAAGGGAGAAGGATCAAGTATGGGGAGAAACTGGAGAGAATCCCAAAGGAACAGGAAAATGAATGAAATATGCAGTTCTGTAGAGTGGGGGTCAAGGTGAACCTCTAGAAAGTTCCTGGGGCCTGGGGTGTGAGAGGTTCCCAGGACTCAATGGGGATAATCTTATTTGGAATGCTGAATAGTGGGGAGATGGAACCTGTAGAGACCACCTCCTGTAGTTATGGAAGACTCCCAGTGGAGGGACAGGATAACAACCCACCTTCAAATTTTTTGACCCAGAATTTTTCCTGTCTAAAAGAAATGCAGAGACAAAAATGGAGCAGAGACAAAGGAAAGGGCATCCAGTGACTGGCCCAAAATATGATTCCTCCCATGGGCAGGCACCAAACCATGACACTATTACAGGTATCATGTTCTGCTTGCAGGTAGATCCTAGCTCATCTGTCCTCTCAGATGCTCTACCAGTAGTTAACTGAGACTGATGGAGGTACTTATAGCCAACCATTGGACTGAGGTTAGGACCCATATGGAAGAGTTAGGGAAATGAATGGAGGAGCTGAATAGAATACCAACTGTATCAACTAACCCAACTCCCTGTAAGCTCCCAGAGAAGAAGCTGCCAACTGAAGAACATACATGGTTTCGTCCACAGCCCGGGCATATTTGTGGCAGAGGACAGTCTTTCTGGTCTCAGTGGAAGATGATATACCTAATCCTATAAAGACTTGATGCCCTATGGAAGGGACATGCTGGGAGAGGTGGAATTAGATGTGGGTGGGTGAGAGGAGTGTGTCAGTGGGTGGATTGGGTGAATGTTTGGCAAAGTACCCTCTCAGAGACAAACGGGAGTAGGGAGGAGATGAAGAACTCTGTGAGGGCAAACTGGTAAGTGGGCAACATTTGGAATGTAAATAAATAAAATAATTAAAAAGGAAAAAAGGAAAAGTTGAAAAACTAAAGAATTTTAAAATATTGAAATATAGCAGATGGGACTATGATTTTATATGGGTACAAACAGAGTCAGGGGGCAACTAAAATTGTTATTCCAATATCTTTTGAGTTTTAAAATTCATAAAATCAGTGACATACCTGAAAATGTTAAGTTTGAAAAACAACTTAAAAGACAAAACAATCAAGTAAATAAACAAACAGCAACACGACAACAAAAAGTAGGAGAAAGGATTAAGGGTCCTGTAAGTGACAGGTAGGAAGACAAACAGAGTTAATTTACCTGGATGGTTAAGTCTCAAAGTTTGAATCCAAAACAGGGAACATTCACAGGCTAAACCTAGGCCCCTGTCCCCCTCACATATGTGGCAGATCTGCAGCTTGTTCTTCATGTGGGTCCTGAACAACTGAAACAGGGGCTATCCAAAAAGTTGTTGTCTGTTCATGAGATATATTCTTCTTGCCTTGCCTCAGTTGGTGAAGAAACACCTACCTTCACAATGACTTGAAGTGCCAGGGTTGGGGGATATCCAAGAGGCCTCCACCAACTCATAAGAGAAGGGTACGGGAAATGGGGGAAGGATTGTAGAGGGTGACATGTAGAGGGACAATGAGCTGGATATAAAATGAGTAAAATATAAATAAAATTATACTTAAAATATTAATAAAACAAGTGAAAGGCAGAACATGGTCTGTGGGAGAAAAGCATTAAAATACCAAAATCAGAGACAGACAGACAGACAGACAGACACAGAGAGAGAGAGAGAGACAGACAGACAGACAGACAGACAAAGAGACAGAGAGACAGAAAAAGATAGATAGATAAGTAGATAGATAGATAGATAGATAGATAGATAGATAGATAGTACCCAATAATTAAATTTTTAATCTTACTTGTGACTATAGCACCTAAATTACTTTGTAGGAAAAGATAAAAACATCCATACTACCATATCTCTTTATGTATTTTAACTCCATAAATGGTTTCTCTTCTGACTCATTTTCTGCCCACACACGTGTGTGTGTGTGTGTGTGTGTGTGTGTTTTATCTAGAATTTACTTTTTTTACACAATTTTCTGATAATGCACAAGGCTATTTGTATCTGAGGATGTTAACAAGGTTTCATAGACTAATCCTTTGCATCTGCCAGCAGAGTTATAAGGATAGTCATCTACATAACCATCACATAAAATAAGTTTTGTGCATAAATACATATTTAAAGAAATGTAATGTTCTGAAAACAACATGTCCTGAAAAAAATGATCTATATAATGATTTGAATGTTTTATTTTATGTTGGCATTTAGTTACAGACATGAATCTGAATCCCAATACAACTCATTGAAATTAAAGGTTCCTGTGTCACAGGACAAATGATTTTATTATTAGAAATAGATGGACAAAGATATTTAAAATTTGAAATGATCAAAAAGCAACTAAACAACATTCTTGGATTTTTTTTATTACCTTTTCCTTCTCATGTACCTACCTCCTCCAAACCTTGACATATTATCCCTCAGAACTCTGCTTCAAATTTATGTCTTCTTTTGTCACTAATGACTAATGGTTATTGCATAAATATATTTATATGAATGTATTATTTTTTCTAATTTTAACCTGTAAAGTACAGTCTACATAATGTTGATCCTATGCAAGTTTTCAGGGTTGTGTGGCACATAAAAAACAATTGGTATGCTATTTTCCAGAGAAGACCACTTCTGTTCCCAGCTTCTTTCTGTTGCCTTTAGTTCCTTGTGTAGATTTACGGTCTTTTCATACAGCCTGCTTGTCATGTTTATCGGTGCCATCCTTGTTCAGCTCACATTTGACAGGTACGTTGTTATACTTTGTGCATGTAGCTTTAGACATTACTAGGAGACACAATCTCACAGAAAACGCTCTAAGGTTGAACCTGGCTGGCTGGTTTGAAGTCAAATGGCCCTCTGGAAGAGGAGTGAGGCTGATTATAGGAAAAATAGAAAACAAATTCAATCAACAGATAATAGAAGGCTGCAGGTCATTAGCACACCAGCTGTGCCTGTATTTCTCCTCACCTTTTTTATTACAGTACTGTGGGAAGCCAAGCCACAAGCTAACCAAAACAGTTTGCTGAAATATACAGAGAAGATATTTTTTCACATCAGAAGGCTTCCCAATTCCTTCCACCAAGGTCAATAGAGTCTTCAGCTCCTTGCCATGAGCCTCAAGTGCAGTTCCTATTATTGTTCCTCAGCAGGCCAAGAAATCTGACAACAAACCCTGACCTACCTTGATTCTGCCTGGCAGGCTGATGATGTCAGTTTTTTTGTTTTTGTTTTTGTTTTGTTTTGTTTTTTGTTTTTTTCTCTGCTTTATACAAGTGGCAAATGATTCCTGACATAAAACTCTGATTCATAAAATCTTTATGCCTCCTTTTCTGTTATATACCCTTAGTCTTTGGTGCAGGATTGTTTTTTGAGATGTATACATTGAGACTGGGCTGTAGATTAGCACACTTGATTGGTTGTGGATTTCTGTTGCATCCTCCTTCAACTGCAAAGAAAATTTTATTTTGATTAGCACTTCTCAGTAAGTATAATGACATTTGTTTGTAGATTATTGTTAAAGATTATGCTGGTGTAGTAAAATTAAAATTTATAGATTATCCTCTAGTATTCATGTCTTCACGAGGACTAAGTCACTTGATAGGTTTCCATTAAATATATTGTTTCCGTCTGTTGAACTTGTCTTAAGTCCAATTAAAGGGCCATTGGTCACTGGCAAGTTATCCATTTCAATACTTCCTGTGTAATTGATGGTACCAAGCACAGTAACCATTGACGTAGTTCATAGGAATCATTGTGAAGTATGATTGCGTTTGCCTCCTTCCTTTTTTTCATCAACTTCCATACCATGAAAGCTAATGCTCCTTGGGAGAGAGTATCCATCTCAGTTCTAGGTCAAGGGTCTGTGTGTCCTGTTTTTCAAGTGTATGATATGCTTATCAGTATGGGCATAAATTTCACTCCATGACGATAACCAAGGGGAACAACAGTAGATTGTATGTTTTGAGAATCTCTTGACCATCTATAGATAATAGTTCAAAACATGATTTCTGCAATTTGGTGTTAATGTTTCTTTGGCTTTTAGAGAGATCTTCCATAGCCCACATGAGAAAATATATTGAAACTATATATGTGTATTTATATGAAGAATTATGTGCTTTATAGTATTTGTTTATTAGATAAAAGTATTACGACTTTTTTGACTTTTTTAAGCATCCTCATTAATTGGCCAAACTTACCCCTAGTATAATTTACTTCCTCTTTCTTACAGTGCCCCATGGTTTCTAGTTTCTCATTTTATACCACATGTATCCTATTTCCCTTTACCTTCCTCCGATGTTGAACTTCCCACATTACATTACCCTGAACAGATTATCTGCGGCTATTTGGCCAAAAGATATTTTTTAAGTATTTACATTGCTTATTATAAATGAATAAAATTAAATACAATTGTTATAATAAAATATCTAGTTGTTTTAAAACTCCAGTGTCAAGAAACAAACCAGGAGCAAAAGTTCATTTGGTATTCTGGTTTCACAGGGATAAAATTCCATCACCATCATAGTAGGAAAGCAGACAGACTCTGCAGCTTGAAATCATTGATTAAACAGAGATAAAACCATGAATAAGGTGAGGCAAAGACCACAAGCTTTCAAATCCTGTCTCCAGTGACATCCTTCCTTGAGCAACACCATAGCACTTCCTCAACTGCCCCAATTGGTGCTAGTAAGTAAGAACAAGTTACACAAATTCCTGGGTACATGAGGGGCATTTTTTTATGCAAACATCACAATTATTTAAAACAAAAATTAACTACTAATTCATTGTCATTTTCAACCATACTGAGCATATTAAAATTTACAGAGACACTCTATGATTGTAGACAATTGCATTTACACTGACTTTCAGATTATAAACATGTAATTGTAATATATATGTGTTAAGGGAGTACGGTCAACTTACCCAGTCTACTTAGGAAAATAATATCTCCCTGTTCCATCCAATAACAATTCTCAATATATCCATTGTTAAGAGTGAATTTTCAATTTCAATTTCCATCTTCATGCTATGATTTATCCTAGTTTATCCTAGTTTGTCATAGCATGTGCTTTTATGGGGAATCTGTATCCTGTCACAATCTTTGTAAATTCATAAGTCCAGCTGCTATTAACTTCTCTGTCCAGAATTCTTCAGATACTATGTTCTAGTAGTCTTCCATCACCTTTGGATCTTACACTTTTTCAACTCCTTCATATTTAATGCCCCCAAATTGTGAAATAAGAGGTTCAGGGTTGAAAATCTTACAGTTTCTTATTCTTTACATACTGGTCAGTTGAGGGTTTCTGTGTTAAATTACCATCTACTGCAAATGCAAGCTTCTTGTTTATATACTTTCAAATAATCTTATCTTTAGTTTTAAAAATAACTCATGAAATGATAAATTAAAATAAATATAGAGTGAGTAATTAAAGAGACTCTAAATGGAAGGTGATTTGGAATATGAGTTTAGATAGATACTGCTGCAAATCTCAGAATATTTTAAAATGTCAGCATACATGATGGCCAGTTTTTGTTAAAACTAAAACAAAACAAAGCAAACAAACAATACAAAGCACACAAAACAAACCAAACAAAACAAAACAATAAAAAACCAGAGTCACTTCTGAAGAAGGAATGCCAGTAAAGGAATTATGTTCATCAAATTGGCTTGTGGGAATATCTGTTGAACATTTTCATGATTAATAATTGATGTGGGATAGCCAGGCTACTGTAGGCAATGCCACCCCTTATTCTGGGTAAGTGATTCTCTGTCATATATGAAAGCATGCTGAGAAAGCAACAAGTGAGCAAGACTGTAAACGGTTTTTCCATGATTTGTTTCTAGACTTTTCTCTGAGTTTTTTACTCCACTAACATATATAATGGACTACGACATGTAAAACAAATATACCTTCCTTCTACAAGTTGCTTTTGTCATTATTTTTCATACCCATAGATACTATAACATGATTTAATAATTAATACTCCCTTAATGCTATTTAATATCTCTAATAATACATAACATTCGGTGATGTTATATTCAACAATAAACCATTGGACTGAAGTTGGGGACCCCTATGGTTGAATTAGGCAAAGGCTTGAAAAACCTGAAGAGGAAGAGAAAACCATAGGAAGACCAATATTCTCAACTAACCTGTACCCCTGAGATATCTGAAACATTGAGACACCAACCAGGCAGCCTCCATAAGCTGGTTCGAGGCCTCCACACATATATGGCAGAGAACTCCTGGCTTGGCCTCAGTGGGAGATGTGCCTAATACTTATGAAACTTGAGGCCCAAACTAGTGGGAAGGTCTGCTGGAGGCAAAGTGACAGGGGCAAGGAGGAGTGGGATGAGGAACTGGGGAAGAGGGCATAAAAGGGGCTGGACTGTAAAAATATAAAAGTAATTTTAAAAGTATCTGTTTTACTATGACAAATGAATTACTAATACAGAGTGGTAAATGTAATTAAGTTAAAATTGATATATTTATGTATTCTCTTCAGGAAAGATGTATCATAAAGTACAAAGGACAAGTCTTATGGAAGCAACCAAATGATATTTGATTTGACATTAGGCCCACTCCAGGAAATGAAACACATACTTCACACTGCCTTGGTGACCAAGAGGCTGAAACTCAATAGCCCAGGAACCCTGGATAAAATCAAATTCTATACTTCTAAAAACAAACAAACAAAAAATATTTTAATGGCCATAGATCAGTACTCAGACATCAGCAGAGAAGCATCTTTTAAAAGCATATAGGAACAAAGGCAGAAATCTACAATCAGACACTATGCATAGAAGAGACCTTAAAACACTCAAATCTAAGTGGGACATCTCTATCAAATTTATACCGTCAGAAGTCAGGGAACCCGTGAAAAAGAGGCTTAAAGAATGTCCTTTGTATACATATTATGGGATCCATGAGAGTGTAAATGAGTGCGGCTACTGCATCAATACCTGTTTAATTTGCATTTTCTTGTCTATATGCCTCTGTTTGCTTCTTTCATCCTATTCCAATGTATTAGTTTTTCTTTTATCTTATTATAACTAATTTTATTTTTACACTTAGGAGAATGTTTCCTAATCTAAAAAAGAATCTGGAAAAGACAGTAGGTACAAAGGAGTTAGGAGGAGTAGATGGGGGTGGAGAAGTGGGGAGAGGACGATCTCGATCAAGATGTATCCTGTGAGAGAAAAATTATTATCAGTGAAATGCAAAAGACCTATCATGATCAAACTATTATCACCTCAATTACATAATTCAACATTCATTTTAAAGTCATATCAAAACAGAATATATAGCTAGTTTGAATTCTAATGATTTAAAAGAGTGTTTGAAACTAATAGTATATTAAAATTGTTTAAAATGTATGTTAGAGACAATAGTCGCAATTTTGTATCAAACTTTAAAAGTATGTATGTAATTTTATAAAACAGTGTTATTCAATTGATTTTCTTAAAAAAATGTAGCTCATCAATGTTACCTCAAAACAAGGTAAAATGTTATCCTCATTTTACATTAAAAAACAGTGACAGGGGGAAGGGAGATGAGATAGGGAGTTTACAAAGGGGACACCTGGAAAGGGGAAAATATTTGAAATGTAAATAAAAAAATATCGAAAGAAAAAAAAACAGCATTCGATTGATTTTTCATCTCTGGATTTTGTACTACTAGAAAGAGACACTGTAGATTGTGACCTCATGGCCAAGAAAAGCTTCCTGAAAACTTCTTTCATAGGACCAGTTTTTCACTCCTAGTTTTTGTTGTAGCTATTTTTATTGTTGTTCTTTTATTTGATATTGTTTTGTTTATTTTTTCACTAAGAACAGTTCGGCCACTTAGGTATTTATGTGGAATGAATAGAAGCTGTGCACAAAAGTAAACAGAAGGTCCAAGAAGAGCTGTAAACATGGAACCTGGAAATAAGTGTTCAAGATACAGTAAAAAATCATGAATATGCTAAGGGATGAGGTCTTAACAATAATGCATGTGGGAACTACCTATCACTCCTGACAGCCATGGTACTTCCTGAGTGGATTATAATTTATGCTGTCCACAGAAAGCTCCACTGTCCCTCTAATAATTTCTATCTGAGCTTGCAGTGTAAGAGGCTGGTATAAAGCTCTTTGGGAGTGCAGGGTATTTGTTTAAGAAAACCTTTGGGTTTGAGCCCTAACTCTGCACTGGGGGCTGGTGTGTGCCATACCTTAAAATTTGTGGAAACATAAAATCATAGGTTTATTTTCTTTGTTCACATTCAACCTTTTATATTTATTTAATTGTAGATATATTTCTTAGATTGTTACATGTGAGGATAGGAACTGTAGGTGGGAGTGAATGTGTGGAGACGGAGCTCATAAAGATTCCTAAGATTCAGACTCCAGACACCAGCATCAGGTTGCAGATCTAACTTTATTGTTCATCACATAAGCTTATATACAGTTTTTTTTTTCCCCAGTTATGGTAAGGATTTGTATTCAAGGGCAAATGGCAAACAACACTCATTGCCTTATAGAATCTTACTTATCTGCCCATTATACTGTAGGGTAGGGGCCAATTTCCATTATGACCTGTAAAGCGGCTGTTGTCCTGGCTGCTGGTCCTTTGTGCTGTCTCACCAGTGTGCTAGGAGACATCTTTGATTTTGTAGCACCATAGATCCTGGACCATGCGTGACAGATAAGGGCTCCTTAAGGTGTGTCAGGAGCCTATGACACTTAGCTCTCTATCCCTCTCCTTCCT
>JADRCH010000332.1:776317-1042835 GCA_019843965.1 Rhynchomys soricoides
AGAATTCTACAGCTCTAATTTTTCCATTATGATAGTGCTTCTTATATATTATTAATTATACTAACTTCACACATACTAAATATATCCAAATAAATTGGCTGCATATAATTATCATGAGGAATCTTCTCTGTTGCTCTCCTTCCTCTCATTTTTCTTCTGCACTTTCTTCTGTCTCAGAGGAACCTTTAATTACCCTACAGTTTTAAGGATTAGAAAGACCCTTAAAAAGGAAAAGATAAAGAAGCATCTATCTTCATTTCAGTTTTTTTGTTTCTTTACTGTAGTGGCTATTCCTTATTGTCAACTTGACGATATCTGGAGTGAACTACAATCCAAAATTAGTGATCCAGATCTTGAGACTGGAAGACACAAATTTCTGACCTGGATCTTGGCATGGAGATGTTGAGGCATAGTGGCCATGAAAAGCTTAGGTCCAGGCAAAGTAATACATACTCTTAATCCCAGGAGACTGGAGTCAAGGAGGTCAGCAAGAGACAAAGCAAGTCCCAGATAAAGGTGTGGATATATTTAGTAGATAGCCCAGATATCTTTAATCTGGGCCACACCTTTTGCTGGAGACCTACATAAGGACTATGGAAGAAGGAAGATTCACTTTTTTGATTGTGTGCCTTGTGGGACTGAGCAACTGCTAGATCCTTGGATTTTTGTTCACAGCTGCTGCTGACCATTGTTGGGGAGTTGGACTACAGACTGTAAGTCATCAACACATTTCCTTACTATATTGAGAATACCCATATGTTTTGTGACTCTAGAGAACCACAAATAATACACTTACCATTGTCTTTTGTTATTAAAAGCACTTAAATTGTTAAAGTATATGGATACAATGTGTGTACTCTCATATAGTGAATTCACAATGTATATGCTTGAAATACCAAAGTGAATATATATATATATGTGTATATATATATATACACACATATATATATATATATATATATATATATATAGTGCAGAATGCAGAATGTATATATTTATCAGATTATGCTTGCATTTATGTGTAGATCTGTACATGTATCTTTTTGAGCTTTCACAAAATGTAATTCAATCACTATGTTTCTACTAAGAAGATTGATAACCTGTTATCACTATGTTTTTACTAACAGATATCCTTCATAACCATCAAATTGATTCCCAAATTTGTTAATATTTAGTCATTAGTTTAGGAAAATTGAATATAAGACCTGACATGGAAGGGACACTGTCCTACTAATGAATTATATTAGTTAATTTTTTGGCTAATATATCTGTGAAAAATGTTTAATGCCATAATCATTTATAAGGTCAAAATTTACTCACTTTAGATTATACTATGTGCACACACATGCACGCGCACGCACACACACAAATATATATACATATACATAATTTAAACTCAAACTCACAAGGAGTATTCAATGAGTTCATAAAATATGATTTTTCAGAAGGTAAAATATTACAAATATAAAGATATATTGGCCAGTGCATAGTCATGAATTTGTGAGAGAATGGGAGAAACATTGGAGAATTTGGATTTAGAAGAAGAAACAGTAGAACTGATGCATAAAGAAGAAGGAATAAATAAAAGTATATTTGAATTGATAATTGATATCAATTAATTTTTAGTTATTCCCAAATAGTGATTATAATCTCATTGAAGGAATTAAGGTAAGTGAATATCCTAAATAGTATTAGTGATCTATGATATTCAAATAACATATATAAATTTTGAATAACAGTATTCAAATAACATATATAAATTTTGCATATGTGGAAGCAATTTGCATTCTTGACATTAACTGCAGAGTTGAACAAATTCCTGTTTATTTTTTCATGAAGATTTAATTAACCATTGAAATTCCACCACTTATCATTTTATTTTACTTTACTTACATTCCAGCCATTGCACCGCCACCTGGTTCACCTCCAAAAGTTTCTCATCCCATTTTTCCTCCTGGTTGCTCCGAGAGTATGTTGTCCCCCACACCAGGCCTACTACTTCACCAGGAAATGAGGCCTCAAGTCACTGGAGGAGTAGGCACAACTTCTTCCACTGAGGCCAAACAAAGCTGTCTTCTGCCCATGTATGCTGCCCATATATGCAGCCCTTGAATGCTGCCTGATTGCTAGCTCAGTCTCTAGGAGCTCCCTAAGGTCTGATTTAGATGAGACTGCTGTTCTTCCTATGGTGTTGCCCTCACATTCAGCTTCTTCAATCCTTATCCTAATTCAACCATAGGGGTTCCTGACTTCAATCCAATGGTATGGTGCAAGTGACTGCCTCTGTCTCAGTTAGCTACTGCTAGGGACTTTCAGAGGATAGCCATGCTAGACTCATATCTCTAAGCACATCATAGCATCAGTAATAATGTCAGGGCTTGGTCCTCCCCACCATGAGATGGATCTCAAGTTGTACTGGGCATTGGATCCCCTTTCTTTCAGTCTCTTCTCCATTTTTACCCTGCAGTTCTTTTAGACAGGAACAATTCTGGGTCAGAAAGTTTGACTGTCGGTTGTTAATCCCTTCTTTTCACTCGAGGACCTGTCTATCCACTGGAGGTGGACTCTATGTGTTCCCTCTCCCCATTGTTAGACATTTTGGTTAAGGTCCTCATCAAGTCTTGAGAGTTTTTCACCTCCCAGGTCTCTAGTACATTTTAGAGGGTCCTCCCTCGTGCCTCCCCTAAGGCTGCATATTCCCATTCATTCTTCTTGCCCTCTGGGCTTCCCTCCTGTTTCCTCCCCCCTCATACCTGATCATGTTTCTCTTTTCCCCTCTCTCTCCTCTCTCCTTTCTCCCCTCACTTGGGCCTTTCTTTTTGTTAAACTTCTTGCATTATATGGGTTACATCGGGGATATTTTGTACTTTTTGGCTAATATCCACTTATCAGTGAGTACATATCATGTGTGCCTTTTTTGGTCTGGGTTAACTCAGTCAGAATGATATTTTCTAGTTTCATCCATTTCCCTGCAAATTCCATGACTTTTTAAATAGCTAAATAGCACTCCATTGTGTAAATGAATCACTTTTTCTGTATACATTCTTTGGTTTAGGGACACTTGGGATGCTTCTAGTTTCTGACTATTACAAATATGGCTGCTATGGACTTAGTGGAGCCTGTGTCTTAGTTATAAGGTAGAGCATCATTTGATTATATGCCCAGGAGGGGTATAGCTTGGTCTTCAGGTAGAACTATTTCCAGTTTTCTGAAGAACCACCAAATTGACTTCCAAAGTGGTTGTACCAGTTTGTAATCCCACAAGCAATGAAGGAGTGTTCCTATTTCTCTACATCCTCCTTACAGGTGATCTTAGCCATTCTGATTTGTGTAAGGTGAAATCTCACAGGCTTTTGATTTGTATTTCCTGATGACTAAAGGTGTTTAACATTTCTTTAAGTGCTTCTAGACCTTTCATGATTTATCTCTTGAGAATTCTCTTTAGCTCTGTACCCTATTTTTAAAATTGGGTTATTTGGTTTATCTGAGTTTAACTTCTTGAGTACTTTTTATATTTTGTATATTAGCCCTCTATTAGATGTAAGGTTAGTGAAGCTGTTTTCCTAGTCTGTAGGCTGTTGTTTTGTCCTATTGACAGTGTCCTTTGCCTTTTGGAAACCTTTCAGACTGAAAATGTTCCATTTATCAGTTGTTGATCTCAGAGCCCGAGCCATTGGTGTTCTGTTCGTTACAATTTCCCCTGTGCTAATGGGTTCAAGACTCTTTCTGAATTTCTTTTCTATTAGGTTCAGTGTATCAGGTTTTATGTTGAGGTCCTTGATTCACTTAGACTTGACCTTTGTGCAAGGTGATAAATATGAATCTAGTGACCACAAGCTTCACCTAGTTATTTAATAAAAAATACTGTGTTAGTCAAAGTAATTTTATTTTATATGGTTCACTAATTGTTAAATCCAATTATTGCAATCAGGAAAATAAGCTTAGATAAGTAAAACTAATGGATCACATTGTAAAATTATGCAATCAATACAAATATGACTGACGTTTGTAAGGTATCATTGTTAGGTTTGTACCAAGGTGCATGGCTAAGAGTTTATGCAATGCTACACATCTAGGGAGACCAGGTTAATTTTCAGGAGGTTAAAGAACAAAAGGCTCTCTCAGAGTAGGAACATCAGAGAGAGACAGATAGACAGAGAGAATGAACAAGAAAATGGTGGGTGGTATGGGTGTCTTTGATGGCCTTTCATGTGCTACACCTGACAGTGGCATGTGATGAGGATAAGTGCTTCCACTGAGTCAGTGAAAGTCAAGCAAGCAGAGCACCTAATCTATGACAGTCTTTCTTTGTTTATGGTCAATTATTAGATACATCCATATGCAGTTTGTATATATAGGAATGTTTCCTATTTTTAAGTTTATGGTTTTGAAAATACAATCATTTTTGTTAAAGTTGGATGTTTATATAGGCATACCACATTGTTTTGTCCATATATATGTTGCCATTGGAAGTGGATATTGACAGCTACAAAATTAAAGTTGTTTGTTTTGTGTAAAAATATATTATTATATAATTTTTAAGTACAAATTATATTCTAGTATATTCTAGTTGTATCATGAGATTTTACTTAAATATATATTTTTTTCTAAGAATTATTTTAATATTGAAATATTTATAAAGCCACTCACTAATATTTTTCATTTATGTAACTCAATATTTTGCTATTAAGTGTCCAATAGGATTGCTGTCATTGTAAATATGTTTCTAATTATATTTAATATATTCTACATATTTTATATATTTGAACTATGAATGAGGCTGTAGGTATAAATGCACATTATATATTACTTCAAACTGAAGTGCAGTTAATAATATATGTCAGATTCTTGCCCTTATCATGTTTTGAGACCCTTTTGTCCATTTATTTTTTTCTTATTTGTTGGATCTACTGCCTTTGTAGTTCTTCTGCAGCTCCTTCTTTCTATACAGACATTCTTTGAATGTCATAAATATGACATTCACTAGTTTCCTTAAGGATTTTAAATGTATCAGCAAAATATATATTTGGTCTTTTCTGAGGGAAAATAGACTCTACCTCTTGAAAAATGATGAAATATTGAGAGACAAAGGTGAACAGTATATCCATGTGACATGTTTTGAGAATGTGAGGTCCAGAAGTCTACTGGAAGATTTTATCAAAGTTTTTGAAAATAAGTATGAATTTTATGATTTCACGTCATACTATTTCAAGGTAGTGATTTCAACTAAATGGGGATTAATAGAAGAAACTTCAAGTAAGTTGAAGCAATTAGATATGCCACTTTTTAGTTGATATAATATTAGCAATGACTTAATTATCAGAACAGATGTTAAAGGCTGGTGGGTATAAATTAGGATACAAGCTAATCTAAGGGAACTTCAGGTTTGAAAAGTTTGTTTCTCAAATATACATGAACTATATACAGATGATGTTTTGATGATACAACAAAAGAAAGGAAAGCATGGTAAAACTAGGCTCAATTTCCTTCTTGAGATGGATTTTGATGTTTGGAGAAACAGAGCATAGTATGTGTCTAGGAAAATATAATAAAGCTGAAGCCATATTTCAAGACATTCCTTAAAATTATAGGCTAATGTGTTATTCTCAGACATTCACAACCATGAGGTAGTAGATAAGTCCCTGTTACTTAAGACACCATGTACTTCAGGTGCAGGACAGAGAGGTCCCTGAGTTTGAACTGATCTAAATGCATCTTTCTTGGGGAATAGTTTTCATGGTAAGAGATGATGCCTTAGGCAAGCTTCCAAAAGAGATATATAGCTAATATTCAACACTCAGATAGCATATTTGAAACACAACAGTGAATAGGATGGTACAATAACCCTAAGATTAACCTGTGGCATGTATAACTTGGCAATAATCAAGATCTTTCTAATTGCTCTTAAGTCGAGCTCAGTAAGAATAATATCACAAGTAGTACTAAAATAAAATCATATTGTTTTCACCAATCTATCCCTGAATACATACCATTCACATGGTTTTTGAAAAGATGAGATCTTATATAGTCATTGTGACTCTCCCTGCCTATCCCTTGGGATTGGAGGCCAAAATTCATTAATGAGGAAAAATGGAGCAGACACAACATATGGGGGTTTCAGAAACTCTGTGAGTATGTTTGCCAATGGTGCCAGCTGAAGGAGTCAGATCAACTTTTCTTGGCATGATTTAAGGTTTATGTAGTTTTGGCAACTGAAAGTAGGATCATACGTGTTGGGCAAACGGTCTAATAGGTGAAGACTTACACTACCAAAATGTCTCATTAGCATAGATAAGCACTCCAGGAATCTCAGGAGATAGTTGAGCCACTTCTTTTCAGAAAAAAAGGTAGTTGAACCTGAAATCTTAAGCAAGACTATCTGACATTCTTAAGGTAGAGGAGTGTGTGGGTTAAGGTAAGAGAAGAGGGAGACCTGCTAGTGAAGGAAGCACTCCATTATGTTCTGAGCCCAAAAAGCTATCGGGAAAATGGGAGATTTTTATTTTAATTAGCAGGGCAACAGTCATAGTGTCAGAGTTTTAGAGCAAAACAGTACCTTTTTTTGAGCTGGAGCAAAGGAATGCCTGAGAGATAATATCATGCAACAGATATAACACAAGAGATTTATTGGGAAAAGGGACAAAAGGCCACCACCTTGATGACTCAGCATTTATAGAGGTATAAAACTTGTGGTGAAAGTGTTTTGCATTTTACAGCTAGTGGTAGAATGGCTGCTTGTACTGAGTCTTTGAAAGTTAACTAGGGAGGCACCTGATTCCTATCACAAACAGTATGACAATATTTCCCATCTTCAGATCCTGAAAGCAATTGGTACGTGTTCATAGCTTCTCGTTGATAGCTATTTTTATCTGGATTCTCAGTAGAAATAGAAAAGAACTTAATAGTACTTGAAGTTTTGTAAAGCAATCTCAGTATCTTTGCAAACACAGGACCCCCAACATTATTTTGCAATACAAAGCAAAATTTCAGCAGGCCAAAAAATAAATATTGACATCCCAGGCATGTCTTATAGAGATGAGTTTATACCCAGCTAGTTCCAAATGCAGTTACACAGTTATGCAAAGTGAGAAACAGATAAACATTTGTTGGGATTAGTCCAGGCACTAAACAACACCCCTCTGTCATAATATTTGTTTTAATTGCAGAGAGAGATGTGTTGATTATACCAGGCAGTGTTTCTTGATATATACGCATCAATTCCGAATATCTTTCTAGGAACTATTTTTAAGTCTCTATTGATCAGACATAGCTTCCCCATTTTATGTTCTGTTGATAAGATATATCTTTCTAAGAACAGTTATGCAAGAAGGCCTCACTGCCCTCTATAACTGCCAGAGGTGTACTCAATGTGATGGCAGCTGTTTGTCTAGAGACATGATTATTTGTCTCCAAATACCCAGGATTAGTGGTCACATCTAGAGTATCAATAGAATTAGAAAAAGGAGAGAATTGTTTTACCTCTCAAAAGAGTATTGAGAAAATCATAGTCATTCACAGGGTTATCAGCCTTTCCCATAACCAGAAAAGTAAAACTCTTGATATGAATACAAACAGCATAGAAAGAGCGAGTAGAGCTAGTTGCACAGGCAATTTGGTAATAAGCATAGAGGCCAATAAATTTATTACATATCCTTGTCAAGTGTCAAAGGTTTTCTTGCACAATAGAGTCCAGAGACTTTCCCAATCCTGAAGCACTCATATGCTATTCCCTGTAGGTGTTGCATGGCTACCACCTACTAGTCCTTCAAATAAAGGACTGGAGATTTTTTGCCATTCTATAGGCAGTCTTCTTTTGCCTTACAGAAGATTTGCACTTTCTTGAAGTCACATATATCAATTGTTGATCTTAGTACCTGAGCTATTAGTGTTCTGTTCAAGCAGTTTTCTCCTGTGTTGTACCAATACATTCAAGGTTATTCCCCACTTTTCCTTCTATCAAGTTCATTTTATCAGATTTTTTTGTTGCAGTCTTCATCCACTTAGACTTGAATTTTGTGTAGGTTGATAGGTATGGACTTATTTTCATTCTTCTACATTAAAACATAAAGTTAAACCAGCACCATTTTTAAATATGCTTTCTTTTTTTCTATTGTATATTTTTGGCTTTTGTGTCAAAAAGCAAGTATCCATAGGTTTTTTCTGGGTCTTCCATTTGATCCAATTGATCAACCTTTCTACTTTTTTTTTTCCCCAATACCATGTAGTTCTTATTGTTATTGCTTTGTTGCATAGCTTGTGAGTAGGGATTGTGTTGCCTCAAGAAGTTCTTTCATTGTAAAAGATTATTTTCAATATCTAGTTTTTCTGCTTTTCATATGATGCTGAGTATTGTTCTTTCAAGGCTTGAGAAGAATTGTGTTTGAATTTTGATAGGGATTACAATGAATCTATAGATTTATTTTTTGGAAAACTGGTCATTGTTATTTATAATCCTATTGATCCTTGATCATGGGAGAGATTTATATCTTCTAGTATCTTCTTCAATTTATTTCTTCAAAGACTTGAAGTCTTTGAAGAAGTTCTTGTCATAAAGAATTTTCCCTTGCTTGGTTAAAGTTATACAATGATGTTTTATATTTATGTGGTTTTTGTGAAGGTTGTTGTTTCCCTCATTCCTTTCTTGGCCAGTTTATAGTTTGTATAATAAAGTATAAACTAAGAGTTACTCAGGTTTTGAGTTAATTTTTTTTCTAGCCACTTTGCTAAAGGTATTTATTAACTGTAGGTGTTCTTTGGTTGAATTTCTGAGGTGACTTATATTGTCTATGAATAGTGGTGTATTGACTGCTTCCTTTCCTATTTGTATCCCTTTGTCTCATTTAGTTAACCTATTGCTTCAGCAAAAACTTCAAGTACTATATTGAATAGAAAGGGAGAGAGTGGGTAGGTATGTGTTGTTATGGATTTTAATGTAATTGATTTAAGTTTATCTCTGATTAATTTGATATTAGTTATTGGTTTGCTTTATATCACCTTTATTTTGTTTAGTTATGTATCATGTAGCACTATCACCAAAAGACTTTTATCATAATAAGCTTTAGGATTTATGAAAGGCTTTTTCAGCATCTAATGATAGGATCATGTGTTTGTTTTTTTCCTTCAGTTTGATCATATGATATATTATATGAATATATTTTTTATATTGAACTATCCCCACATAACTAAGATAAAGTAAGCTTTATCTTGGTCACGGTAGATGATCTTTGATGCATTCTTAGATTTGATTTGTATTTTATTGAGTATTTTTACAAAACTTTTTATAAGGAAAATTGTTATGAAAGTATCTTTGTTGTGTCTTTGTGTGGTTTAAGTACCAGGATGATTCTAGCCTCATAGAATGAGTTTGGCAATGTTCATTTTTCTTTTGTTTTGTGGAATAATGTGAAGAATATTGTTATTTAGCTGTTCTTTGTAGTCTACAAGAATTCTGCACTAAAGCCATTTGATGCTGGTCTTTTTGGGTGGTGGGTAGAACTAAAATGACTGCTTTTATTTTCTTAGGGAGTATTATAGAAGTCTTTAAACTATTTGTTTGATCTTGATTTAACTTTCTTAAGTAGTAACTATCAAGAAAATCATCCATCTCATTTAAAATTTTCTATTTGTACTGTATAGATTTATGAAGTAAGACCCAATGATTCTTTGGATTTCCTTAGTGCCTGTTGTTTTGTTTCCCTTTCTTTTCTGAGTTTGTTAATTTTAATATTCATGATCTACCTTTTAATTAGATTGGCTAAAGGTTTATCTATCTTGTTGATTTTCTCTAAGAACCTGTTCTTTGTGTTGCTGATACTCTGCATTGTTCTCTTTGCTCTTAATTTATTGATTTATCCCTAAGATTTAATATTACTTGTCTTTAATAATTATTTTGTTCTAGAGTTTTCAGTCATTTTGTTAATATACTAACATGATATCTCTACAATTTATTTGTGAAGGCATTTAATGATATGATCTTCCCTTTTAGCATTCACTGCTTTCATTGGGTCCCATAATTTTGGGTATGGTGTACCTTAATTTTCTGTTGACTTCTATAACATCTAATGTAGGGTGGTGGACTGTAACAGGCAGCCTGGCACTTGATCAAGCACAGGTTTAACTCCAGGCAACCCAGTGGGGTTTACCCTGCAAGGGACCAGAAAGTGTTTTGCTGATGCTCCCGGGAGGCCCTTGGCTCCTGTCAAGTAGCCACAACCCCCATATCCCCCTGTAGAGAGGTCTGTCATGTGAAGTATGTCACATAGGAGCAACACACCAAGCCCACCCACATGCAGATAAGGTATCCTTAAACTCTCAGACATGGCCAATGGGAAGTACCTGTTGTCAGACCCCTGACTTGCTCCCAAGCACCTAATCAGGTAGAGGCTTGGCCACACAGCCCTAAGCTATCCCTATGTTAATGAGACACCTAGAGTCTTAGCCACGCCACGCCCCAGTCAATATTTCTCTCACCCCTCCTGGAGGTCTCAAGGTACAGTCTTATCCATACCACTCTCCACAAAGACAATAAATGCCTTTATGGACTGTCTCTATTTATCTTAATCTGCCATGGGAAGGGTGGGAAGCAAGGGATCCTGCCTTCAATTAAGGAGCTGCACTGGTGTCTCAGCACTTCCAGATGGCACCCATTTACTCAAGCCAAAATAGCTAGCTGGAGCCCAAACCGCCCAACTGTGCCCGTGTTCTTAATAGTTGAGTAGTATTCCCTTATGTAAATGAACCATATTTTCTGTCTCTATTCTTCAATTCTGGGACATCTGGGTTGTTGCCAGCTTCTGGATTTTAAAAATAAGGCCCCTATGAATATAGTGGAACAACTGCCCCTGTGGCATGGTGGGTCATCTTTTGGGTATATTCCTAAGAGTAGTATTGTTGTTTCTTCAGATAGATCTATTTCAAATTTTCTGAGAAAATTAGACTATTTTAGTCACTAATAAATGACAACTTGAGACCAAGAACGGTCTTTAAAAGCTTAAATGACTATAATTTGCACAGCTGTAAACTTCTTCATCAGAGAGGATGAATTCAAATGATAAATTATGTCACCTTCATTGGCAAGAAACTTAATCATACTGAAATATAGTCAATATTAAAATTAAAGAAGTATATACAAATATTCTTTTTAAAAACAAAACTGCCTGAATTTTTTTTTTACTTATTTTGAATAAAAATTGTGTTTTATGCATTAAACATGTGTGTTATAGTGAAATCAGGACTTACTGTTCAGAAAAGGATAAGCCATCTAATAAAAGTACAGGTGTATTGACCAAAAATATGATTAAGAGTTAGGTTAAATACTTCTAAAATTAGATAAAGTTGAGACAACATGACTTGAAATGTATACCCAATTCATGGAAAATGAAAGTGGACTTTGATATTGGAAGTGTCTATGGATTACCTTTTAAATAACATACTTAAAAATTGTTACATCTTAACCAATCATAAATTAAACATACAAAAATAAGTTTATGAATAATCACCATAATAGCTACTGCTAATATATTTTGTGTTTGTTCATTTCTAATAAATAATTATATTTTTAGGAAAATAAAATTGTTCTGGAAGACAAATTATACTGTGAGAATCTCTGTTTGAGTTTATTTGTTATCACAGCCTCCTGGCCCCTTTACTAAATTCCAGAATTCCATTGTTAAGGTTGTGTATAATTTACTTTACTCTGCACCCATGTAACATGGATATAGGAAGGTACAATTGCTGATTAATAATGTAATTGTGAACAAGCATATCAATCCTTTACCCCATGGTGAGAATGAATATAATAATACACTCTAAGGAGTGTATGAATTCATGACTAATTAAGAATGCTACTCATGCATGAAGCTTACCGAACTCAGCTTCTTGCATTGAAAGATCATTGTGGATCTCTTCTCTACAACAATCAAGATGCAGAAACCTTTGCCAGAGATAATTTTATCCGTTGGTGGCAGATCTGTGCTGGTGCTACAAAAAAGAGGTCATCTTTTAAAGATACGGTTTGATTGACAAAAACATACTAAAATGCAACTGATTGAGAGATAATACACTACATATTGCTTACACATACTTTTGAGGCAGATACACTATATTCAACAATTAAAATGTTTATTTTGGGTTACGGAAATTTAAATATTATATTTCTAGGTAGAAAACATGTCTCTTCTTTGGTGAAGGTAGATTGGGTGAATATTTATGTAGGAAAATTAAGTATAATATACTTTATTTCACTTTGTGATGAAAATAAAGTTTTCATACAATATATACTGATCATTTCTACCCACCCTCATTTCCTGCAAGATTCTCCATAAAACCCCACCATATTTCTCTTTTCAAAAGAACATACAGATAATTAAAAGGACAAATTAAAAACGATAAAACAAATTGAACACACACAAAAAATGGAAAATAAACTAAGAAAGAGCAAAAGAAATGCATGAGCATATATTGGCACACACACACACACACACAAATCTCACAGGTACACAAACCACCCTTAAGGATGGATCCCTTGTAGCTAGCCAAAACAAACTCCAAGTTTGGAGGGTTTTTTGTTTGTTTGTTTTGTTTTGTTTTGTCTGTTAATGCTTAAGTTAGGCATTTTTAAAAAAAACTTCACTGGTATTTGCTTGTGTAATCTAGAATACATTTTTAAATGATTATAACAGCAAACCTTTATGAACCCATTTTTACTGGAATCACTTTATGCAATGCTTAGTTTTGTTTATGGTATTACAATTTTAAATGCACTGCTGTGCTAATGTTTTATTCTGTTTTGCCTATTTGAAAATAGGTCTTTCGAGAGGTAATTCAGATTGAAAAATAAAAAGGGGTCCTGTTAGAAACTTAACTCAGGAAGAACATGCCAGTTCATTTACGAAGAATACCAGCCTCCCCACCTCATGGAAAGAAGTCTCAAGAAAATCCTAAACTACATAACACCTTGATAACTGGTTCCAGTTTTATAAAAATGATAAATAACTAGTATTTAATTACCTGATTTTGACTATTCTAATTTTTATGAAAGTCAAAACAACAATTTGAACTGTAATATGTTCTATGAAGGAGAACTACATGACCTGTCAGGAGTCACAATACAGAATATTTCTCTGTGTGAGGGAATAAGGTAATTATAAAAGGTTGGGAGTGTGGGACAGTTTGCACTTTAGAAGTCAGTAAACTAAAAAGTATTCTGTAGTGTTACAGAATAACTTGCAACCTATTAATAAAACATCACATTCTTAATTTTACACTGACTTTAACTCACTGATATTCATCTCCTTCTAAAATGAGGTTAAATGAATTGGAATTTAACAACTAATAGCACTTCTTCCTACCTAAATTTCTCACTTGGAAGTCAGCATATTACATGGATATCATACTATCAATCTTCATAACATTGCAAATAAGATCATTGGCATTTGCAAGAAAAATTGAAAAGAAAAATAATGACTATAAGTGTGATAATCGTCAATTGAAATTTTAGATTAGTTCTAGCAGCTCAGTGCAAGCTCATTAGGCATAGGTTTAGACTAAGAAATATATTTTACTAATTTTGTTATGAAAGTACAGCATTCCTATTAATTAATCCACAGCTTCTCTAACTCCATTATCATCCATTGGCACTCCCCATTGAGAAAGAACTGGTCCCATGCATTATTACTACTCTCAGAGAAGAACTCTCAGAGAAGGCTCAGGATGTGTATTTAAGGAGAGATATTTGTGGGGTTAAAATAAATCAAATTATTCCCTAAGTATTAATGTCTTAGTTCTGGATATTCTTTTTTGTTATTTATTATTTTACTTTATTGACACTGGTATGAGGGTGTTGGATCTACTGGTGTTAGATCCCTTGGGGATGGAGTTATAGGCAGTTGTGAGCTGCCATGTGGGTCCTGAGTATGAGACATATGTCAATCTACAAGAAGAGCCAATGTTCTTAACTACTGAGTGTTTTTGATAATTCTTATAACTTTGTGACAGATGATTGCCTTGAGCTTATTCATATTATTGGCTGTTGTTCTAGGCACTTAGACATGACAAGAAGGTCATGGAAGACAGCCACTGAAAAGCAGTAATTGGAATCCTTAGTCTTATTTTAATGTTTTCAATTTTTACCTTTCATTTTTACTGTCTTACAAAATTAAGTGTAAGAAAATTACCATGTTTTGATACTCATTGCCATGTAGGAACCAGTGCTGATAGAAGGTGGCAAAGGTTATTTGTTTATCTGTGGCTTAAGTTTTTGTAGAAGTAGGATCCTCCAAAGGTGTACTTGACATGTTTCTAGAATCCTCTTAATAGAATGACCTGATGCACTTATCGTTCCCTGAGTCATTTTGGACCATATACAATAAAATAATGCAAGAAATTACAAGAAGGAAAATAATTATTAATCCCTGTAAAGCTAAATGGCCCAGAGAGCCACATTTTTCAATACAGGATAAAACATTATGCAACGTATCTATGTTTTTTGAAAAGTCCAGATATAAGTGTTTGTTAGCCTTCCTAGAGATTTTTTTTTTTAATACATGTGTAAGAAGATGTATGATCTAGGCAAGATATTTTGTTATACACCTCCAATTCCATTCTAGAAGAGAAAAAAGGTGGGATCTATTGTAAGTATCATCTTTGATTTATCAAGTGAACAAGAAGAACAGATGCTGCGTATAAAAAACAAGAAAATGATTTACAAACCTGTTTTGTGGGACCCAAAGATTTGGTTTAATCAGAATAACTTGGGCAAATTTCTCTTTCCTCGAAAACACACTCCAAATAACAAGCAGAAAAAATAAACTGCCCTTTGGAATATTTCTCCTGATGAGTTTTGCTTTGTGACATTGTAAAGTCATTCCTGAAATCCATTTTAAGAGCACCATTGTTATTTAAGTTACATTTATAATAATATTAATTAAACTACACCTAACTGTTTAATGGAAATCATTTCAGAAATTCTCTGAAAGCAGGATAACAAGCAAAAGTTATTTATGTTGTAAGCTGTGAAATTTTGTGGAAGATAATGGGTTTTCTATTGATATATGTAATTAAATTATAATGATTTGATCAATGATCAATCTGATATTAATAACGTAGTATCTAAACTCTGGTTACTAAATGTTTCAAAACTTTAACTAAACATTGTAAAGTACACACTAAATGAGACTACTTTACAAAAATATCTAAACAAAGACAGAAATATTTTTGTAAATAAAATAGATATTCTTTGAAATATGTACCCTGGATGATGATGAATATATAAATGTATCTTTATCTAGCATTGTTTATTCATGTCATAACAGAGTACTATTTTTTTATTATTTTATGCTTTCATAAAGTCTTTCAATGTTATTTCTGTTATATTTGTATAGAAATTTTATTTTAGTAACATTTTAATATGAAGCAAACTTTCTTAACGAAAGTCAATTTTATGTGAAAAATATAAGAACATGTTTTCATATATAGAAATATTTTAAAATTATTTTGTTTTATACCTATATTATTTATTAGATTAAAACTTTAGCTTATGTCATGAAGCTTTGTGTTTATTTCATTTTTTATTGTGTTTACTTCATATTTTAGTACTTAAAGTATATATTCCTTATGTTTTAAATTAATAAAAGCTCAAAGTTACCCACTTGGAAATTAATACTTTTATATGATTTTTTTAAATCAATAATTTTTGTGGGTGTATGTTGCTCTGTTTTCTTTTCTAGTTCATCTTTATTTATATTTTAAAAAATATATTTTTAATTATTCACTTTATATCCCATTCACTGCTCACTCCTGGTTACCTCTTCCCACAATTCTTCCCTCATTCCCCATTCCTTTCTCCTCTGAGCAAATAAGAGCTTCCCTTGGTATCTCCCCACCCTGGTACTTTAAGCCTTTGGGCTTCCTCTCACGGCAGTCCAGCCAGAAGAATATATTCCACATGCAGGCTGCAGCTTTCAGGTTAGCCTCCTCCCCAATTATTCTAGGCACTAATAAAGACAAAACTGCACATCAATATGCAGGGAAGCGTAGGTCCTGCATGTTCATGTTCTTCAGTTGATGATTCAGTCTCTGAGAGTCCCAAGAGTCCAGGTTAGTTTACTCTGTTGCTATTCCTGTGTTGTTCCTATCATTTCAGGGCCCATAATCCTTCCTATTCTTCTGTAAGAGTCTCCTAGCTTCATCCACTGCTTGCTGTGAGTGTGTGCCTTTGAGTCAGTTGGTGGATGGGGCCTCTCAGAAGAGAGCCATGGTAGACTCCTGTCTGCAAGCATAACAGAGTATTATGAATAGTTTCACTGATTGGTGATTGAACATGAGATGGACCTAAGGTTGGGCTAGTTTTTGGCTGTCTGTTCCCTCAGTCTTTGCTCCATCCCCTATTTCTTGTAGACAGGATAAATTTTGGGTTAAAAGTTTCAATGTTATGTTGGTGTCTCTATAGCTACAGTGGGACTACTGTCTGGTCATAGAAGGAAGCCTCCTTAGGCTCCATATCCCCAATGCTGAGTCACAACTAAGGATTCCCCTACTGATGCTTGAGTACCACCTCATTCTGAGGTTTCTTTCTCTTCCTGGAGTTACCTACACCACCCTCCTGAGGCCCTCTCCCACCCTATCGTTTCATTCTCCTTGTCAAATGAGGCTCAAGTATCCTTGCTTTCTCCATCCTTCCTACCCAGACTTCTTGTGTCTCTGCAAAGTACCACAGACATTTTTTATTTCATGGCTAATAGCCACAAAGAAGTGAATACATCCCATTTATGTCCTTTTGGGACTGGGTTCATACACTCAGGATGATATTCTCAAGTTCCATCGATTTGACTGCAAAATGTATGATGTCTTTGTTTTTAATAGTTGAATATTATTCCATTGTGTAGATATATCATATTTTCTTTTTCCATTCTTCAGTTCCTAGACATATAAGGTTTTCCCAGTTTCTGGATATTAGGAATAAAGCAGATATGAACATAGTTGAGAAAGTGTCTTTGTGGGATGCTGGAGCATCTTTTGGGTATAGGCCCTAGAGCGGTATAGATGGGTCATCAGGTAAAACTATTCACATCTTTCTGAGACACAGACAAATTGATTTCCAAAGTGGTTGTACAACTTTACACTCCCACCAAGAGTGAAGGAGTGTTCTCTTTGCTCCATATCATGACCAGTATGTGGTGTGAGTTGAGTTTTTTATCTTAGCCATTCTGACCTGTATAAGACAAAATCTCAACATAGTTTTGATTTGTATTTCATTGATGACTAATGACTTTAAACATTTCTTTAAGTGCTTCTCAGCCATTCCAGATTCCTCTATTGAGAATTCTCTGTTTAGCACCATGCCTCATTTTAATTGAGTTATTGGGGTTGTTGGTGTTTAATTTCTTGAGTTCTTTATAAGTTTTGGATATTTGCACTCTGTCAGATGTAGGGTTGGTAAAGATCTTTTCCACGATCTGTAGACTGCGGTTTTGTCTTACTGACAATGTCATTTGCCTTATAGGAGCTTCACAGTTTCATGAGGTCCCATTTACCAACTGCTTATCTTAGAACCTGAGCCATAAGAGCTTTGTTCAGGAAATTGTCTGCTGTACCAATACATTAAAGGGTATTTCCCAATTTTTCTTTTATGGTATTTAGTATATCGGGTTTTATGTTGAGGTCTTTGATCTATTTGGACTCGAGTTTTTTACATGGTTGTCCTAGGGTTTCTATTCCTACAAATGTAGTTAGAAGAGCAACAATTGTTCAGGATGCATTCTTTGTTTCCATTATATGTTTTTTTGCTTCTTTAGCAAAAATCAAGTGTCCATAGCTGTGGGGGTTTATTTTGGGGATTTCATTCTGATTCCACTGATCAGCATGTTTGGTACTGGGAGTGGTTCTAGAGGAAAATAAGTATAGAAGTGAATCTTTTAAGAATCTGGAGCTGGTATAGTAATTCACCAGCACCTTCAACTACTGAAACCTCTCTAGATACTCTCTCTACTGGGAACACAGAGAATACCAAAGCCGGTGGTGGAAACTATGTTTCAAACTTAAAGAAGCAAGTTACAGATGAAAAAATTTATTCAGCTTATACTTCCACGTTGCTGTTCATCACCACAGGAAGTCAGAACTGGAATTTAAGCAGGTCAGGAAGCAGAAGTTGATGAATAGTCTATGGAGGGATGTTACTTATTGGCTTGTTTTCCCTGGCTTTCTCGGCTTGCTTTCTTATAGAACCCAAGACTACCAGCTCTGGGATGGCACCAACCACAATGGATCCTCCCACCCTTGATCACTAATTGAGAAAATGCCTTACAGTTGGTTCTCTGGAAGCATTTCCTCAAGGGAGGCTTCTTTCACTATGATAACTCCAACTTGTGTCAAGTTGACACAAAAAACTAGCCAGTACAATGGTGATAAATATGGATGTATTTTAATTCTTATATATGTATACATCCAGTGAGAACAGCACAATTTGTTGAAGATGCATTCTTTTGTTTCCACTGTGTGGTTTTTGCTTTTTTTTAGCAAAAATCAAGTGTCCATAAGTGTATTGGTTTATTTTGGGGACTTTAATCTGATTCCAGTGATCACCCTGTTTGTGTCTATACCAATAACATATATTCCCCAAGTTAGGAACAGGAAGGACCAGATCCTTGAGACAACTAGACACACATGGCCAAGTTAAATCCTGTTGGCAGATTAAGCACACGACTGGTCTTTGCCTGTTAGCTCAGCTGGTATACAGAGCTACAAACCTCAACCTCAAGAAGGATGGATAGAGTTTTTCTTTAACAGAGGAGATAACATAGGTTGGAACATCAGCTCCCCCAAAACTTTCAATTTTCATGTTTGTTTAACTTTTTTGTTTACATGACTTTTTCCTAGTAACAAGAATACCTAAAACAACATTCATGCTTTTGACCCAAAATATTTTACAGATAACAACAATGGTAATAAAAACATATCTAAAAATATTACATCTTTTCAAAAACTTAATCTATCTTAAGCAGAAAGGATGCATAATTCTCAACTTTTCCTCTGATTTCCATAATACAACAGAGGTGACTTCCTACTTAAAGAATTCCAAACTAGGCTTAAATTTTTAACACTCTTGCCTTTCTCCTTGATCTATAGCAACTGAGAACCAATGGCTTAACATGTGCTTTACCCCCTCTCATAATTTAGTGCGAAAATAAAACATATACAACCCCTTGTGCAAATATCCTTCTGACAGGGTTCTACACCCCTATTGTGTGAATATCCTATAAATCAAATTCTAGGATAAAAAGAAAGCAGCACTACCTCTGCAGGCCAGATAGACACATCTCTCTTGGACCTGCCTGGTCCACAAGCTGCCTTTGTTTTGATATACTATCCTACTGGACACTTTCAGAAACAAGCAAATAATAGCCTCCACAGATGACAGCCTTGAGTGCCTCCAGGGGCAGACAAACTTTCTTGCTTGGGCCTAATAGGTACTAAACTTGAGCAACTTTGCATAGTAATGAGGGAAAATTTTATGTTTATGTAAATGAATCAAATGGTGTTTGAGACCTATATCTATACTCTCAAAAATCTCTGTACAGACTTTCTCTGCATTTCAATTCACTGAGAAATTAAGTTGGTTCAATAATCCCTGTCTCCATGGCTCATACCCCTCAATGCCCCTCTAGTTTATGTTGTTTTATTTTGATGCTTACACACTGCCTCATCAAAATTTTAAAACGGCAGATAATAGTCTTTGCAAAACTCACTGTTGATCAATTTTTGGTTTAGTGCTAAGCCATTTCCAACATAGATGCTGAATACCTTAGTGACATTTTTCCATTAAAAAATAAATCGGGGGAGATGTGGGAAAACTCTAGTAATTAAGATAAAAGTCCACAATGACTGGTCAGCTCAGCACAGTATTGGAGACTCCCTTCATTAACTAGACTTCTATAATCTTGTCTGGGGAATTCTAACCCTCCACAAATGTCTCTCTACCTAAGGAATGTCGTCTAGCTTCACTTAGATTAGAAGATGAATTCCCACCCCATTCCCCCACTAACTTGTTCAGCTAGCACTTGAGATTCTGGAAATGCTTCCTTATGTTAATGAGGCATTCTAGGTATGCTAAGCCTCCATTCAATGACTTTTGCCCATCCTGGACGTTCCTACCCACAATCCCCCAAAACTTAATAAGCCTTGAGTACCTAGTGATAGCTGGTCCTGGTGTGGTCATTCACCATATGTTCTCGTAGGGCTTCTGAAACCCCTGATCAACATTTCTGCTACCAATGACCTGATGGACTGAATTGTCCTACAATCCATGTAAGTGGGGAACCCCACAGTTTGTTTGTTTGTTTGTTTATTATATGTCACCTTGGTCCTAGTGCTTTACATTGTAACAGAAAAGTAACTAAGACACTATTATTAGAATATATGAAATACCTCAGAAAATATATCCTTTAAAAAAATAATACTAGTAATAATAGAAGGAATTGGAAAAATCATAGCCACAGTCATAAATGGATAACTGAAAATGTTCTGAATTTCCATACTTCTCCACATTCTAAGCAAGAAATCTTCTATAAGGCAGTTATAAACGAAATCATAAAGATTGAAAAACTGAGAAAAATATGTTGCTCTTCAGAAATTAGAAACCCTCCAATATAAAAATAATAGCAAAATATCAACAATAACAGAAAGCAATATATAGAAACAACTATATTGTAATACAATTTCCATAGAAAACATAAGAATGATTAATAGGCACAATCATAATTATTACATAAATGGTCACTAAAACCACCCAAAAATAATATTATAATTAGGAATTAGTAGGAAGGTATAAATTAAAAGAAGTTAAAATAATAATTTCTTTATTAAAAAGACATAAATAGAACAAAAAATGAAGGGAAATCTATCATAGATATATTCTTATCAGGGAAAAGTTGCCATGTGAAGGAAGAATTGCACATTAGAAAAATGAATGTAGGCACTCCTGTTTGTCCTGATTGACTTTTATTCTCTTGGATCTAAAATGTTATGTATTAAAATTCCTCTGTGAATTAAATGGGCAAAAGATATTACTTTGACATTGTATCCCACAGTCCTTAGATTTATCAATGAGTCATAAATCAGAGCAATCAAAATTACATTTACATAAGAGATGGCATGGTGTTCAAGGACAAAGCTCAAGAAAATAAGGAGAAATAGCAGTATAAAAGCATCATGTTACTTCTTTCATTTTTTTCTACTAATGTTAACCAATATTTTAAAAACAGATTTTTATTTTTATTAAGAAGTCATAAGCATGTAACTTAGATATCTTTAGGTTGTTTTATCATCTAATTGATCCAAATTTATAAATAATTTATAACTTTTTAAAATAAGTAGTATGAAAACAGTTTCATGTGTTAAAAATATAAAAAATTAACATGAATATAAATACAAAGAAATACATGTTAGCTTAGGCTGTGCATTTTTTGTTCTTAGATTTAAAATAAATATGATATATATTTCCTTCTGTTTAAGGCAACTGTGATAACTACCATTTCTGTAGAGTATACAAGTATGTTTTAATGTCACTTTATACAGTCATTTATTTTAAAGATACACTACACTCTTTACTTAAACCTCAGAAAAACATAGGTAGATTCATTAAAATTCTATTGAGTAGCAAACAAAATAATGCCTCCTGAGAATGCTTTTGTTCTTCAAGCTAGAAAATATGTTACCTTACAAGTACAAAGATACTTTGAATATGTGAATAAAAATTTTGAAGTATGGATATAAGACTGTATAATCTGCATAGATTTAGTATAGTTATAAAGGACTTAACATATTAAAAAAAGAAAGAAGAAAAATTGAGATGTTAGTTGGAAATGTAAAGATCTGAGAATGTAGATTGACACAGAGGTTTGCCCCTTGTAGTTATTAAGACTATGGTTGAAATGAGATACTACTATTGTGCATCAGAAAAATTCTAGTCTTGGTCAAGCAAAATAGCTAAGCAGGTAGTAACATTTTAGCCAAAGCTTACATTCCCAGTTTGATATCTGGAACTGTCACAGTGAAAGGGTATTTCTATAAATTGTTTTCTGACTTACATTATGGGTACATCCACACGTATAGGCACATACCACTAACACATATCCACTAATTAAATAGTAAATAAGAATTTAAACATTATTATCAAAACTTAATTATCTTAATGGCAGGCTTGGAATATAGAAATTTGAGGAGGCCCCTTAAGCATCACAGCTGGCAGCTAAATTATCTATGGAGAGGCAAGAGTAAAACTTTGTTAAGCTTGAATTTCCTTGTTGTCTCTGGTTCAAACTGCTGAAGTCTGATATTAGATTGCTTATTTTCACCATATTTAAGAACAAAACAAATTTTAAAAAATTATCTGAAGATAATTGACACGTGTACAATAGTAACTAAGCCACATTGAGATTGAAACTCTTTAGGAAGTACATATGGTTTCTTATAAAATGAGGGGTTCTCTTAACCCAGAAACAATGCTCAATATAAGGATTTAGGAAAAATGACTGAGGAAAGCAAAATGTCTGTGTAAGTTAAGATTGACTTGGCACTCATTTAGTAGAGAAGTTATGTAGGTTGTGGTAAAGTACAAGTGGTATATTTTATAAAGATGGATTTTATGAACTGAGAAGCAATGCTGAAAATTTCGAAGGAAAAGTTTGAAAAAAACAAAAAATATTCTGGAGGATTACAGTGAAGCCTGTTCCTACAGATAAGAAAAGATCACCACATTGTAAACTGTGTCCTTTCTGATAACTCTGGATGGAACATAGGTACAAATCCCTGTCTTTAAAGAGACAAAACTACATGTTTAATTTGTTCTTTCTCTAGTCTTTATGTCTGTATCCGAGGACTTCTTCTAGACAACTTGAAGACTGTGAAGTGTAAACTATGAAGGATTTAGGTTGTTCTAAACTACCATATTGGGAATGTACTAAAGAAGTAATAGGAAAACATGTCAAACTGAAATGTAAGGAAATGAATTCTTTAAAAAACTGACAAATAAAAGATAAAATTTAAATACAAAGAAGTCTGAAGAATTTCAAAAGAATTTCAAAGTAATTTTCTTTGTTTACATTTTCAAGAAGGAAATAGATGAGCAATGAGACTTATCACTAAAATTTGGTGATCAGGTTTCATATTATGTCTTGTATTCAATTATCAGTTTTATCTTGCATTTGAGAGAAGTTCAATTTTTTAAATGCCTAATAAGCCGTTATACTTTTCTTTATTCTTCTCTCATACAATACATCCTGAGTACAGATGCCATCCCCTTCCCTCTTCTAAGACATGAGATCTTTTAATAAAGTTGAAGAAATACTGTTTGGAAGTATTCTAAGATAAGTATTAAAATTATATCTATGTATTTATCAATAGATTTATGAATATCTTATCTACATTCACTAATTAAAGCAAATTCATTAAAGAAATGAGCAAAATCATATCAAAAATTATAAACACTATTTTTAAAAGTGTAAGAAGAAAAATGATTCATTGTTTAATGTTTTCATTGTAAAATTAGAATAAATAGCAATAAAGTTGAAAGCAATCATATAGGTACAATTTAGTAACAAAAAATATATTAATATAAATTTTAGGAATATTATATAATAAATATTATAATTATATAATAATACATAATAAATACTGTTATATATATTTATATCATATGTGTTTGATAACATATTAGGATTTTTGCATCTTTTTAAATATTTTCTCTTAAGTTAAGTGTGTATATACATTTTCATATGTTGGTATGAGCAATTGAGAGCAGGTTTCTGTGCATCCCAAAAGAGAATTTTGGATTTTCTAGAACTGAATTTATGGGTGGTTATAATCTTCCCAATGTGAGTTTTAGAACTGAACTTGGGTCATATGCAAGAGCCATTTCTCTAGTCCTAGAATATTTTTAATATGTTAACATTTAGACAGTAATTATTATCATACATTGCTGCTTATATTAATTAAATTTTTCTTTAATTGAGTCATTTTGAAGAATGTAGTGATGTTACATCTCTGTCTTTCACTAGTCTAGTTTAAAATATGATGTACTCAAACCTGAAACTTAATAAGAAGATCCCACTAACATGGTTTCACCTTTACCATGTAAGCCAAAAGCAAGAGTGTAACTGCTGTTTAAGTCACATAACTGTGGTATTTTCTTGTTGAACCTCAAGCTATAAAACATATCAAATATTCAATTATATGGAAGAAAACAAATTGTTATTTGGATAATTACTAAATTTATTCCAAAGGTAGTATATGGTGCTGCTTAATAAACTCTAAGGGCTCAAAGATGGATAGGTAGACTTTATAGACCATCAAGGATTCAATTTAGGCATTGGCAAAAGAAGACTTTCTGTGCAATCAGAAAATGTGATGGAAGAATTCTCATAGAAGGTAAAAAGAAAACAAAAGTGAGGATGTGAGCAAACAGAAAAGATGTTTAAAAATATAATGAATCAAACTAAGGAACATTTTTTCACTACAGAAGACAAGGATTTCAGTATTTAGAATCTGGACACAACTGTAAATTTTATTAAAAACCTTTTAGTACCCACATTCATTTGAATTCTTAAGTATTTCAAAACAACTTCACATGAGTAACTATGCCTGTCAGCATTGTCAAATTGTACTTTAAAATGGATGTTTATTACATTTGAATTGTACTGCAAAAATAAACAACTCAATATAAATTATTTGTATTGAATGATATATTTAATAGAAACTCTAAAAATGATAATTAAAGCAAATAATTGTAATTCCAATTACCAGTCTCTAAAGTGAATATAGTATTTTGAATTTATCTAAATAAAAATGATATAATTTAAATAGAATATGAGTTAAAGTGGGAGATAGAGTAATTTGTTTTGCACATTGCAAAATGATTATGGTAAAAACTAAACAGAATACCCAGTATAAAATCCACAGAACACAAGAAGGTTAACAAGTGGAAGGTTCCAAGTCAGGATGCCTCAGTCCCACTTGGTATGGAGAAGAAAACAATAGGGGGATGGAGGGAGGGATCTGGGTGGTAGAGTAGACAAGGAGGGGAAAAGGAGAACATGATCTGGTATTGGGTGGGAGGGTGAACAAGAGTGAAGTCCTGAGGGCCAGCAGAAAGAATCAAAACAGGCAACCTTAGGAGGTAGGAGGTAGGAGAGGGCCCTCTAGAATGTACCAAAGACTTGGGAGGCAAGAGACACTCATCACTCAAAGGGAGGGACCTTAGATGAAATGCCTACTGTGGGGAGATGGAACTTTTAGAGTCAACCTCAGGTAGGATAGACCAGGAGGAGGATAATAACTGTACTGTAAAAAATGTTTAAAGATAATTTTTTGAAAGCAAAATTCATAGAATAAAATTAATTCAAAATTTTTATGTAAAGATGAAGCTATAAAACATTTTAACTTGTATATCAGCAATTAATCACAAAATAAAGAACATAATGCATAAAAATATTGTTATACTTTCATTTTTGGTGAATGGAAGGATTTCTTAATTTTCTGTTTCTACTATTTTGATAATTTCAAAACCTGAACATGATAAGATAAGGGACTACTCTTTCTGTAGGAATTACCTAAATTTGATTCATTAATATTATTCATATTTTGTTAATAAATTTAACATTGTTTATTGGTCTGCCAACTAAAATGGTATTCTATGATTTTTCTGTTTTGCATTGAGAATTAAAGTGAAACAAACTATGAGAAATTACATTTTCTTTGTACATGCCAAATAAAATCATCAGGGGAGAAAAAAATGTCAATGTGGTCTCTTACTTTTCATTATATAGGCACATAAATGAGCATTTTCTAAAGGGAAATTGTAAATATCAAATACTATAATAAGATAATTATCTAAATTTAATTGATTTTAACAAAATATAGGTAGTTAATCTCCAATACTCTGTGAACATACTCTTTCGTTTGTTCTTACATGATTGAGTACTGGAGTCTCTGTGTATCAAACCCAGGAATGAGTATGTATTAGACAAGTGCCCACTAACTTTGCACATAATCTTAAATTCTTACAGTTTGGTTTTCGATGGAAGCATTATTAAAATGAAGATAATCCAAGGTGATTTTTTTTTAAGAGATAGGGTTTCCCTGTGGTGATAACAGCACTGGCTGTCATGGAACTTGCTATGTAGACCATGAATTTACAGACATTGTCTCGCCTTTGCTTTCTGAGTGCTGAGATTAAAGGTGTGTTCCACCATGATGGCTCCAGAATTGTTTGCATGCAATCTAGGACCACACAGATAGCATCCAGAGTAATAGTGAACAGAAAGATTTAACTTTCAAGAACAACAGAGAAGAAAATATGTAATTTATCACAGAAAATTTTACTGAAATTTTAATTGTATGAAATAAAGAGGATATTTATTTCAACAGTCTAAGAAATTGCCAATAGAAACTAAGGTAAATATTTTATCACATCAGTGTTTAGAACAAAGGCACAGAAAAAATTAAGGAAGAAGAGAGAAATCAATACAATCCTGGCAAACATCTATCCTGTTATGTTAAAATTTGAATAAAATTTCCTTATTAGAGTCTGAGTATTTTAATTTTTCTTACAATAGAATTTTTACATATAATTATCTTTAAGATTCATCATTGATTTATATTATATCATTCAGCTTTAGGAAAGTATCATTATGAACAAACTGAAACACAACTGCCATGCTTAATTTTATTTCAACATAAAACATTAAAGACATTAGCCTGTCTTCTGAGAACAATAAGTTTAAATGAGTATTTGTCATATGATTAACCTTGGTGCATCATAATAACTGCATCTCCCACAAACGAAAGTCTGACAGGGACAAAAACCTTGGTGAAAGTTTAAATCCATAACCCCTTATCTTACAAAGGTAAGATAAGATCTTACCCCATCATCTTACAAAGAATGGAAGAAAAGAGCCAAAAATAACACCTAATTGATTCCATGAAAAATATTTTGAAGTTATTTTTTAATTTTTAAATTGTATATTAAAAGACTTAAATTGGAATAAATTAAATGTACATCTTAGATATCAAGTATTAAAATACATATATGTAAATGACAATTATTTCAAATATCTTATATATAATTTGATTTTACCACTTAACAATGAATATTAAATCTTGATTAAAGAAAATATAAAGAAATTATTTTAAAAAGTTTCTGTATTTTATTTCTTTATTGAATTTTATAATTAACACTAAACTACTAAGTTTATATTTTATTAGTTTAATTTTTTATTAAAAAGAATATAGATATCCTTAACTTTGTTGTAAAAAGTCTCACTTATAAACTTAAGAAATTATAAAGCTGTTTACGTATTTGCAAAAGTAAAATAACTAGAGAAAAATGGGATTTAATTCATGACAGAACCTCAGGAAATGTATTGAATGTTCAAAAGTTATCAAACAATTCTCGTTTGGCAATAAAACATTCATGAATGGCATGAAGGAAGGTATAAAGGCTATAGAGAGTATCAGTATTAGCTTTTTGGTATGAAATTATTATTTTAAAATAGGAATTTGAATTTATATACAAATAAGGACTTGATAAATATTCATGCATATCTTATTTTTCATATGTGTGTTTACAATTAAAAGCAATAGAAAGCAAAGTTACTGTTTCTTAATGCTAAGAAAACCACAGATCTCATTTTACCACTGAGAAAATTGAGGTCACATTTGTAATCTTCGTAGTGTCATTCTGTAGTGAATACAAATCAGTAATCTTCAAACGAAACAAACAAAAATAGGTAAATGGCTGTGGGCCTGTGTGCTGGGAGCTTTCCTCAGGGAACTCTGGCCAGGCAAAGTGTAAGGGTTCAGGCAAAGGGGAGAGCACAAGCAGGGACAGTAGTCTCTTCCACCTTGGTCTCCTCAGTTGCCAAGCTTCAAGAGCTACATCCGCTGCCCTATGCTGAGTCACCAGAGACTGACTTGAGGGCGAGGAATGAGGGAAGCTTCTGGTGGTTTTCGGGAGAGCAGACCTCTTCCCAAGCAGCAGTGTTACAGCTCCTGTGATAGAAGCTCTCAGAGTACGGAGTAGTTCTCACACCTTTGTTCTTTCTGGATGGGATCCTCTCTATACAGTTTGGGATGGTCTAGTATACCATTTGGGATGGGTCAGGGTCTGACCACAGGTACTTCCCATTGGCTTGGTCTGAGAGTTGGCGTGCATGTTGGGAGGACTTGGTGTGTTGCTCCCATGTGACAGACATCGACAAACCTCTCTACAGGGGGCCGTGGGGGTTGTAGCTACTTAACAGGAGCCAAGGGCCTCAAAGAAGCGTTGGCAAAACACTTTCCAGTCCTTTGTAGGGTAAACTTTACTTGGTCGCCAGTGGTTAAGCCTATGTTTGACCAGGGGTCCAGGCTGTCTGTCAGTCTACCTCCCAACAAATGGCTAGGCATAGTATATAAGTTAAGCCTGGCTGCTGCTGCTGCTGCTGCTGCTGCTGCTGCTGCTGCTGCTGCTGCTGCTACTGCTGCTGCTGCTGCTGTTGTTGTTGCTGCTGCTGCTGCTGCTGCTGCTTCTGCTGCTGCTGCTGCTGATGATGATGATGATGATTACTGATGATAATATTTTTGAGACAGTGTCTTACTAGGTAGTTCAAATTGGTCTATAGCTCATTATGTAGACCAGACTGATCCATAACTTGTACAGATTAATCTATTTTTTGCCTCCCAGACGCTGGATTTAAAGGAATGCCTTATTATGCATGATATGGAGATTTTCTCTGTCATAAAGTAGGAAAATATTCTTTACAAAATATTTCAATATTTTTAATCAACATAGAAATCAGTCATAACTACCAGATTAAGTGATCCTGTCTCAAAGTTGGGAAGATATATAAAACTAATATTTAATACAATGTAAAGAATTTATATTGAATTTACAATTGAACTTAAAATCATTACAGGTTTAAGATGACTTCATTTACTGCTGTACCTATGTGTTCAAAAACTTGCAATCCATTTTTTCAGCATTTTAATTTTGTTATTGACAATTCTGATATATATTTACTCAATGCGTTGTTAAACTTTTTTAAAATTTATTGAATTATGGCTTTTCTATATTTATAAATACTCCCTATCCAATGTTCCACCACACTCTATTTATTTATTTTTATATTTTAGAACTTTAATAGGAAATGAATAAAATAGAAATAACAAAATTGAAATAAACAAAATGAGAGTCTATACAAGTGCTAATTAATAAACCATAATTCTCACTGTGCTAATCACTTTTAAACATTTACTCTAATTCGAAAGACATATAAGATGTAAAACCTTTGCAAATCTGTAAACTGAGGTTTTTATTACATTTTAATAGGTGTTGCACAACGTGGAGGTCTCTATCTATCTCTCCTGAGAGGTTAGAAGAATGTTAAGTGCACAACACTCTATTTAAAAGCAGATTATTTTATTGTGGTTTTATTAATGCCTTCCTTTTTTATTACTAAAACACCACCAGTCTTCTGACATAAAATTTATATGAATGTTCCAATACTAGCACATATTATAATGTGTACTGTAAAGATTTAGTAAATGTTTCGTAATTATTTTTCCACCAACCATATTCATCTTCTGCAAATTTTATTGGGCTTGCTTTTCATTTATAGTATATATTTCCAAATATTACTTATGTTATATTAAGCTAATATTTACTTTTGAATATGAATGTATAATTTTATATTAAAGAAGATAAAGAGTGGTGATTAAGCATATTTCTACATTGTATCCAAGCAGACATTTACAAGAATTCTTCCTAATTATATACCATGAACAACATTTTATTGCTTAATCACGTGATATTCAAATAGAGCTGTTACTTTTTTTTTGTTACTGGACAAAGATAATCATTTCTTGCTTATGAACTATATATGAATCTATTTGAAACAAATTATTTATAATTATGTATGTTGTAAAAATGAGTTATTATTTTGATCTTGCTTTTGCTTCATAGCAGTTTCTATAACTCTTGCTAGATATATCAGAGAATGCAAAACATATAGTGTCAATTAGTGGTGTAGTTGGGGCCGGTGAGATCGGTGGCTTTCTTGAAGCACTTACCACACAAACTTGATAACCTAAGCTCAATTCCTAAAAATAATCTGAAGGTATAGGACAATAACTAACTTAATAAAACTATCCTTTAACCTCTATTAGAATGTGGAATGCATTTGTCCTTGCATACACTAACCTCCTCTCTCTCTCTCTCTCTCTCTCTCTCTCTCTCTCTCTCTCTCTCATGCATGCATACACACACACACACACACACACACACATAAATAATAACAAATTAAATGAACAAAACAAATGGCCGAGTGAACAAAGAAATTTCCAGACTTGTAGAGTTATAAACACACACACATATACAAACATATATATATATATATATATATATAGGTTAGTGCCTACAAAGGCAAAAACAATATAGGTGGGATGATTATTAAGGATAGAAAATATAAGAACTAAACAACAGCTACAATGGACAGAATTATTGAACTGGTTATAACTTTTAATTTTCATGTATCTGTGCTTGTGTGTATGTGTTCCTGTGGAAATGTAGGTTAACAGATACCACAGCACTCACACTGAGGTTCTAGGAAAGCCTCTATCTTTGGTTCTTACCTTTGTCCTTGTTTGTGGCATTTATTTTTATTGCCCTGCCTTTATGTAAACCAGGCTAGTTGGTCGAAAAGCCTTCAAAGATTCTTTTGGGATTAACTTTCAATTAAGCATGGAAATCCTGACGTTGTACATATGTATTATAATATTCAGATCAACAAGTTTCTGGGAATAAAAATTCAGGTCCTTATGCTTTGGTAGTACTGCTTTTTAATTGTATTCTAGCGTGAAGTGAATAGTTGAAGAGACATTGAAAGCTAGTATTATTGGATACTTAAAATATAGCTTACTGTGTATTCTTATTAAAACTGATATGAAATTGAGGACATTTTTATAGCACTTTTTAAAACAAGGATCTCAGAAGTCCAGGAAAGTTAGGTTTGGTTACTTTATTTGGTCAATGACTCTGTTTGACTAATTTTATTTGGTTTGAAAAATATATCCAAAGTATCTACAGAAATATATTTTATTAAAGCAAAAACAGCATAGTTAAAGAATGACTCATACTTTTTATATATCAGAAATACTATTTTCTTGTAGACTATATATCATCCCACTGAGGTCAACTTTCAAGTAGCAACGAGTTGGTGCTACTTGTTTCTGTTCCTAAATGAGAATAAAAAAAATTGGCAATATTTAACACTAAAGACAATGAGCGATAAGTAAGATCTGTAGACTTGAAACAATTTATAGGACTATCTAATAGAACTTGAAACCAGGAGCATTAAAATAAACTCGAATGAAAGCTGACAAATAGAAGGTTAATTATTTAGTCACTGCAAGGAAGAAATATGATCTTTTACCTGGTCTAGAAATATTAGTCAGCTCTCTGACACAAAATAAAGCAAAAGCCAAAACAGTGTCATGTAAGAGGTTACAACGTTGCCACAATATCTCAAGGGGCACCCCTTCTCAAGTATATGAGAAGGTTAAATTTTAAATGACAAATTGAGACTACAATTTGTGGCATGATGATTCCAAAGCATTTAGAGGGAAAATGTAAACTTCACATAGAAGAAAGAAGGAAATAAAAAATTAGTAGCATAAAAGAAATAAGAATAGAATAAAACATCAAACTAGTAGAAGAAAAGATACAATAATATAGCTTTTACACACACACACACATTTACACAAAAACATATAAAATATGAAATCAAACTGTTTTTTCAAGGTTTCAGGGCAATTAAATTCTAAATTAATCAATAAAGAGGAGGTAACAAATTCATCAATGAAATAAGACATTCTTTCAGAGTTCCTAGAAATTTAAAGAATAAAGAAAGAAGAGAAATAGAGCTTATGCCTGCATATGATACTTAAAGATATTAGATTAATTTATTAAAAGCTAAAAATACAACAAACTATCAAAGAATCAAGAATAGAGTGAAATTTTTATATATAGCCTGGAAATAAAACTCCAGTAATGGTATTTTTGTTTTATTAGTTAGATTAGTTAAATTAATCTATTTTCCAGTTGATGGTGTCTATTAGCAGTGATTGTTGAAAATAGTTAAAATAGAAGAATGCTAGCCTGTGAGACTACACCTGGCTGAGAACTAACTTCATATTCTCAATATGTGAAAATGAGTTCCATTAACATCTCCAAGGTTACTATCTTTCTACTATTGCTATTGTTTTAAGTTGATGTTTATACTCAGCAGTCAGAGCTCAAACTATTTGTCCACTAGAGCATACATAAACATACCTCAAGTGTACTTGTGGGACTTCAAACCTGACCCTTCACAGAAGATAAATATAATGAAAAACATCATGAATAGAATCATGAAAAATCACAGATAGGATTTGAAAAACCTCTATTTTGAGTGAATGATACTTGGCAAGATATTGTATTTGCATGTGCACATACATGCACACAGACACACACACACAGAGAGAGATAGAGAGAGAGATTGAGAGAGACTTTTATGCAAATTTCATTTAAAAGATCCATGAAAAGTCTCTTATTGTCTTACGAACTATGTAGTACCTTTGAATTCATGTATCAAAAGTGTCACAGCTCCAGAAATAATAGATTTCCTTAACTAACAAGCAGGTGAAAAAAATATTGTGCTGATTTGACTCTTCTACAATGATAATGATCTACTATGGAAGAAATAGCTTAGACATGACGTTAAAAATAAGAGTTCATATCCATGTAACAATGATCCTCAATTATAACACACTCAATGGCTTAAGGCATTTGCTACCAATTTGATAACCAGCTCAAAAAGGAGAGAACTGGTGTTTAAACATTGCCTTGAACTCTACACTGATTCCAATGTAATATATCCTTCCATAAATAAATAAATAAATAAATAAATAAATAAATAAATAAATGTAAAAAGTTAAAAGCACATACTTAAAATGAAAACACTCAAAGAATAATACAAATGATAAAATATTTTAGAAATTGAATTTTAAAATGGTAACTATATTTAGGAAGCATAATTGTAAGTCAACAATAGTTAAAATTGCAGATGTTTAGCTTACAGGATTATATAGGTATTATTTATTATCTTGAACTGGAACAACTTTTATAAAGGAATGAATATTTATAAAATTTCTGAGTTCAATTCAAAAGATGATTAAACGGCAGACTGTTAGACTTTAAGTGTACAAGTTTTGATGGCAGTAATTCTAGAGCTGGTGGATGAAACCCTTATCACTTAGTGTCTGAAAGACAGATATTATTTCATTAGTTTATCTAAATGTAGAAATGATCAGAAATCTGTATATAGTAGACAATCATATTTCAGTGTTTTTAAAGTAAAACAACCTTAATAAGTATATTAGATATATAAAAGTGAATTTGACTCTGTTTTTGAACTGTTGACTTAAGTCTTGACCATGAAAATAAGAAAACTTGGAGAGCAGAGTATACATAATTCAACAAAGGTTTCCTTTGTTCTTGTAATGCAAACCCAAAGAATTCCCAAACCCTTATTGGAAGACTTTTAATGTCTTATTCTATTTTCATACGGGTTATAGAAGTATTTTCATTGAGTGCTTGATCTTGATTTAACTTTGGTAAATAGAATCTTCAAGAAAATAATCCATTTCCTTTAAAATTTCCCATTTTGTGAAATAGAGGCATTTGAATGAGGACTAACAATTCCTTTGAATTTCTTATGCTCTGTTATGTCCCCTTTTTAATTCTTACTTTGTTTATTTGGGTACTGTCTCTGCCTTCAAGTTCGTTTGACTAAGGAACTGGACAGCTTGATTTTATTTAAGAGCCATCTCTTGGTTTCATTGGCTCCTTGTATTGTTCTCTTTGTTGCTAAATTACTGATTTTAGACCCAAGTATGAGTATTTACTGTAATCCACTTTTCTACTGTGTATGCTTCTTTTTTCCAGAGATATTATGTATACTAAGAAATTGTTACTATGAGAACTGTCTAATTTCTTCATGAAGGCACTTGGTTCTATAAATATTCCACTTAGCATTTGTTCCATCATGTCCCATAAGTTTTGATATGTTGTGCCCTATTTTCACCGAATTCTAGAAAATCTTTAATATCTTTCTTATTTCATCAATTTCACAGTAGTCATTGAGTATGACTCCTGTTTTCAGGAGTTTGTAGGGTTTATATAGTTTACATGAGTTTGCGCACTTTCTGTTGTTTGTATTATTGTTGAAATACAGCTTTAGTCCATGATGACCTGATAAAATATGAGGGGTTATTTGTATTTTTTAAAATTTCTTCAGGCTTGTTTTGTGATGGAATATATGAATAATTTTGTAGAATGCTCTATGAGGTGCTGAGAGCAACGTATAATCATTTGTGTTTGGGTGAAATGTTCTGCAGATATATGTTCAGTCCATTTGATTCATAATATCTGTTAGCTTATTTGTTTATCTGATAAGTTTCATCTGGATAATCTTTCTGTTGTTGAGAGATTGATATTGATATCACCCACTCGGCAAAACTGTCCCCAAATAAATTAGGCAGGACTTCTGGGTTAGAGAGGGGAAGAGGAGAGGCAGAAAAAATGTGTCTTGTTTTGGCAAGGGGTTGATGGAGGCCAATATGTAGGTAGTGACCCACCAATGGGAACTTAGCAAGCCAGATGGAGAGATTCCAGAGCCCCCGGTCAGAGAGTCTGCTGAGATAAGAGAGGGTCATCCAGGCACTGCAGGCATAGCATGGATTGTTTGGTTTTTTAACATTTCATGCAACAAATGATGTCCAACATGACAGGCAAAAATCCACTAGAAATTTAGCATTTTTACCTTATGAGTTAGACATTTAGTTAGAAATTTGGAGGTTTGTTGAGCAGAGCAGAGTCAAGTCACCTGACTCAAGCATGGGAAAATTAAAACAAAGAAAGAGGGCTCTGAGACCCCCTGCTGTAAAAAGAGACAGTATGGCTGCTCTTAATTTCCTTTCTCAATATGTCTTTTTGTTTTTTAGTTCCATTTACCTGCAAATTTCATGACTTCACTTAAATTTTATTTATAGCTGAATGGTATCCCATTATATATGTGTTATGTTTTCATTATTCATCTGTTGAAGGACATTTAGACTTAATTCCTAGCATCTGTTAAAAAAACAAACAAACAAACAAACAAACAAAAAGAATGGGAATGATCACTGTTCAGCATTTACCGATAAAATAGTATGTCAAATCCTCTAGGCATTAGCCAAAATAGCTGGACCATAGACCATATGGTAGATTTATTTTTTTACAATTTGAGAATAGTATATACTTATTTTCAAAGTGACTGCACCAGTTTGCAATCTTTCAGATAGTAAATGAAGGTTCACCTTTTCCCACAAACTTGACATCATTTCTTTGCTTTATTGATCTTTGTGATTACTATGAGAGTTCAATCAATCTAATATTACTCTAATATACAAAACAGGTAACAGCAAAAGAACAACAACAAAAACTATGAAGCAATATAAAAGAAGAAGACACATATAAAAATCCCAAATAAAATACAAGCCAACTGGATTTAGACACCCATATGAAGGTCATCCATCATGATCATATTATCTTTAATCTGGAAATTAGGAAGCTTTTTATCAAATGTAATTCAGTAAATATAACCAGTCACATAAAGAGACTAGAAGACAATTTTCACATAATCATCTAAAATGATAAATGAAAAGCTCTAGAAAAATACAACATTGTGTCATGAAAGAGGTCTTAAAGAAAGTTGGACTAGAGGGAACATACATCATCATAATAAAGAACAAATCTCAGAGTCAATATTGTGCTAAATGGAGAAAAAAAACAATGTTATTAAAATCAGGAATGAGAGCAGACTCCCCACTGTTGTCACTCTCCTTTAATGTTTTTAAAATTATTTTCTGTGTTTGTGATATTATAATATACTTACTTGACTTCTGTCTTTTCTTTCATATATATATATATAAAAAATCAAATATTCCGTGAGCACATTCTAGAAGCAATCAACCATAGGCTTAGAGTTTTTCAAAACCTACTTTAATAAGGAATCTAAAATGCTTTAACTAATTTCTTGCCCACACCACAATAGAAGGAGTGTAAAGAAAAAGGTAATAGGGCAAAAGAGGATGTAAATCTATTTAGAAATAGTTCTTTTGGGCAATGCAAATCTTCATTGTTAGCATATTAGGGTTCAGTTCACATGAATCAGCAGTAGTCGCTCAATTCACTTGCAAACACCATTCATGAGCCAGCAAGTGAAGTTTGAAAAGAAATCGCCAGTCTCTGCCAATCAGCCTAAGTCCCTGGAAGCAGCAACAAGCTACTGAAATATCACAAGTTCCTTTGTTAAGTTCTCTTTCTGAAATCACAACAAATGATGATCAAGGAAGAAGGCAAGGCTAACCAATGGCACAGAATTATCCCCTGTCTATTGTATTGTACAATAGACAATGTACAAACATTCTAAACATTAGATGTCCTCGCAAGCAACCACTGTAGTAAAACATCGCATGTTCTTTTCCAGGCAGATTCCACAAAAAAATGCCCCATGTCTATCCTTAGCAAAATATCCTCCCATGTGATTGCTTCAGCAAAACCATCCTCCATGTGTCTGCTTCACCAAGTCATCCTGCTATATACATCTTGTCATGAGTCATTTTCTAGAAAAACATTACATGACACAACTGAGTGTCCAAGTAAACCAGCAATTTACACTTCAATAAACATGTTTTGAGAACAAAATTAACTGAGAAAAATCACTAACCTTTCTATACTTCAACAGCAAACATACAAAGAGATTTTACACACACACACACACACACTTCAATTAAAAAAAATAAAACATCAAGGACAATAAAATACTGTTGAATAAACCTAACCAAAATATGAACAAAGCTCTACCATGAAAACTTCACATCTCTGAAAAAAGAGATTGAGGAAGACAATAAGAAAGAGAAAGGCATCACATGTTCATTGATTGGTAGATTTTAAGTTGTGAAAAGAACAGTCATCTATAGCAAAGATGAAAGATAACAAATGACAATGAGAATATCGAAGATAGTAAATCATGCAGGATGTTGTAGGAATATAAATTATTACAATGATTATGGAAAGCTTTGTGGATAATATTCAAAAAAGAAAGACATAGTCTCACTAAGAAAACCACCACTAAAAACAGCCACAGTGCTGAAGTGTATGCAGTAGTCAACTAGCAATGGTGTCTCCACGTTAATTGTTGCATTTTTAGTAAAAGTGAATGAAGAGAGTCAGTACAAGAATCAGGATATTTGGAAATGTGTGAAGAACTTTTTAACTTATAATACAGGCAGTTCAGTTGAAGTAAATTTTCTCTGAAGATTGATGAAATTTATGTTGTTATTAATCAAAGAACTAATTCATTTTATATTTATTATTATTAGGTTATGTGTGTATGCACAAATTTCTATGTTGGTGTGAGTAAATGGTAGGTGTTTGTGCTTAACCATTGAAGTCAGAAGAGTCCATAGAACATTCTGTAGCTGGAGTTACACTTGTGAGCTTTCCAACAGAAAAAGAAACTGGACTTAAATACTTGGGAAGATTATGGAGTATATTAGACACTTGAGCCATCTCTCCAGTCCATATTTTTTAAAATATGTATTTATTAGAATACATCTATGTATATATTAATAAAAAACACACCATGACTTCATAGTATCTGAAAAACACTTAAACCTCATACTTGGGTGAATTAAAAACTGGCATATATGTGTCTATTATCTCATAATTTTGTATAATATGGTGTTATAGTAAGTATTCCATTCAGTGGGAAATTAGCTTATTTCATCTGTATCAGGGTTTATTTTATTTTATTTTTTTATAAGACTCATGTATAGGAATGTGTCATTATGGAAGACACAAGCTTCTTTCTGCTAGTGTATGCACTCTAATCATAGTGGAAGTCTGTGAAACAAAAGAAGTAAATAAACCTCAGACCACATTGCCCATGTGCCCAAAGTGGCTTTCAGATAAGTTGACTGTGTTGGATTGAATATTAACATTATGTAGTGCTAGAACATCCTTATGCACAGGAACATATTTCTGGGTATGTGTCTAAGCAGAGGAAGATACATTAGGCATTGCAGAGAAGGCAATCTAAGGTAGCTATGCATAGCATAGTTGAAGTCACACACATGCAAACTTATCTTATTTTAAACTATTTAGTTTAAATTATTTGAAATTTGTATAATGTTGGTTTATATTCTGCTCCACGGTTGGGGTGTGGGACTTACTGCTAGGGCAGTCAAACACAGAGAAGCTACTGCATTTCCTCATGTGACTGCTGTTGGGTGTCTGAGTATATGAAGGTGTCAAGACACTATTCAGAGGGTAGAAAAAATGTAGTATGAGATGTGGCAGGCCAAAGTTGTGTTTCCCTGGCTTGTGGGTCTCCAGTTGCCACTGGATAGCCACAGAGAGAAGTTGAGAACAAAGTGTCAGAGGTCCATGGGCCCACTCTGGCCATTGGAGTCCTGCAAACTGAGGACAATGATGAATCTGGGGCCAGAGAAATGGAAAACTCTAGCTAAGTTCATCGAATAATATAGGTGTAATTATCTTGAAGTGTAGAGAGGCCATATATGGAGATTTGGCTTGCGGTTCTATAAGCAAAGACCTTCTTCATGCTCCCCACAGTGGGATACAGTCCTTGGTTCCAAACTTTATTGGTTGTTCATCTTGGAAAATGGATTCATGCCAACTTCTCAGGGTGGACCACATATTAAATACCTTTTGCTTGGAGGGATGCGCAGGAGAGGAATCTTATTGGCAGAACCCTCAAGGCCACTAGATACCTCATTAGCATGGAGAAAACTGTTTAGGCTATGTGACCAACATGGAGAGTGCTGACATGTGTTTCAGACCAGGAATCTAGCAGTGAGCAGGGAGATGCCTATCATCTCAGGTGGATGTCTAGGTGCTGGAACTCAGACCCATTCTACCTTAACAAGGTTCCTGGCATGCTCTATTGTCCCACAGTGTAGTTTGATATTTTGCTTCTATACATTATAGGTTTTGTTCAATTCATCAACTGAACTAGCATAGTTCCTCATACACGGTTCTCCTTCAGAAAAAAAAAGGGGGGGCTTACTTTGCAAAGTAGCACAATTGAAAGAGGAGTGAATTGAATTTTGCATTTGTAACATTATACTCTTCAAATCAATCTACTACTGTCTTAAGAATCTAAGTTATTTGAATGTTACTTGATTTAAGGTAGTATTTCTCCTCTCCCGCCCCCCACCCCCGCCCCGTGTATGTGTGTGTGTGTGTGTTAGATAGAACTGGATAACCTCAGATAATTCAAGTACACAAAACAATTGAAAAATTGTCTTGTATTTAAACTCCAACTTCCATTGAATAATTCTAGGAAAATGTAACTTATGATGTCAGTCATAAACAACTTTAAAATGTATATAGTTCAAAACTAAATTAACAAAATGTTTTGTGTACACTAGCATGCCATAATGAACTTAAACCATCATGGATACTGGTTTCTACACATTACTCTCAAAATAAATATAAATTGATGATATTTTTGGTGATGATATTAACTTATTTGTTTGAGTATCATCCTTAGTAATATACAAACACTAAAATATTTAAACTATAGTAGATAACACATAAATTATACTTGACAAATATATAACTTTTCTGAACACAGTAGAGCCAACATAACATGTTCCTCATAGTTTCATAGAAATTTTGTATAAAATTCATAGTCAAATATTTTATATTTGCTGTAGTACTCTTTCCCTCCTTTCTCTCTCTCTATATATATTATAAAACCATCCTAGGAAAACATGCAGAATGTTCATTATTTTGTAATAGAATATCTCTGGCACGAAAATAATAGAACAAAACCAACCTTCCCCCAGATAATTTGAAGACAAAATTCTGATGATATGCAAAATTAATATGACTGGTGGGACTTCAGCAGAAAGATACACAATGTAGAAATAAAAACCAGGTTAAGATCTATGCAGTCCAGAGATCCTTTTCTGTAGTAAATTTCAGATTTAATTTTTTTACTTTACATACATAGATAATTTTTTAATTGGATATTTTCTTTATTTGCATTTCAAATGTTTTTCCCTTTCCAGCCCTCCCCTTCAGAAACCCTCTATCACACCCCCCCCGCCTCTTTGAGGGTGCTCCTCTACCCACCTACCCACCAACCCACACTTGTTGTCCCACCCTGGCATTCCCCTGCACTGGGGTTTCGAACACCCTTAGGCTTAAGGGCTTCTTCTCTCACTAATGTACAACAAGTTCATCCTCTGTCACATATATGGCCAGTGTCATGTGAACCTCCATGTGTATTCTTTGGTTGGTGCTCTAGACCCCAGGAGCTTCTGGGGGGTCTGGCCTGTTTACACTGTTGCTCCATCCATGGGGCTACAAACCCTCTCAGCTCCTTCAGTCTCTGCTCCAACTCCTCCATCAGTCCAATTTTTAAGTTCATATTTTATTCCTTTGTACAGTTCTGGTACTGGCATAAAGTGTAAGGTGTGAATATTAGATACTTGTTCACTAGATGGCAGTAGAGGTATAATTCTGAGGCTCTTAGAGCAGCAGGAGACACAGGAGATGATAAGTGTTTGACAAATTCTTTTCAAAGGTTAGCTACTAGGAACACATATGCTAGCAAAAGAAATCACTGCAAAGTATAAAGAAAGTGAAATGCCCTACCCCAATAATATAGTAAGAAATATTTTCAAATAATAACTTTGAATATTTTACCAAGGTATACAGTGAATACCTTTCTGTTTAAAATCACAGAAAAAAAAAGAAAAAAAGAAAAGAAAAAAGAAATGAGAAAAAAAAGTGTTGCTGCAACTTGTAAAACCAAGAAAACGAGCATACAAGAAAATACAAAGAACATTTCTCTCTGTTTAACATACAGATACACAAACACACACGAACATGTCAATAAACATACACATGCATGCATACACAAATATTTATACACAAACATTCATACATAAGCATATACACATACACACGGACACACAAAATCACTAGTTAGGAAAGTATAAAGTGCTACTTAACAGGCTCCAATCAGTTTGTAAGGGGAACTTTGTATCTCCAATTAGTTGATTGCAAGGCAAACAATAAGGGAGAAAGAAAATATGACTATTAAATAATTGGAGGTGATTATAGCGATTCTAACCCTGTTAGCTTCTGTTTTTATTTTTTCATGCTTTGTTGAAAACATTTTTCTGACATGATATATCCAGATTATGGTTTCTCCTTCTTATCTTACTCCCAAATCCTTCCCACCTCCCTTCCAGTTTCAATTGATACTCTTAATAGCTCTTTCTAGAAAACGATATAGACTTCTAAATGAAAATAATAAAATATAGCATTATAAGAAAATACAAACTGAGGTAGAGGTGAATTTAGCCTATCTTCTACTGTGGCTGGAGTGGATTGGTAGGCCAGTGCTTTGCCATCAGGGGAAACGTCCTTAGTTGTGCAACATATTCAGTTTTAGCACTGACAGAGATGTTGATAAGTTAGAAATACTATACTAGAACTCAGATCATGAACAATACAGAAGCATGATTATCTCTCAAGGAATAAAAATCATCAAAACAGAGGAGCCTTCCAGTTTCCATCCGTGGCAGGAGACCTCAACCTGGGCTACCAGGGCTCCATAGCCAAATAGCACTGGGAGAAAGCTAGCCTCCCAGGAGTGTGGAAAAGCCTTTGAGAAGGGGTAAAGGGAATAACACTGTTCAGCAGGACTCACCTTGAATCCTTGGGACATAGGGAGTGAGGAACAGCCTTGAAGAAGGAGCCTTCCAGTTCCCATCTGTGGCAGACCTCTGCCTGGGCCACCAGGGCTCCATAGCCAAATAACATTGAGAGAAAGCTAGCCTCCCAGGAGTGTGGAAAATACCCTGAGAGGAGATAAGAGGACTAACACTGCTCAGCGGGACTTGCCTTGAATAGTTAGGACACAGGGACTGAAGAACAGCTAGGAGGAAGGAGCCTTCCTGTTTCCATCTGTGGCAGGAAACCTCTGCCTGGGTCACCAAGGCTCCCCAGGCAAATAGCACTGGGAAAAGATAGCCTCCCCAGAGTGTGGGCAAGCCTGTCTGCTAAGAGGAGAAGAATATTTCCCTAACTTAAAGAAAGAGATGGAAATAAATATACAAGAAGCCTACAGAACTCCAAATAGACTGGACCAGAAACATTATAGTCAAAACACCAAATACACAAAATAAGGAAAGAAAGCAGTAAATGAAAAAGGGCAAGTAATATATAATGGCAGACCGATCAGAATAATACCAGATTTCTCACCAGAGACTATGAAAGCTAGAAGATCCTGGGCGGATTTCATACAGACACTAAGAGAAAACAAATGCCAATCCAGTCTGCTCTACCTAGCAAAACTCTCAATAGTCATAGATGGTGAAATCAAAATATTCTATGTCAAATCCCAATTCACACAGTATGTTTCCACAAACCCAGCCCAACAAAGAATAATAGAGGGAAAAGACCAACTCGAGGAAAACTACACCCAAGAAAAAGCAAGAAAATAATCTTTCAACAAACTCAAAAGAAGAGAGCCACACAAACATGAAAATAACAGGAAGCAACAATCACTATTCTTTAATATCTCTTGATATCAATGGACTCAATTCCCCAATAAAAAGACATAGACTGACAGACTGGATTCATAAACAGAACCCAGCATTTTGCTGCATCCAGGAAACACACCTTCATGTTAGAGACAAACACTATCTCATAGTAAAGGGCTGGAAAGCAAATTTCCAGGCAAATGACCCCAAGAAACCGGCTGGAATAGCCATTCTAATACTGGATAAAATCAACTTTCAACCAAGAGTCATCAAAAAGGATAAGGAAGGACACTTCATACTCAAAAAAGGAAAAATCTACCAGGAAGAACTCTCAATTCTGAACATCTAAGACCCAAATGCAATGGATCTCACATTAAAAAAAAAAACAACAACAACAATAAAAAAAAAAAAAAAACTTTACTGAAGCTCAAAGCACACATTGCACCTCACACAATAATAATGGGAGACTTCAACACACCACTATCTAATATGAACTGATCTTGGAAACGCAAACTGAACAGAGACATAATGAAACTAACAGATGTTATGTAACAAATGGATTTAACAGATATCTATAGAACATTTCATACCAAATCAAAAGAATATATCTTCTTCTCAGGACCTCATGGTACCTTCTCCACAACTGATCATATAATTGGTCACAAAACAAACCTCAACAGACATAAGAATATTGAAATAATACCATGCCTCCTATCAGATCACTGCTGAATAAAGTTGGCCTTCAATGGCAACAACAACAACAGAAAGCAGACATACATATGGAAGCTGAACAATGCTCTACTCAATGATAATTTGGTCAAGTAAGAAATAAAGAAAGAAATTAAAAACTTCATAGAATTTAATGAAAATGAAAGTACAACATACCAAACCTATTGGACACAATGAAAGCAGTGTTAAGAGAAAAAATCGTAACTCTGAATGCCACCAAAAAGAAACTGGAGAGAGCTTATTCTAGCAGCTTAACAGCACACCTGAAACCTGTAGAACAAAAAGAAGCTAACACAACCAAGAGGAGTAGAAGGGAGGAAATAATCAAAATAAGGGCTGAAATCAACCAAGTGGAAACTAAAAGAACTATACAAAGAATCAGCAAAACCAGGAACTGGTTCTTTGAGAAAATCAACAAGATAGATAAACCCTTAGCCAGACTCACCAGAGGGCACAGAGACAGTATGCAAATTAACAAAATGAGAAATTAAAAGGGAGATATAACAACAGATTCTGAGGAAATTAAAAAAAATCACCAGATCCTATAACAAAAGCCTATACTCATCAAAATAGAAAAATCTGGATGAAATGGACAAGTTTCTAGACAGATATCAAATATTAAAGTTAAGTCAGGATCAGGTAAACCATCTAAACAGTCACATAACCCCTAAAGGAATAGAAACAGTCATTAAAATTCTCCCAAACAAAAAAACAAACAAACAAACAAAAAAACCCAGGACCAGATGGGTTCAGTGCAGAATTCTATCAGAACTTCAAAGACCTAATGCCAATACTCTTTAATCTATTCCACAAAATAGAAACAGAAGAAACACTACCCAATTGATTCTATGAGGCCACAGTTACACTGATACCAAAATATCAGAAAGACCCAACAATAAAAGAAAACTTCAGACCAATATCCCTTATGAATATTGATGCAAAAATACTCAATAAAATTCTCACAAACCAAATCCAAGAACACATCAAAATGATCATTCACCATGATCAAGTAGGCTTTATCCCAGGGATGCAGGAATGGTTCAATACCCAGAAATCCATCAATGTAATCCACTACATAAACAAACTCAAAGAAAAAAAACCACATGGCCATTTTGTTAGATGCTGAAAAAACATTTGACAAAATTCAACATCCCTTCATGATAAAAGTCTTGGAAAGATCAGGAATTCAATGAGCATACCTAAAGGTAGTAAAAGAAATATATATCAAACCAGTGGCCAACATCAAACTAAATGGAGAGAAACTCGAAGCAATCACTAAAATCAGGAACTAGACATGACTGCCCTCTCTCTCCCTATCTATTCAGTATAGTACTTGAAGTTCTACCTAGAGCAATTAGACAACAAAAGGAGTCAAAGGATACAAATTGGAAAGGAGGAAATCAAAATATCACTATTTGCAGATGATATGATGGTATACTTAAGTGACCCGAAAAACTCCAAAGAGATCTGCTACAGCTGATAAACACCTTCAGCAAAATGGCCAGATACAAAATTAATTCAAGCAAATCAGTAGCCTTCCTCAAAGGATAAACAAGCTGAGAAAGAAATTAAGGAAATGACCCCTTCAAAATTGTCACAAACAATTTAAAGTATCTTGGCGTGACTCTAACCAAGCAAGTTTAAGGTCTGTATGACAAGAACATCAAGTCTCTGAAGAAAGAAATCGCAGAAGACCTCAGAAAATGGAAAGATCTCCCATGCTCATGGATTGGCAGGATTAATATAGCTAAAATGGCCATCCTGCCGAAAGCAATCTACAGATGCAATGCAATCCCCATCAAAATTCCAACTCAATTCTTCATAGACTTAGAAAGAGCAGTTCTCAAATTCATATGGAATAACAAAAACCCCAGGATAGCAAAAACTATTCTCAACAATAAAAGGACTTCTGTAGGAATCAGCTCCCTGACTTCACGATGTACTACAGAGCAGTAGTGATACAAACTGCGTGGTATTGGTACAGTGACAGGCAGGTAGATTAGAATTGAAGACCCAGAAATGAGCCCGCACACTTACACTCCCTTAATCTTTGACAAAGGAGCTAAAACCATCCAGTGAAAAACGACAGAATTTTCAATAAATGGTGCTGGTCTAACTTGCAGTCTTCATGTAGAAGATTGCAAAATGATCCATTCCTATCTCCCTGTACAAAGCTCAAGCCTAAGTGGATCAAGGACCTCCACATAAGACCAGATACACTGAATATAATCGAAGAGAAAGTGGGGAAAAGTCTCAGACACATGGGCACAGGGGAAAAGTTCCTGAACAGAACACCAATAGCTTGTGCTCTAAGATCAAGAATCGACAGATGTGACCTCATGAAATTAGAATGCTTTTGTAAGGCAAAGGACACTATAAATAGGACAAAATGGCAACCTACAGGTTGGGAAAAGATCTTTGCCAATCCTACATCTGATAGAGGGCTAATATCCAATATATACAAAGAACTGAAGAAGTTAGCCTCCAGAGACCCAAAATGGGTAACAGAACTAAACAGAGAATTCTCAACTGAGGAAACTCGACTGGCCATAAAGCACCTAAAGAAACGTTCAACATCCTTTGTCTTCAGGGAAATGCAAATCAAAATAACCCTGAGATTCCACCTCACACCAGTCAGAATGGCTAATATCAAAATCTCCGGTGACAGCGGTGCTGGCAAGGATGTGGAGAAATGGGAACACTCCACCACTGCTGGTGAGAATGCAAGCTGATACAACCTTTCTGGCAATCAATTTGGAGGACTCTCAGAAAAATGAACATAATACTGCCTGAGGACCCAGCTATTCCACTCCCGGGCATATACCCAGAAGATGCTCCAACATGTAATGAAGACCCCTCCTCCACTATGTTCAGAGCAGCCATATTTATAACAGTTAAAAACTGGACACAACCCAGATGTCCCTCCACAGAGGAATGGATACAGAAAATGTGGTACATTTAAGCAATGGAATACTACTCAGATATTAAAATCAATGACTTCATGAAATTTGTAGACAAATGGATGAAACTTGAAAATATCATGCTGAGCGAGGTAACACAGTCACAAAAGAATGAACACGGTAAATACGTACTGATAAGTGGTTATTAGCCCCAAAGTTCGAAATACCCAAGAGTCACTTCATAGCTACCATAGGGCTGAGTGTGAGGTCACAGATGGAGGAGTTGGAGAAAGGACTGAAAGAGCTGAGACCATTTTCAGCCCCATGGAGGGAGCAACAGTGTCAGCTGGCCTGACCCCTTGATGCTCCTGGAGACTGGATCACCAACTAAAGAATAAACATGGAGGGACCCATGGTGTTGGCCACATATGTGGCAGAGGAGGGTCTTGTTAGCCTTCAGGGGGAGGAGAGGTTCTTGATCATGAGGTTGTTAGATACCCCAATATAGGAGAATGCCAAGGAGGGAAGATGAGAGTGGGTGGGTGGGTGGGTGGAGAATACCCCCATATTGGCAGGGGGTGGAGGAAGGGAATAGGGAGGTTCCAAAGGGGAGATCTGGAATGGGGGAAACATTTGAAATGTAAATAAAGTATAAAAAAAAAGAAAGAAATTACTAATCGGAAAACTTGAATGTATAGTTTATGATAAATTCATATACTTTTCAACCTTTTTTTGTAAATATAAAAGTGACTCTAAAATAAGAATTATTAAAAAAAATCAAGCTACTTTGCTCTTCTCTACAGTTTTTCGAGGCTTGGATGCAATTGTAAGAATGTATCCTGGCAAAATCCGTGTAATATAATCAAACTTCATATTATATCCTCATATAAAATGATATAAATTATATTCAACCTAATGTAAATAAAGTATTAAAATAAGCATTAAAAAAGAAAGGAAAAAAACAGGTAAACAATAACTACAAAGTGGTAATAAAGCTCAATTAAGAAAATAATTTATATAAGAAAAACTGGACATGATGCATCAACAATGCCTAGTCTATAAAATTGTTCTAGATATTCATAATCATGTTGGCTAATTACCAGTTAGATTTTGGGAGTTGGGGGAAAATGTTTGTTCAGGTTTTTGTTTCATTAGTTTTTTTATTTTTTAACACAAGGACTCACTCTGTATCCTAAACTGATATAGAATTCATTCTGTGTCCAATCTGGCTTTGATCTTGCAACAATTTTCCTGTTCCCTTGGCTCAACTTCTGTGATTACAGTGTATGAGTTACTATGTCCAGCATCAGATTTCTTTTAGTTAAATATCATCTAAGTGAATAAGAATGAAAGTTTATATAGACAAAAAATTCATCAAACATAACTTTCTTAATGATCAGAAAGGAACTCAGGGTGAGTGTGTCCTGCTGATGATAATGATAAATCTCGGCTGTTCAAAATTGTTCATTTATTTTGTTCATTGTAAAGAAACTTTTGTAAGGTGAACACAATTTCTGCTCTGTCTCTCTAGTGTCAGTTTAATTAGCATTCATAATAATCATATTAGAAAGATCATGCTTTAGAATATGCACTTGTAAGGAAAAATACTGATGTGAATAACATTCATCTGGAATTTAGACTTTGTAGTGGTGTTTTGGTGTCAGAATCATTTGTGACAGTTTTAACAACTACAGAGCAATATAGGGAGCAAGGGAAGGGATGCATACACACATGCTTGAGATCAGCTGTACTTCTCTCTAAGGAAAGGGCTGTATACACACATGCTTAAGATCAGCCATATTCCTCTCCATAGAAATCAGTGGGATAATGAAATCTTTCTCAAACTGATGACATAAGGATTAAGAGTTTATAATAAGGACAAAATTTAAAAAAAGTATGAATATAGCAGAGTGAGTTAAGGTTAAACCTATGTTTGTATACATAGACAAGTAATTTTAAAATAATATAGAAAAAGTAAAAAAAAAAAAAAGTAAGTTGGAATGAAAATGAGGATTAGAAAGCAACTGGTGTGACAAATGAGTACAAAGTTCCCCACTACTGAAGTGTCCTTTAAATGTATTTTGTTGACATCCCAGAAAATTTACCAAAGGTTTTTGTAAATGGGCCAACATATATCCATAATTCAGAGTAATTGAGAGAAATACTGTATGAAGAAGCAAAATTCTTCCCACATGCTATTAGTTCATTGCTTACCCAAAATTAAATCAGAAAGTTAGAAATGACAAACAGGTAAAGCTTAATAAAAATAAGTTAAGAAAATGAAAATTTTGTAGAAGTCTTGGAAAAGGATTCTATAGAATATATTGTAATGTCAAGCAACAATGTTGTTTCATTAGAAAGGAAGTAATAGATTATATTTTAAATGATATGAGTTTGAAGAATATTATCAGTTTCAAAATCCTGACATCTTAAAGAGAAACAGGAGTGAAATATCAATATATAAGTTCATTAAAGGCCAACAATCCTAAAACAATATGAGGCTTACAAGTTCCTTGTGCTCACTGAATAAAAATAGTACAAAGTATTTAAAAACCATTTATTTCTCATTCTTCTCAATTCATTTGTACCAAAGTATTAATAAAAGCAACTAAGTGTCTCATAAAATGACTGATATTCATAGAAAGAACTTAATAATTTAGGATTGCTAAAGACAACAAGGAGTGGGCAAAAGTTTACATCAGATTCAGAACCTGAAAAATGGTACTATGCTGTGGGAATTCATATAAAGGGCCTTTCATAGCTGATTTGCCTCACAAGCAAAAAAACTTGAATTCCAATGTTTAGAATCCTGTGAAAAGCAGGCCAGAAAGCACATAACAGCTTACTTTGGTCAGGAAGAGAGAAAAAAAGAATTTCTAGAGTTCATTAATTAGTCATCTCTGTCAAGTAGATGAGATATACATTCAATGAGAGTCTGTGTCTCAAAAGATACAGTGGGAAGTAGCTGGAAATTCACTTGATATAAACTTCTGAACTCTAGAAGAACATGGATACATTTACTTGTGGATATATACAACCATGCAAACATAGCAACATAGTCTTGCATTCCCACAATTATATATATATATATAAGTATATATGTATAATATATAAGTTTATATATGCTGTTGAAAATGTGATTGCAGAAGTAATAGCAATATTCAGAATGGGTACATGTAACAATTTTAATTAAAAGTGTTTAGCTTTTCCTTCCTTATGTAATTCTACAAGAATTGCTACATAAATTATCGAACACATGCACACATATATTTATATATATATGCATATATATATCATATAAATATTACCAATTCAAAATATTTCATTTTCAGATTAACAAATAGCTTTCATAATCTACATCTACTTGTAATGCCAGCCTGTCCATTATGCAGCTACCCTGAAGCAGATTCCAAAAACAAGCTAACAAACAGAAGTCAAAACAAAAAGAACATATTGATTTTGCTAGATGTTTAAAGTCATATTTATTTTTTTCCACTTGAAAATCTAATAATATATTCTGAAGACAAGAGAGATCAATGCTGGTGCTCATCTCACTTTCTCTTTTTTATTCTGTTGTCCACCTAATTTGACACTATTTAGAAACTCTAATACATAGATGCTGGCTGCTTGTCTTCACACCATAAAATCTAAATTGATGAAGTTAACTATGAAGATTAATCAGTGGAAGTCCACCCCTTTTCAAAATGACACTTTACACATCACTAAATTATGACAAAAGGATTGTAAAAGACAGTAGTTGTGTTTTATCTAAGTTGGTCCAGCATTACATCAAGGCAATATTCAGATATTGTACTTTGCATTAGCTGCATATTTACCAGGATACTGATTAATGACATTGATGACATGATATACATTTCAATTCTATTTCATTATTGTATATCTATAGCATAATTTGGGATCTAAGGTGGTAATACCCTGTCAATAATTTTACTAATAAGGATTACTTTGGCAGTCTAGATTTTTTGTGGTTTAATTTGAAATTCAATTTTTTTTTCATTTATTTTTGTGAGGAGTTGCATTGGAAATTTGATGAGCATTATAATGAATCTATAAATAAATTTAGGTTAGATGGTCATTGATCCTGCAAATCCATAATCATGAGAGTTCTTTCTCTCTTCTACTATCTTGAATTTCATCATTCAATGTTTTAAAGTTTTCTTTGTAAATATCTTTATTTTTTTTTACATTTATTCAAAGTCCTCCTAGGCTATTCTGAATAATAGTTTCTTTTACTTTTTCATTATGTTTTTCTTTTGTATATAGGAAAGATAAAGATTTTTGTGTGTTAATGTTGTATCTTGCTTCATTGCTAAATATGTCTATAACAGGGGTGTTTAGAATGTGAGTACTGACCTATTTAAGGTGGTCAAATGGTCTAGAAATAGAGTTGCATATCAGTCTGCCTATAAGACAGTTAGAGTTTGACTCATAACAGTAGCAAATAAATGATCAAAACATTTAGTAATCAGGGAAATATGAATTAAAACCCTGCTGAGATTCCATCTTACACCTATAACCATGACTAAGATGAAAAATTCAAGAGACAGCACATGCTGGAGAGGATGTGGAGCAAGGAGAACAATCTTTCCTTGCAGTTAGCAGTGAAAATCAATCGTGCATTTTCTCAGAAAAATAGAATAGTTCTATCTCAAGACCCTGCTGTAACACTTCTGGACATATACCCAAAAGATGTTGAACCATACAACAAGGTCACTTGCTCAGCAAGTGTTCCTAGCAGCTTTATTAGCAATACTCAGAAAAGGAAATAACCTAGATGCCCCTCAACTGAAGAATGAATTTTAAAAATGTGGTACATTTACATAATAAAAATACAACTAAGCTATTAATAACAAAGACTTCATAAGACTTGAAGGTAAATATAAGATACTAGATAATATTTTCCTTATTGAGGTAATGTAGATTCAAAAATACATGCATCATATATTCAAAGTGGACATTACCCATAAATTATAGGATAACTATGATACAACCCATAGACGCAAAGAAGCTAATTAACAAGAAGGGGCCAAAGAATAATTCTTGAATCTTATTCAGAAGGGGAACATAAAATAGACTTTGGAAGTGGATGGGGAGAGGGAATTGTGTAGGAGAGAGAGTTGGGATGACCATAGATGGGGATGAGATGTGGGTAGAGCATGGATTAGAGTGACAGGGCTTGGAGTGAGAGGAAAATCTGTGGTGGGCATCTTTGTAACAAGCTGGAGACCTGGGGCACTGGAAGCTCCTAGGAGTATATGGAGGTGGCAATAGTGACTGACAAATATTTTCAACTGTTTGATATTCTTAACAATTAGTGAGTTTAAAAAGTGAACTCTAGAAATGAACTCTGAAGGTAAATCAATAAATCAAATAATTTAATTAAAAATAATTTAATTAAAATAATTTAATTAAAATAATTTAACCAAATAATTTAATTAATAATTTAATTAGGTACAGATGTAAACAGGAATCTCAGCAGAAGTTTCTCAAATGGCTGAAAAAGATTTAAAGAAGTTTGAACATTTTTAGGCATCAGGAAATTGTAAATCAAAGTTACTATGAGATTCCATCTTAAACCTGTCAGAGTTGCTAAGAACAACAACAAAGTCCCTGCTCAAGCTGATGAGGACATAGAACAAGGGGGAGACATCTTCATTGCTGGTGGAAGTCCATACTTGTACAAATTCAATATGGAATTTCTTCAGAAACCTTCGAATTGATATACCTCAAGACACAGTTATGGCACACTTAGATCTACACTCGAATAACATTCCATTCTATCAAAATAAATCATGCTTAAGAATATTCAAAATAAAATTATTCATAATAGCCAGAAACAAGAAACAATCTAGAAGTTCCTCAATTAAAGGATGGAATATTGTTCAGCAATTTAAAAACTCATCAGCCACCTTCAACACACCTGGAGGTCCTGAAGCATATAGGTTAGACTCTCTTTCTGTACCCATCCTCATCTGGACACTGAATCCTCCTGGGTACCCCAAGCTGCATTGAGTAGCATGCTATCCTTACTCAACCTCCAGTATCCAACCACTTTTCGAGACATCATCAACCCTGCTGATCTGAAAGCATACAGGTTAGAATGACTTCCTATAGCCATCTTCCCTGGTTGCGTATTCCTGCTGGGCACCCCTCACTGCCCTTAGTAGCCTGCTATTCCAGATGGACCATAATTATCTTAACACTTTTCAGCACACCTTCATCAGACTTGATGATCCAGAATTATACAGCCTAAGAATACCCATAAGGAGCCTACCACACCAGGATCATAGAGGATAGCACCCCTCTAAATACCTACTACAATAGGAACATAGAGAAAATAAAGCCATCGCGATGGCTAAAGGCCCAAGAAAGAAGACAATCAACAAAACCCAGGGTAATATGAAACTTTCATAAAAAGCTACCCTAACACAGCAAGCCATATATATCCAAACACAACTGAAGCACAAGAAAATGACCTTAAGTCCAATCTAATGAAGATGATAGTGGCCTCTAGAGAGGAAATGAAAATCCTTTAAATAAATACAGGAAAACACAATTAAATAGGTGAGGGAAATAAATAAAATTGTTCAAGACATGAAATGGAAATAAAAGCAATAAAGAAAAGAGACAATGAAGAAATTCTGGAGAATAAAAACCTAGAGAAAAAGACAAGAACAACAGATGCACCCATCACCAACAGAATACAAGATATGGAAGAGAAAATCTCAGGGGTAGAAGATACAATAGGAAAAATTAATACCTTAGTCAGAGAAAATGTTAAATCTAAAAAATTTCAGACACTAACATCCGGGAAATCTGGGATGCCATGAAAACACCTAACCAAAGAATAATAGAAAAAGAAGGTAAGGAGTCCTGGCTTTAGTGACCAGAAAATATTTATAACAAAATCATAGAAGAAATCTTTCACAAGATAAAGAAAGAGAAGCCTATAAACATACTGAGGCTTATAGAACACAAATTAGATTGGACCAGAAAAGAATATTCCCCCCACCACATAATAATCAAAACACAAAATCTGTGGCACAATGAAAAAGCGTTAAAAGTAATAGCAGAAAAGGCTATTTAAAATAAAAGTCAGACCTATCAGAATTACTCTTGATTTCTTAAAGGTGGCTAAAAAATGCAAGAAGGGCATGGATAGATATCTAACAACCTCTAAGAAAAGTGCCAACTTAGTCTACTAACCATCTACATAGATGGATAAAATGAGGTGTTTCAAGAGAAATTCAAATTTAAATAATATATATCCACATAGCCAGTCTCAAGAAAGTATTAGAAGAAAAACTGCAACTTAAGGAGGATAACTACATCCAAGACTACTCAGAAAATAAGTAATTACATAATTGCAAAAACAACAGAAGCATTCCATGCCCCACCACACGCATACATACACACAAAAACAATCATTGATATCACCAACATCGAAATAACAAGAAGGAACAATTACTGGATATTAATACCTTTCAACATCACTGAATTTAATTCCATAAGTAAAAGTCCCAGGCTAACAGAATGAATCTGAAAACAGGACCCATCATTCTGTTGCATATAAGAAATACACCTGCATACATAAGATAGACATTACCTCAAAATAAAGGCCTTGAAAAAATTTTCAAGCAAACAGACCTAAGTATCAAGATGTAATACACATTCTAATATCTAACAACATAGATTTTGAACCAAAATTAAACAAAAGGGATAGGCAAGGACACTTCATTGTCATCAAAGGAAAGTCTACCAAGATGATATCTCATTCTGACCATCTATGCCCCAAACGCAATCACACTTACATTAGTAAAAAAGAAAAAAATGTGAAAGCGTAAATTGTACATTGAATCCCACACATTTATTTTAATGGGAGAGTTCAAAACCCCACTGTCACAAACTGATAAATCATCCAGACAAAAATTAAACAGATAAACAGAGAAATTGTGGAAGAAAGAAAGATTATGAAACAATTGGCTCTTACAGACACAATATTTTACCCAAACACAAAAAAATATAACTTCTTCTCATCACCTATGGATCCTTCTTCAAAATTGACATAAAGTTGGTCATAAAATAAGCCTCAACAGATACAAGAAAACTGAAATAACATCTTGTATGTTTTCATACCGCCATGGATTAAAGCTGGACTTCAACAACAAGAGAAACAACAGAAAGCTTACATACTCGTGGAAACTGAATAAGCCTCTACTAAATGATCTCTGGGTCAGGGAAGAAATAAGGAAAGAAATAACAGATTTTCTAGAATTCAGTGAAAGTGAAGGCAAAATATTCCCAAATTTTTGGAATTAGATAACAGCAGTGATAAGAGGAAAGATCATAGCACTAAGTGTCTCCATAAATAAATTTGAAAGTTCACATACCAGCAATTGCTAGAAAAAAATACCAAACAGGAATAGAAGTCAAGAAATCATAAAATTGGGGCTGAGGTCAATCAAATGGGAAAAAGAGAACAATAAAAAGAATCATTGAAACAGAGTTGCTTCTTTGGAAAAATCAACAAGACCAAAAAATACTTAGACAAACTAACCAAAGACAGAGTAAAAAAAATATGAAACGAAAAGAGAGACATAATAACAGAAAATGAGGAAATTCAAAAAATTTTATGTGTTACATCAAAAGCCTGACCTCCAAAAAATTGGGAAACCTTAACAAAGTGAATGGTTTCTAGACAGACGCCACTTAACAAAGATGTCATGATCAAGTAAAATATTTAAACAGCCCAATAATCCCCAAAGAAATAGCAGTAGTTATCAAATATCTCCTAATACCAACAGCAGCAGCAACAACAACAACAACATCAGAGCTGAGGTGAACAGCAACAGCAGCAGCACCACCACCACCAACAACAACAAAAAGCCTAGGACTAGAGGGCTTCATTGCAGAATTCTATCAAACATTCAAAAAAGAGCTAATACAAATACTTCTTGAACTATTCCAAAAAAATACAAATAGAAGGGACATGGTAAACTCACCACATTCACAATGATACCTAAACCACACAAAGACTCAAAAAAAAATCACATAGATTTCTTTTATAAATATTGATGCAAAAATTCTAAATAAAATATGCACAACCAAATCCTTGAATACATCAAAAATATCATGCACCCTGATGAAGTAAGCTTCATCCCAGTAATGCAGGGATGGTTTAACATATGAAAATCTATCAACTTAATCTACCATATGAACAAATTGAAAATAAAGAAAGAAAACATATGACTATCTCATTACATGCTGAAAAAGGCTTTGAAAAAATCCAACACCTTTTGATGTTATGGTCTGAGAGAAATCAGAAATACAAGGCCATATCTAAACATAATATGCAGCAGGCTGATAGCTAACACCAAATTAAATAGAGAGAAATTTAAGGCAATTCCTCTCCAATCAATAACAAGACAAGGTTGCTTACTCTCTCTCTCTCTATGTAGTACTTGAAGTTTTAGCTAGAGCTAGAAGACAAGTAAAGGAGATCAAGGGGTTACATACTGGAAAGGAATAACTCAAAGTATTACTATTAGTAGATGGTGTGATAGTATACATAAGCAGCCCCAAAATTCTACCAAAGAATACCTACACCTTAAAAACACCTTCAACAAACTAGCTGGATACAAAATGAACTCCAAAAAAATCATTAACCTTCCTTTAAATAAATGATAAGTGACCTTAGAAACAAGTTAGGGAATCAGCACCCTTTAAAGTAACCATAAATATCATAAGATATTTTTGGTAACTCTAACTGAACAAGTGAAATATCTGTATAACAAGAACTTTAAGTAGCTGAAGAAAGAAACTGAGGAAGATATCAGCTGATGAAAGTAACTCCCATGCTCATGGATTGGTGGGATTAACAATTTACAGATTCAATGTAATTCCTACTAAAATTCTAAAATAGTCTTGACAGGGAAATTGTCAACTTCATATGGAAAAACAAAAAACTTAGGATACATAAAGGAATCCTGAATAATAAATCAACGTCTGCAGGTTATCTCCTTCCCTGACTTGAAGACTTACTACAGAGCATTAGTAATAAAAACTGCATGGTATTCATATAGAAACAGACAGGTCAATAAAATCAAACCAATGACCCTGAAATAAACCAACAGACACTTGATTTTGACAAAGAAGCCAAAAACATAAAATAGAAAAAAGAAAGCATCTTTTACAAATGGTGCTTATCTAACTGTATGTCTGCATGTAGAGTAATTCAAATAGATCTATAACTATCATCCTGCACAAAACTCAATTCCAACTGAATCAGAGACCTATCCTTAAAACTGTATACACTAGTATTAATAGAATAGAAAGTGATAAATAATCTTGCTTGCAATGCCTCAGGCTCTAGAATCAACAATTAGTAAATGGGACCTCATGAAAATGAAAACCTTCTGCAATGGAAAAGACACTGTCTTTGTGAGAAACCACAGTCTACAGATTGGGAAATGATCTTCAATAGCCCTACATTTGACAAAGGGTTAATATTCTAAATTTATGTAAGAACTCAAAAATTTAGACATGCACAACCCAAATAACCAAGTTAAAAAAAACAAAGTATAGAATTCAATGGAGAATTCTCAGCAGAGGAATCTCAAATGGCTAAGAAACACTTAGATGTTCAAGGTCCTGGGAAATCTAAATCAAAATTACTCTGAGTTTCTATCTTACAATCCTCAGAATGGCTAACACATGCTGGCATGGATGTTGAGTAAGGGGAACACTATCCTATTACGGATGAGAGTATAAACTTGCACAACTATTTTAGAAGTCAATTTGGCAGTTTCTCTGAAAATTGGGAATGTTTCTACCTCAACACACAACTATATCACTCCTCGGCATATACCCAAAAAATGTCCCACTATATTACAGGAACACTTGATCAACTATGTTCAAAGCAGCATTATTCATTATAATCAGAAAGTGAAGACAACTAAATGTTCTTCAATTGAAGAATAGATAATGTAAATGTGGAACATCTACACAATAGAATACTATTCAGTTGTTAAAAATAAAGACATCATAAAATTTTGCAGGTAAATGGATGGAACTTGAAAACATTATCCTGAGTATAGGCATGATTTGTACTCACTTATATATGTGTATATTAGCCTCAAATACAGGATTATCTATGCTCCTCTCCACAGACTCAAAGAAGCTAAAGAAAATGAACTGACCAAATGAGGGTGAGGATGCTTGAATCTCACTTCAAAGGGAATTAAATAAAATAAAATAGCTGTAGAAAGCCTATGGAGGAAGAGGACTGGATGAGGGAGATTATGGGGAAAGAAATGGGAGGATATTTAAGAATCAGGTATGAAGAGGGACAAGAAGATGGCCAGATGGCCATGAGAATGAATAGAATCTGCAGCAGCAGGGGGAGGGTGGAGGTGGGGTCATCTCACATATGTGCCAAATATCTGGGATAGTCAACACTCTCAGGAATCACTGCTGGTAACCTTAGCTGAACCTCACAGTTGTAGAAATATAGAACCTGAAGAGGCCACCTCCTGTAGCCAGGTAGGAATTCAGGTTGAGTGATATGGAAAACAACCCTCTCACAAATCTTTAGATCCAGATTTAATTCTGCCTACAAGAAATGCAGGGAAGCAGAATAGAACAGAGAGTGAGGGAATGGCCATACAACTACAGTCACAATCCGAGACCCATCCTACTGGCAAGTAATGATATTCTGTTATGATTGCAGACAGGAGCCTAGCATGGCTATTCTCTGAAAGTCTCCATCCAGCAGCTGACTTGGACAAATGCAGAGACCTACCGCCAAGCAATGGATGGATCTTGGGAACGCTTTTGAAAGAATTCAAAGAAGAATTTGGGGCACCAAAAGGAATAGGAACTCCACAGAAAGACCAACAGATTCATCTAACCTGGACACTTGGAAGCTCTCAGAGACTGAACAAGCAAACAAAGGGCATACACATGATGGACTCAGGCTGCTTTCTTCCACACATGTGTAGCATATGTACAGCTTGGTCTTTATGCGGGTCCAGAATGACAGGAGCAGGTGCTATCCCTAAATCTGTTGCCTATCTATGGAACCCATTCCCTGAACTTGGCTGTTTTGTTTGGACTCTGGTAGAAAAAGCTGCTAGACCTGCAGAGACTTGATATGCCAGGTTGGGTGAATACCCAGAGGGAGCCTCCACTATCTCAGAGGAGGAGGAGAGTTAATATGGGGGAACAGACTATGGGAATGCAGGACTCAGGGAGGACAGCAATTGGGATGTAAAGTGAATAAATAAAAACAAAGAGAGGAAAAAAATGACATGATGAAACTTGAAGGTAAATGAACTGAACTAAAAAGAAGAAAGAAACAAAGAAAGAAAGAAAAAGGAAAGGAAAGGAAAAGAAAAGAAAAGAAAAATCATTCTAATGAAGTAATTCAGAACCTGAAAGTCAACCTTGGTATGCATTCACTTATAAGTGGACATTAACCAAAAGTACACAAAAATCACACTATAATCCACAGACCCAGAAAGGTGAAGTAATAGGCAGGGATCTGGGGAAGGGACACATGGATCTCTCTTGCAGGTAAAACTGAATAGATTTTCTGAATGGCCTGGCAGGGGATGGGATGAAAGAGGCTGAATTGTGGGAGGATGAAAGGAGAGAGCTAGGAGAGAGAGAAATGGAATTGAGAAACATTTTAGAGACCGGTGATGTGGAAATCTAGTATAATGAAAACTCCCCGGAATTTTCTATACTAACCCAGCAATGTGTGAAAGATGCAGTCATACAGGAGGATCAATGCAGCAATAAAATCTTGAACATGCAATATACCTTTCCTACAACATGTGCTGGAGCAATTGTGGCACAGAACTTGTGTGAGGGGCCATCCTATAATTGTTCAAATTTGATGTCCATGCTCTGGGAGTGAGCCTAGATAGCCAGTAACTCAAGCACTACTGGGAGGAAAAAAATCAATAAAATGATTACTATATTTTGCTATATTCATAGATCTGTACATAGCACATTCATAACTGGAGAGATGGCATCAAGCAACTAATGGGAGCATATGCAGAGACTCATGACCAAACACTGTGTGGACTCAGGAGAACCTCACAAATATGGAAGAAAAGTGTTTCTGAAGCCTGGGGTGTCCAAATAGCTTGATATCATAGCCCACAGAATTAACTAAGCAGGTCTAAAAGGTGATCACAGAGACTAAAGTGACAAACAGAGACCCTAAGCTAAGTCCTCTGTATGTACATTATGGTTGTGCAGCTTGGTGCTCTTGTGGGCTTCATAACAGTCAGCATGATGTGTGGCTCTAAATCTTTTGCCTACTCTGGGAACCCTTTTCCTTTTACTGGGTTGCCTTATCCAAACATGATATGAGGGTGTGTGCCTAGTTTTATTGTAATTTAATATACCTTGTTGGTGTGGGGTAGCTATCCCTGGGAAGCTACTATTTTGGGTGGGAGTAGATCTGAATGAGAAAGAAGGTAGAGGGGAGGATTGGAATGAATGGAGAGGGAGGGAAACTAAAGTTGAGATTTAATGGGTGACAAAAGAATAATCCAAACAACGAAAGTACTTTATAATTTTATTTTCAACATTGCAGAATGGAAACAAACAAACAAAAACCTTGCAAGCCTGAATGCAAGGGAAAATAAAACAAAACAAACAATTATTTCTTGCTTCTGGAAGTGAAATCTGGTGCAGCCACAATAAAATTTCATGTGGAACCTTTTCAAAAGCTAGAGATAGATCTCTCACAAGATTCAGATATACCGCTCAACTCCATACCAAAAATTCCATATCCTATTACAGAGTTGTGTAGTGGGTTAGCCAAATGCTGGAATGTTGCTTGTATTCTAATGTTAATACTAGTTCCTCAAGACTTGGTTGCTCCAAAGATCAGAGAATAAACACATACATACAGGAGACACTGTATGATCTTGCCTTCACATTCTTTCTGGTTGGTGAATAAAGATGCTGACAGCCAATATCTGGGTAGAAAAGATACAGGTAGGGTTTAGGATTTGTTGCCTTAGAGGGTGGAAGCAGAAATACAAGGGAAGGGGAAGAAGGTGAATGGAGGATAAGCCACAATGAGTAAGGTGAGTCATGAAAATGGGGCCCTGAGGGCCAGCCAATGGATGTTAAGAGCAGCCCAGAAGAAACAGAACAAGTAATAACTCAGAGTAATTTATAGGAGAGTAGATTCTAATAGCATAGATGGTAGATATCTTCCCAGCTCTTGTACTGTCTAAGGTTTATTGTAAATAATAGAAATTGTGAGACTTTTATTCTAGAACTGATTCATGAAGGTGGAGTTGAAATGTCAAATTGTGATTAAAAATGTTCCAACAGAGTTAAATGCTTATTAATGCTCACTGTTGCTCTACTCACAATACTCAGAATACAGAAAAAGCATAGATGTTCATGAAATAACAAATGAATACTGAAGCATGGTAAGTTTATACACTGTGATAGCCCTCTGTGGGGGAAAAAGGAATTCTGCATGTAAATGAATAGAAATAGAAATAATAATTCTATATTAATTTGTACAGACTCATATAAACAAACATTCCATTGTTTTATGTAATTTATACATTCAATGTGGGATAGCAATAGATTATACAAAATAAAGTAGGGCATATTGGTGGTAATTTTGATATAAGCAATATAGAAATAAGTAGTATAAAGGGCGGAAAGGAATAATGGAAAAAATGAGGTCAAATAGAGTGTGTGTGGGAATGCTGGATAGAGTATAGAGTACAAAAAAAAGTGAGTAATTTTAAAGACATTTTGAAAAAAAATAAGGAAACCTAGTACTATAGAAGCAGCCTGTATTCATGCATACACATTGATAAAAATAGGGTATATAATTTATTCTATAATGAGGTGACAGTGTCCCTACTAAACACCACAGAAAATACAATAAAACAAAATGTCAGTAATAGTTGACCTCTTCCAGATTTTTGTGGCCAGTGAGGTCTCAATAGGATCCCAAACATGGCTATCGTCACTTCTCTTTGTTGTCCCTCCAAAACTTGAGAACAACTCTCTATTACTGAAGACAACACTTTCTTGGTTTACAAGAAATTGAAGAATTAAGCTGCCACTGTCCTAGAAGCTTCATCTTTACTGGTAAGCTCTCATGGTGCTCTATATTGCAATGTATGCTACTGGAAGAGGAAAGTAAACACAGGTCTCACCCAGATATGAATCTTATATTATACATTAATGAATTACTTGGCAGAACATATCCTATAGTACAATAGCTAAAAAAATCATAGTGGTAGCCAAAGTCATTCAAGTTAGATTTAAGACCCGTTCTCAGCAAACACAAAACAAAACTGTCACCTTATTAAGACCAGGACCCTCTGCCTAGGCAAGTCCCATGTCCTCAGTGAAAAAAAAGAAAAAAACCTATGGCCATTATTTGGCTAAATGAACATAGCACTAAACTGACTCTTAATGATGTATATTTACATTAATAAATTAGTGGATCTTAGAATGTTCACAAAGCTTTTTTTAAAATATGTGGATATTCATACACAGATTCATATCTAATAAGGTGCACAGAATAAGCAATGGTTGAATCCTCAGTGCTAAATAGCATATCTCCTTGATAGTAGTCTTAGAAATCATTATGAAAGTGTGGTTAAAGATTTTCTAAAAGCATGAGGCTATAGATGACTACCAGAAAACAGTGTGCTGGACACAGCAGAATAATTGCTCATATAAGCTAACACCTATTAGGATAGCATGTACAGTTCCTGCACAAGATTAAAATAAAGAATATCCCAGCATGAAGTAGAAAGGAGGTCATAAGTCTCTGTCCTAGCTAAGAAGCTAGTTACAATTGATAGCTGCTGGGCGAAAGAGTCAGTTTTCTCTCAGAGTATGTACAATTTTGGTGTGTTAACCATGCATCAATACAGGTTCAAATATCTAATAGTATACAGGCAGCTCAAATTACAGTTAATGTATTTAACATGGATGGAGGGAGGATCTCAATGTTCTACAGGTGTCCAAATAGCAGGGATTGACCTTGGAAACTTTGTTAGTGTGATATAATTAACTACTGGATCCTCAAAAAATTAGACATAGCACTACTTGAGGACCCAGCTATACCACTCCTGGTCATATACCCAGAAGACGCTCTAACATGTAAGAAAGACACATGCTCCATTAAGTTCATAGCAGCCATATTTATAAGAGCCAGAATCTGGAAACAACCCAGATGTCCCTCAATAGAGGAATGGATACAGAAAATGTGGTACATTTACACAATGGAGTACTACTCAGCTATTAAAAACAATGACTTAATAAAATTTGCAGACAAATTGATGGAACTTGAAAATATCATCCTAAGTGAGGCAACTCGGTCACAAAAGAACAAACAAAATATGTACTCACTGATAAGTAGATATTAGCCCAAAAGTTTGGAATACCCAAGATTCAATTCACAGACCATATAAAGCCTAAGAAGAAGGAAGACCAAGATGTGGATTGTTCAGTGTTTCTTAGAAGGGTGAACAGAATACTCACATGGGGAAATATTGAGACAAAATGTGGAGCAGAGACTCAATGAAAGGCATCCAGAGACTACCCCACTGTGGGATACATCCCATATATAGCCACCAAACCTGGAGGTACTTGTGTATGCTGGGAAGTGCTTGCTGATGGAAGCATGATAAGCTGTCTCCACAGAGGCTCAGGAAGAGCCTGACAAATGCAGATGCAGATGCTTGCATCCAACTGATGGACTGAGCATGGGGTCCCAAATGGAGAAGTTGGAGAAGGGACTGAAGGAGTTGAGGGGTTTGCAGCCCCATGGAAGTAGCAACAGTGTGAACTGGCCAGACCCCCTGGAGCTCCCGGACACTGGACCACCAACCAAAGAATAAACATGGAGGCACCCATGGTGCATATTTAGCCGAGGAGGGCCTTGTTGGCCATCAGTAGGAGGAGAGGCCCTTGGGCCTGAGGGTGTTAGGTGCCCCAGTGTAAGAGAATGTTAGGGAAGGAAGACAGGAGTGGGTGGGTGTGTTGGGGAGCACCCTCATAGAGGCAGGGGAGGGGGAATGGAATAGTGTATATAAAGTAAATATCCAAAAATAAATTTTAAAAAATAGAAAACTTTAAATTAATATTAAACTAGTAGGTTTTTTTCCCCCTTTGGAAATGCCAAAATGGTTTTAAAATACATGCTAATGAGGAAGATGGCAAAACATTGAGTTTTTATGTTTCCTCTATATGAAAACTCGCGTTTGTACAGAGTCAGGTAGAATTATTTTTGAACTAGGTATTGCAGCCAAATATGGCATGTTTACAGTAGTTATGTACTATAGTGACTGCAATTTGTACAAATATTTTATCCTTGAAAGGCTTTCTGACACAGAAGAATGATTGATTTCTTCAGATTTGCTTGACTATTGATAACTATGTTTACAGTTGATTTTTTAATTCATAACAGTCACTATAATTTTTGTCATGGAGAAATTTATGGTTTATATATGCATAACATAATGTTATATTTATCATCATAAATAAATGGTGGAAATTACAAAGTCAAAACAAGTACCAATTACTCAGAAGACCCCTTCGGTTGTGTGCTTATTTACTGGTTTCCCATTTAAGCAGTTGAGTTTGGATTTCTGGATAGTGAGAAACCAATTGCCTGATTTAAGACCACATTTTATTATGATGCATGTTTAATATAGTGTGTTAAGGATATGCAAGCATAGAAGTTGGTTTAACTCTAAGGACAGATGGGCTTATAATGTTATGCTGTTATAGAAACATTTAGAGGTGTTCTGTTATAGATTTCATTAATCATTTGTAGTCTTCCTGGTAGCACTAGGGGCCTTGATGCCCTACATTTTTTTCTGTGTATCATTTTTTTTTATTTGAAGTTCAAGATGAAAGACTTTTTTAACATTGGTATCAGTCATTCTTGAGGACTTTGAGATAATATGATCTGACTAAGCCAATCATAACAGAAAGGCATTTTTAAAAGCTTTAATATATTCTTTATACCTAGTTTTGATTCTATGATCTGTTATATAAAGTAAGTAAAAAATAATTTCTAAAAGAATACTTTTGAACAATATGTTTTATATTAATTTAAAGATAATGATCTAAAGATTGTCTTTAAAATTAAGTGAGAATAATCTGCTATATTTAAATTCCCTCTTCATTTAAGTAATAAAGTTTGTCATTAGTCCCATTAATCTTTAATACTTACAACAAGAAAAAAAATAATTCATTTATATCCCATATGTTTTTGCTTGAGTCAGATGGCTCAGAAGTTTATACATTTTCTGGAAGTAAAGATAAACTTATTTAAATAAATGAGAGAGAGAAATATTATTAGATATCGGTTTTGATAATAATCATACCCAATAGTTTCAAACATACCATTTTAAATGTTTTTAAACTTTTTGGTAAATATGATACTTAATATTATTCATTAGGAAACCACAAAATAAGATTCCAAACACCTGGATATGCAAGACAATAATTTATAAATAAAAGTGAAATCCTCATTACCATCTAGTCAATCACAATATGTACATTTAGGTATATAAAGTCAATTGTATGGATGAATTGTAATTGTTGTCAATTACTTTTATGGAGCTGTAGCCAAACGTTAAGGAAGGGAAGACTTATTTTAGGTCATAGAGTTAGATGACTCGGTACATAGTTCTTTATTTGTTGTTCAGTTTAGAATTATGGACTAAAAGGTCCCTTGGATTTGTCAAATTCATATTTTTAAAAGCAACAATTACATCCAATATATGAATATAAAATGGTTTATCTATTACTATGATATTCTGGCATCTTCAGACTGTAGCTGGTGAAATATAAATTGAGAATAACAGGGCATCGGCCTTCACAAAACATTTTAACTACCACTCCCTCAATGCCCAGAAAACATGTGCTATGGCTATCTATGAATTTAAATGATCTTAGAGCATAAGCCATTAGTGTTATGCTCTAAGATCAAGAATTGACAAATGGGTCCTCATAAAATTAAAAAGCTTCTGTAAGGCAAAGGATTCTGTCAGTAGGATAAAATGGCAATCCACAAATTAGGAAAAATTCTTTACCTACCCTACATCTGATAGAGGGCTAATATCCAAAATATACAATGAACTAAAAATGTAAGACTCCAGAGACCCAAATAACCCTATAAAAATGGGGTACAGAGCTAAACAAAGAATTCTCAACTGAGGATCTCTAATGGCTAAGCAATTAAAAATGTTCAACATTCTTAGTTATCAGGACAATGTAAATCAAAACAACTCTGAGATTCTACCTCACACCAGTCAGAATGGTTAAGATTAAAACTCAGGTGACAGCAGATGCTGGCAAGGATATGGAGAAAGGGGTACACTCCTCCATTGCTGGTAGTATTGCAATCTGGTACAACCACACTGGAAATCAGTCTAGTAGCTCCTCAGAAAATTGGAAAGAGGTCTACTGATGACCCTGGTATATCACTCCTGGGCATTTACCCACAAGATGGTTCAACATATAACAAGGACACATGCTCTACTATGTTCATAGCAGCTGTATTTATAATAGCCAGAACCTGGAAACAACCCAAATGTCCTTCAACAGAGGAATGGATAAAGAAAATGTGGTACATTTATTTACACAATGGAGTTCTACTCAGCTTTTAAAATCAATGATTTCATGAAATTCAAAGGCAAATGAATGGAACTTAAAAATATCATTCTGAGTGCAGTAGCCCAGTCCCAAAGAACATACATGGTATATACTCACTGATAATTAGATATTAGCCAAAAAGAAGCTCAGAATACCCATTATACAACTCACAGACCATATGAAAGTCAACAAGAAAGATCAAACCAAAGTATCGATGCTACAGTACTACTCAGTAGGGGAAAAAAATAATCTCTGGCAAGTGGAGGGAATGAGGGATCTGGGAGGGAGAGATGGGGGGAGTTGAAAAGTGGGGCCAGTTCAGATATGGAAGGAAATGGAGGAGAAGTACAGAGGGTTAGGCATTTGAAAGTAGGTGTGTAGCAGTGGGGGAGTGGGTATGGGGGCTAGCCACTAGAAAGCCCAATACGCCAGAGACCCAAGAGGTACCAGGACCCAACAGGGAGGACTTTAGCTGAAATATGCAACAAAAAGGAGATAGAACCTGTAGAGACCACATCCAGTGGATGGGCATGTCCCCTAATTGAGAGATGGGGCACCCTCCTCAAAAATATTAATTCAGAATTTCTCCTGTCAAAAGGAAATGCAGGGACAAAGAGTAGAGCAGAAACTGAAGGAAAGGCCATCCAGAGACTGCTCTACCTAGGGATCCAATCCCATCTGCTTACACCAAATCCAGACACTATTTCTGACTTCAAAATTGCTTACTGACAGGTGTCTGGTACAGCTGTCCTCCGAGAGCCTCTGCAAAAACCGGTCCAATAGAGATGCAGATGTACACAGCCGAACATCTGACTGAGTGCTGGCACCCAAATGGGGAAGTTAGGGAAAGAAGTACAGAAGCTAAATGGGTTTGCAACCTCATGGAATGAACAACAATATCAAGAACCAGAGACCCCAAAGCTCCCAGGGACTAAACCTCCAACCAAAGACTACACAGGGGGTACCCATGGCTGCAGCTGGATATGTAGGAAAGGACTGCTTTATCTGTCATCACTGGGTGAGGAGACCCTTGGTCCTGTGGAGACCTGATGACCCAGGATAGGGAAACACAAAGCCACTGAGGGAGGAGTGGGTGGGCGGTTAGGGTAGCAACCTTATAGAGGCAAGGGGTAGGGATGAGTAGAGGAAATTGGGAAGGGGGATAATATTTGAAATGTAAATAAATAAAATAATCAATAAAATAAAAAAGAATTTGAATGAATCTTGTCAAATACATAGAGCAAAATGAAAAAAAAAAAAAAATCCCTAAATAAATAAAATAAAAACAACATTGGCAGGACAATGAGTCATTAGAAACTAGGCATGCGTTTCTTTCCTTTAATGACCATGACTCTTTGCTCTTCTAGATAATATTGCTTTTGCCTTATATTTGGACCCTTATATTTGTTTTCCCATTTGTCTAGAATATTTTCTTCTAATATAAACACCCTGAATTTTATCTGTATAACATCTCTTTTTCATCACTTGTTCATACTGTATTTTTCAAGATTTAATATTTAAAATACTACTATCATGTGTATGTGCATACATACATACATGTATTTCTATCTCTGCTATCAAAATGGATTCTCAATTGCTAAAGTGTCTTTCCCCACATTTTAACATTTCGGCTTCCACTGTACTCATAAAAAGCAGTTTTTAAATATAGTTGTCACTCTCCTGAAGGTAGTAGCTTCATTCCTGTTAATCTAGATTCATAGTCACCTCTTCAAGGTAGACAAGACTGAATTTCACAGTAATTTTATCATTATATCATGAGATGAGGATCGGGCCAATGAAGGTAAGAGATTTAAAGTCTCAACCAGGATGAACTAGTGGGTCACAAAACAGCTGCCAAGTGGTCAGGAAACAAGTGATAGGTGACAATATATGTGAATGTAAGAGATGTACATACAATTAAACTCAAGTTTAGAATTCTTAAGAACATTAATTTGTACAGCAGTAATCATAGAGTTGTTGTAGGAAACTGAACACAAATATGTGCAAACATTCCAAAAATATTGCCTACAAAGATGCAGAATTGTTGCTTAGTATACAACAACGTTCTCATTTCTAATAATTGTTTCAAATTTTATTATGACCTACTTAAAAAATACTTTTATTTGGCACATTGTTAGATTTGTGTTTGGTAATATCTTTAGGTTACAAATATGTAAACACCATAGTGTCTTCAGCTCTTCCACATGCCTATCCCTACAAATTCTACCATAATAATAATTTATATCTGCCCTCTGTAAATATAGCTACATCAATCTACAAAATTATGACACATGAAGCCATTATAAAAAGCCCATGAGCAGTGGCTAGAGAAATGACCCAGTCATTAAGAAAACTTGTTTCTACAGAGAACCCAGGCTCAATTTCCAGTGACCACATGGTGGTTCACAACTCTCTGCACCACCTGTTCTAGGGGATGCAACCCTCTCTTTTGATCTCAGCCGGCAACAGGCATATTCTCATTGCACATACATGTATGCAGGCTGAAAATATTGATACATATAAAATAAAATAAATGTATTTTTAAAAACCTATAACCAAAACTTTTATATAAAAGTATGAATTAGGAGATTATTACTTGTGTTTGCCCAATATGAACATAGCTGAAATTCACATAATAACCATCATTCTAAAGTAAATTGATGAATGTAGAATTTCAAAACACCCACACTATTGATATAAATAATCACTCCTTTATTTGCTCTGCGCTCCATCAATATCTGAAGATTACAAATCTTTCCAGGCAGTAACAATGGGTACAGTTGTAGCTTTTCATCTAAGCTTCAATGAATACTCGATAAAATACATTTCTTTAAAAAAATATTTCATTTTAAAAGTATGTGTACTGCTGTATAAATGGATAAAAGTCTGTTGTGCATGATGATTCTTTGAAAACATGCAGAATAGGGTGGTGAATCAAATTAGTTACCATGCACTATTCCACGTAATTGTAATGAGAACATCTATCAGCTTATATAGTATATTCCAAGAATATAATAAATTGCAGTACCATTGTTACCACTTATACAATAGAGAATATGCTATTGATTCTTCTGTTTAAGGATCATTGTGTTGTATTTTACTAAAACTCCTAATTATCAATATTTGTTGCCTCAGTACATAGCACCCACCCTTATTTCTCATCACGGAGATTCCTTTCATTTCTGTGTATGTGTTTGATCATGGTTCTTTTTGTGCTATTCCCCCAGCCTTGAGTAAGATTAACAAACCCAGAATGGTTTTACAACCTAGCTGGAGCCAGTCTGGCCTAGCTTCATTTGCAATTTCCTACAGGAGCCTTGAGGAGTTGACTGCCCTCTGAGCTTGCTAAAACAAAGAATGTGGTCTTTAGGCTTTCCCTATATAATGCAGTATGGAATATTAAAGTTGGAGACTTGATCAGAAACTTTGTGTTGGCTTCATTCTTCTCTTGCACCCCATCCCTTTTTCATTCCCAGGTCCCCTTTCAGGTAGACCCAGTTCATCCATGGCTGCTGGACAGCTACAACTATTGCTGTTTGTCAAAGGTTTCTCTCACATCACAAAACATCTTCAGGATTCAGTCAGACTGAACAGTAATTCATGGTGCATTTACTCCACATTCCTCCATTTTCCCTTAATAGACTGCTTATTCCCATACTTTGACTACTGCACAATGTCATTTGCATAGACAATGTGAGGAACAAGTCTCTTTAGTCAGCAGACTTTTTTTAAACCTTTATAACACATACTATAGCAGGGGTTCTATTTTGAAATTTGTGTGTGTGTGTGTGTGTGTGTGTGTGTGTGTGTATGTGTGTGAAAAACCCATGCTATTTCCATGGGCAAATCTTACACTCCCACAAGCAGTATGAAAATATTTTTTTCTTGAAACCTGCATCCCTGGGATGAAGCCTACTTGATCATGGTGAATGATCGTTTTGATGTGTTCTTGGATTTGGTTTGCAAGAATTTTATTGAGTATTTTTGCATTGATATTCATCAGGGAAACGGGTCTGAAGTTTTATTTTACTGTTGGGTCTTTGTGGGGTTTTGGTATCAGTGTAACTGTGACCTCATAGAATAAATTGGGTATTGTCCCTTCTGTTTCTATTTTGTGGAATAGATTGAAGAGTATTGGTATTAGGTCTTCTTTGAAGGTCTGAGAGAATTCTGCACTGAACCCATCTGGTCCTGGGCTTTCTTTGGTTGGGAGACTTTTAATGACTGCTTCTATTTCTTTAGGGGTTATGGGACTGTTTAGATTGTTTATCTCATCCTGATTTAACTTTGGTAATTGGTATCTGTCTAGAAACTTGTCCGTTTCCTCAAGATTTTCCAATTTTGTTGGGTATAGGCTTTTGTAGTAGGATCTGATGATTTTTTTTAATTTCCTCAGAATCTGTTGTTATATCTCCCTTTTCATTTCCAATTTTGTTAATTTGAGTACTCTCTCTCTGGTTAGTCTGGCTAAGGGTTTGTCTACCTTGTTGATTTTCTCAAAGAACCAGCTCCTGGTTTTGATGATTCTTTGTATAGTTCCTTTAGTTTCCACTTGGTTGATTTCAGCCCTTAATTTGATTATTTCCTGCCTTCTACTCCTCTTGGGTGTATTAGCTTCTGGGCATATACCCAGAAGATGCTCCAATATGTAAGAAAGACACACGTTCCACTATGTTCATAGCAGCCATATTTATAATAGCCAGAATCTGGAAACAACCCAGATGTCCTTCCACAGAGGAATGGATACAGAAAATGTGGTACATTTACGCAATGGAATACTACTCAGCTATTAAAAACAATGACTTCATGAAATTCCCAGACAAATGGATGGAACTTGAAAATATCATCCTGAGCGAAGTAACACAGTCACAAAAGAATGAGCATGGTATGTACTCACTGTTAAGTGGTTATTAGCCCAAAAGTTCAAAATACCCAAGAGTCACTTCGTAGCAACAGTAGGGCTTAGTGTGAGGTCCCAGATGGAGGAGTTAGAGAAGGGACTGAAGTAGCTGAGAGAGTTTGCAGCCCCAGGGAGGCAGCCACAGTGGCAACTGGCCTGACCCCTCAATACTCCTGGAGACAGATCCACCAACCAAACAATACACATGGAGGGACCCATGGTGCAGGTCACATATGCAGCAGAGGAGGATCGGGGGATGAGAGGCTCTTAGGCCTGAGGGTGTTAGATCCCCCAGTATAGGAGAATGCCAAGGAGGGAAGGCGAGAGTGTGTGGGTGGGTGGGTGGGAGAATATCCCCATAGTGGCAGGGGGAGGGGGAAGGAAGTGGGGAGGTTCTAAAGGGGAGATCTGGAAAGGGGGAAACATTTGAAATGTAAATAAAGTATGAAAAATAAATAAATAAATAAATTGAGATCAATTGTCCCCTGACATATTTCTTATGTGACTAATGCACTATCACTCTGTTTCATATTCATACTTCTTTGATGACTACTGTTGATAAATTTTCATTTTTTTGTTATGCATGTACATGTTCTGCTTCATACTACTCTGACTTCTCCAAATTCTTAAAGTATGTGTTTATTTGTCATCCACTTATTTAATATCCTTATATGCTTTTGAGATCAACCTTTGGTGGACATTTAATATACCATTATTTTCACCCATTTTTCAGTTGTCTTCTCACTATTTTCATCTTTTCTCTGTATAAAAGCTTTCTAGAAGAATGTAATTTACTTAATTTTGGATTCCTTAGCTATGCTTTAAAAGCTCTTCCATTTTTTCATTTCCAAAACTAATAGCATGTAGTTATTCGTACATTTTATTTAAAGATGTTACACAGTTTTGGATCTTAATTTTAGTTACTAATTTCTTTTCTGTTCTTTTTTCTTTCTTTCTTTTTTGTGGTTGTTTGTTTGTTTTTGGTATAGTTCTAATTGTCTTGGATTTTGATTTGTAGATCAGGCTGTCCTTGAACTCAGAGGTCCACTTCCCCTGCATCCCCTACATCCTCTGCATGCCCTGCATCCTTGGTATCTTCTGTATCCCTTGTGTCCCAATTACTAGGATTAAAGCTCTTCATAGCCATTGCCCAGCTATGATTACTTTGAGTAGTGTGCATCCATTTCCCTCAATACTAATTATTAAAGATAATACTTTTTGCTTCATCCTATTTTCTTAATTCTTTTGTTAACAATAAATGGGATGAAAATGAAAAATTTATTTTATTCTATTTGCCAATGTGTCAAAATTTATGCCAATTGAATGGTTTTCATCCATATTTTTGCAGATAGTATATCTTTATTGTGTTGTCTCTAGTTTTTCTGTGCTAAACTGATAAGAACCCTATTTGAATTCTTTAATATTTCCATATGAAGTTTGATTTTTCTGTTTCTATAAAGTATATTATACTAGATAATATCTTTCTGTTATAGGTAACTTTTGATTATTATAGATAATTTAGCAAAATTAATTCCAATTTTCATCTTCAAGTGGCTACAAATGAAGAGTTGATTTGAATATAATAAAAATATTTTCAAATCTAGAGTAGACAGAATTCTTCTTTCCTGTTTTTTTTCTTAGGCATTTTTTACCAAATTAAGTGGCTACTTTAAGAGTAAATAGATCATTCATTTATCAATATTTCTGGGAAAGAGATAGTGAGAGAACTATTTTGTATTACTAAACAAGTAATCATTCTTGACTAGAGAAACAATGATTTTTTTATATAAATAAATATTTCTGTGAGATATATATATATATATATATATATATATATATCCATTTAAAAGGGCATTTGGATTTCTTCAGAAAGATGAATATTAAATCTTAAAACATACTTGGGAAGACTAATAACATAGTCTCTTAATGTCCTCAGTAACCAGAAATTCATACATGTATCAAATTCAGAGAAAACAGGAAAGAAAAAATAGTTAATTTTATTAGTTGGTTAAAATTGATTTCAAGCCTGAGATTTTTTCCTTTGCTAGAGGTTAATTTTCAGTCATCTATTAAATATTATTTAAAATTTAGATTTTGTTTATCTCCTTACATTACTTTGAAGTATATATTATAATAATTATTCTTTCTAGTTGTAAATTCAGAGCAATTGTGATATCAATATTTCTGATACAGTTATTTATTTATTTTAAAGTACAAATTTTATTCCTCTCCCAGTCTCTCATCTGACGGTTCTACCTCCTCCCCACCCCCCATTCCCACCCCACCAGACCTCAAAACTCCCTGGGGCCTCCAGTCTCTTGAGGGTTAGGTACAGCCTCTCTGACTAAACCCAGACCCTCCGCTGCATATGTGCTGGGGCCCCATATCAGCTGGTGTATGCTGCCTGATCAGTGTTCCAGTATTTGAGAGATCTACAGGGTTCAGGTTAATTGAGACTGCTGGTCCTACCACACGGCTGCCCTCCTCCTCAGCCTCTTCCAGCTTTCTCCTAATTCAACCACAGGGTTCAGCAACTTCTGTCCGTTTGTTGGGTGCAAATATCTGCATCTAACTCTTTCAGCTGCTTGTTGGTTCTTCCGGAGTGAGGTCATGATAAGTCATTTTTGTGAGCGCTCCATAGACTCCTTAATAGTGTCAGGTCTTGGGGCCTCCCCTTGAGCTGGATCCCACTTTGGGCCTGTTGCTGTACCTTCTTTTATTCAGGCTCTTCTCTATTTCCATCCCTGTAATTCTTTCAGACAGGAACAATTATGGGTCTGAGTTTTGACTGTGCGATAGCAACTCCCTCCCTCATTTGATGCTCTGTCTTCCTGCTGGAGGTGGGCTCTATAACTTCACTCTCCCTACTGTCAGGCGTTTCATTTAAGGTCCCTTCCTTTGAGTCCAGAGAGTCTCTCACCTCCTAGGTCTCTCATATATTCTAGAGGGGGCCCCCAACATCCTACCTCCCTAGGTTACATGTTTCCCTTCTTTCTGCTGGCTCTCAGTGACTTCAGTCCTTTTCCCCCACCCAATACCTGATCATGTTTTTCTTTCTGTTTACCCCATCTCCTTTCCCTCCCAGATCCCTCCCTCTCCCATTATGATTGGTTGCTTCTCCCTCCCAAGTAGAGCTGAAGCATCCTCACTTTGGCCCTTCAGCTTGCTGAATTCTTCGGGCTATATTTTGGGTATTTGGCACTTTTTGTTTTTGTTTTATGATGTTGGTGTTTGTTTGTTTGTTGGTTTCCTTCCCTCTTTCCTTTTGTTTTTGTTTTTGTTTTTGTTTTTTGTTTTTTGTTTTTGTTTTTTTTGTAGCTAAAATCCACTTATTGGTGAGTACATACCATGTGTGTCCATTTGAGTCTAAGTTACCTTACTCAGGATGATATTTTCTAGATCCATCTATTTGCCTGCAAAACTCAGGATGTCCTCATTCTTAATAGCTGAGTAGTATTCCATTGTGTAAATGAACCACATTTTCTGTATCCATTCATCTGTTGTGGGACATCTGGGTTGTGTCCAGCTTCTGGCTATTATAAATATGGCAGTTATTAACATAGTGGAGGACTGCCAGATCTGGGTTCCATCAGAGAATATGCACCTAACCTTAAAATGACTGGAGGCCCCAGAGAGTTTAGAGTTCTGGTTGGGTGGGGATTGTGGAGTAGGGACATCTTCATAGAGCCATGGGTAGGGAGGAGGTATATTATATGGAACAGTCAAAGGGTGGACTGGGGGAGGGGAAAATAAATCTGGAGTGTAAATAAATAAATATAAATAAATGAGAAAAAATTTTCAAAGACATTTAAAACATTATTTTCCAGTATTTAAGATGGACAATGTATATTTTGAACTTGAAATTAAAAAGTAAAAACCTGTTATTTCACTACTGTGTTATGCTAAAAGTATGTATCAGTACCAGGGCTATAACACATATATAGAGCTTATAGAGTTCAGGAAAAAATAAGAGATACCTCACCCCTTGACTTATAAGCTACATAAATCAAGAGAATGACAAGGAATTCAGAAAATGTAATACTGTGTAAATGGTCCAACCATAAATTTTACCTTCATTAATTCATTGATATTTTTTATTATTATTACTCATGTAAGAAGTTGCCATGTCATGTGTGAGTGGTTCGAAGTATTGTGTCTGCCCTGTGTGTTCTAGTAATCAAGCTCATTTTGTCAGGCCTGACAGAAAACTTTAACTTCTGAATCATCTCACCATTCCCCATTTTTACATTTTTAAAAGAAATTGCTATAATCACTATTAAAAATATGAAAAGATCATACTACTAAGGAATTTACCTAGGAAGTATGCATTTTCTAAATTAAATCAGAGAAAGTAAATCATGATAGTATTTGAACTACATTTATAGCTACAGTGTAATTTAGTAACAGCAAAATTGGGTCCCTATAAATAATCAATGCAGTGGGAAAAATACATGTGTTGTGTGTGGCTAGTGAAATAAAAATTTGTCAAGCAGCTGTCGGTATTACTGTGGACAAGTTGGGATTATTTTATATTTCTGATGGAGAACCAAAGTTCTCTGTCCCATAACAGTTGCATATTGTAATAGATGTAGAAGAATTCAAGTGTACCAAACTATATGGATTATGATTTCCAAAAATACTACCACATGTTTAACTTCCTTTTATATCATCTTTTGGAGTGATCATGACTTGTTTCATTTTATATTTTTGTAATAACTTGATACTTTGTTCATTTTATTTCTATATCAAATGTCTGTGAACACTATGCTCATGAGTTAGACCTGTGGAAGAAAAAATCAACAAACAAATAAATTAACATATTTCATTTATATTCCTAGAATTTTAGGAGTATTTAGACATTTCAAGTCAGAATAAGGTGCTACAAATCTGTATACAAAGGGATCAACTGCACTCTGCAGCATTGAGGGCTAACCCTGTTTTAAAACCTTAAATATATCTTCCTTTACATTATTTTTTGTGTTTACTTTCCTACTTTTTACCTAAGATCAGTTTTATAATGCAAAAATATAGTCTTTTCTCAACTTTGAGTTAAAGTTTCAAATACTCTGATATATTTAGAGAAAATCCTGCCTAAGCTATTCCTGGAACCAATGTGAAATTGTTTTCTCTGAGAATTTTCAGTATGCTTTGTTCAGCAAAGATTGAAAAGATGAAAGATCCTCAAGATTTACTCCTACAGCTTAAACTAATTTCTGGACAAATGACATGATTTATCAGGTTGGGTAATCACAGCTTCCATCATTAAAACAGTGTGGCTGAGAAACTGTCTAATCTTTCCAATTTTTAACATCTCTGTGGCATGGCCAGAATACTTATACCTACATGTGACTCAGAGTACTTATACCTAAGGGGCCATCCTGCAACTCCAGACTTTCTCACTGCTAGCTACTCATTGTGTCTGTGACAGGGACAAGGTGTCATTTTCCATGCTTGTCTGCATGTTTCATCTCACTGTCCATTTGAGTGAGGACTGATGGTTCTGAAAGAGAATAAAGATAAGGTACTTTACAATGCTGTCAGTTAAATCTCAAATTCCACTAACATTTTAATGTAAGATTTTTGCCCTTGGATAAGTGGTCCTTATCAAACACAGGAGACAAGAGGGAAAAGAGTCCCTGGTTCAATGTACAAGCCTTACAATTCTCAGAATGTGAAGGAAAAAAAAAAGATGGAGTCTTAAATAAAGTGACTATGTGCTGAATACCACTGCAAACTGAGACATTTAAGAATGGCATAACTCTTGAAACATTACATCACTTGAAAAGATTTGTTCCATTAATTCTTAGACAGTTAACATTTCATACTGAAAAATGGGTAATTAGTACCAGAATTGTCTTCAATCCCTTGAGAAGTTATTGGCCTTATTACTGCCAAAAGATGTGCTACTCAAAGGTTACTATTATTTATTGCCATGGCTCCATACCTTAATAAGAATCTTTTCAATAAAAATTACAATGAAGACTTTCCTGCTGCTCTTCTTAGGATTCCAAAATCAATGACTTGAAATAAGTCCATCTGTTAAGGGCTAAAATGTTTTTTTCACAGATATATTTTAGCTGGATATATATATTTTCTTTTTAAAAGAAAGAATAATGATGAATAATGATTTAATTTAAGGGGGAATTAGTGCTCAAAGAGTAAGGATTGAAGAGTTATAGTGAGTTCTATCACTGGTAGTGAGCAGTGTATTACTGAATAATTAAAATAAAATGGATTCTTACTATGCATGGTTTTAAACTAAAAGTTAAGAATTTGTTTAGTTATAGCAAATGAAATTTTATAGATATTTCAAAAGTATAAAAAACAAAACAATGTAATCTAATTTAAATAATATATTAAGCAATCATATCTTTGTATATGACATGCATATATAATTACAAAATTTTCATTAAAAAACAACAAGTATGATATTTCATTTAAATATTGGAAACTGGTCTTCAAGACTTGGGGAGATGGCTTAGAAGTTTAGGTCACCTGTTACCAAGCATTCTTGAATTTTTGAGTTCAAATCTTTCAAAACCCACCTAACAAACTGGGAATTGTGTATATGCCTGTACCTCCAAGGCTGATGTTGGGGAAAGTGGCAGGAGTAGTGCTGGATCTTTCAAGCTACCAGTTTAACTCTGTAGGTTCAGAGAGAGAACCATATTTAAGAGAACATGATAGGGAAAACAGAAGTCAAACTCCCTCCTTGTCCTCCTCATTCATGAACCCACACACACATATGTGCATACATAGGTTCACACACATGGACATATCACACACAAGGGCATACATACACACAAAACAAGAAGTATAATAGTTAATTTAATTTAAAGAAAATTCAATGTAAAAGTAATTGGCATTATATTGCAAAAATAAGCTTACCACATTTTCCTTCAAGAGCAGTGAGTAATTATGTCCGAATATGCTACTCTAATAATTTGTTTCTTTTCTTAATTTTCATATATTTCTTTTATTATTTTTAGATAGTATCAGGAATGTTCATGGGAGCTATCCTACTTAAGATAATTAGCTTTACTGTTCTTATTTATCTTTAAAAATGTGAATTTAATGCTTAAAAATTCATATATCTGAGTTTCCAGATTTCATTTTCCAACTCTTTTAAATAAAATAAATATATACACAACACTTTTCATGGTTTTCTGTTTTAAATCAATGTTTATACTACATAATTTTTTTACTACATCATCTCTATATATTTATTGCAAAGAGTTCATAAGTTATAAGTTTTTAGTTTTCAATATTTTTGTCAGCTACAGTTTTAAAACCCAAAGTATATAATAATTGTTAATAGTGTTGTAAGCACTAAGCTATTTTCAACAATTACAAAGGTAAGTTTCATGATGAATTGGTTTGCATAAGTTCCTAAAACAATGTTTATTTCTAATTTCTGTAGGAAAAAAGTATTTATCCTTGAATTACTTGCAAGCATACTATTATTTCTGCTGCCCTAAACCAGTCCAGCTGTTGCACTCCTCCTTCTTAACTGAGTCTTTTCCCTAAAATAAACATTTCGCAAGCAGCAAAGAGCTTCCCCCAGACAGATTGCAGCTTCTCACCAATACTCAATAGCAGGGAAATAGTTGCATCTGCATTTAAATTACTTGTTTATCCAACTCATTTATATAAAAGTGCACTAAACCTAAATTTTGTTCTGGAAGACTTCTTAAGACCTAGAGGACATTCCATTTCATAGAGTTTCTCCAGTAACTTGTCTCTACCAGCTGTCAAACAAATTACCTATACAGTGCTGAATGGTAGCATCATTCAAATGCAACATCTTGGAAAATCTAGTAAGAAAATAGACTGTAAAGTAACTTTTTCTTAAATGGGTGAGAATAACCATTGCTAACTGAGACTATCTGCCATCCTTTCAGACTATATTAGCTAAACTGGTTTTCCTCTGGCTACAATAACTGCATTACCATCTGGTCATTAAAAACTGCTGATCATTAACACTAACTTCTTTGAAATAATTTCCAAAGACATGTCCCACATTTTGAAACATATTCAATCACTGCCATTAATTCAGTTGAGCACCCACTGTAATTAATGTAAATTTTCATTTATTGAAATACACTGCTAACTATCAATTTCACTACATGAAGCATTTATTAAAAAACTATTAAGTGTCAAGAAGCCTGATACTTTGGAGCAATGGCACAATATAAGATTATAGTCTTTGTTTAAAAATAGAAAAATAGAGGCTCCATCAATATCTGAGGCGCTATAGGCAAATGGTGCCTAATGTATGAGGGATAGTTAACTTTCTTCAAGCTGTGGCTTCTGTGAATTTTGCTTCAGTGGATAGCTCCCCATTTACACATCCATTAGGCTCATTAGGTCATAAAAATGAACTTGGAAGAGGTCATGGTTATGGGGGTCTGGGACAAGTGGAAAAATGAATGGGGTATGATTATGATTAAAAAGTACATTGTATAAATGTATGAAATTCTAAGAGAATATGTAAAACATATAGAAAATTAAAATCTAACAAAGAGGAGATAGTAGAAAACAGTTTTATGGGCAACAGTGAAAGATCACATCTTAATTTGTGAGTGAAAGGTAAGTTACTAGTATATTACGGATAAAAGGCAACTATGCTGTCATGAAAGGCACCAGACTATACAAAGGAGAAACAAATTCTAGGTACTTTTTTAGGTATGACTGGGAACTTTAACTCTGAACCATTTGTTTTTCTTGTCTCAAGGCATTGCTAAAATGCAGTCAGTTTTTCCTTCCTGTTGTTATAGTTTTGGTTTTTAGATACTAAATATTTATATTTTCTGTAATTATAAAATATTAGTGACAAGAATTATCTTTGGATTTTAAATTTCAAGTCAACTGGAAGTTGTTATTTGCTTTTGGTTTTGTTTTGTGAAAAAATGTTGTATCCCAAATTGGATTTAAGTGTCATATAAAGCAAAGGTTTGTTTTCATCTCCTGATCATTCTATCTGAATAAATTTTTTCCTAGAATTACCAAACAGATTTTTCCTTCATGTGAAAATGACTACCTTCTTTTGATAAGGAAAAAGATTTTTATCCTACAGTGTATAGTCATATACGTTGTACCTATTGATGTTTTTATAAACAGTCAGTACTACACTGATATGGTTTTGTGCCATGCTGGTCATGGTAATAATAATGAACATGCCTACCTGGATGGTGACAAGCACAAAGGACTTAGCCTTAAGCAAAAGAAAAGAGGAGATCCTCACCAAGGAAGAATATACACCTTGGATACTCTGTGCCTTGAAGCATGTATAAAAGTAACAATATGCAAACTCAACAAGTTACATTTAGAAATACAAGTATATGTCCAAGTACTTAAATGTATGTAATAATAATTAATTTAAAAATAGGCCATGAACTTAATGGAAAGTAGAGAGGGTTTCAAGGGGGAAGAAAAGGTAAAAAAATTAGCTAAATTACAATATCAAAATAATTTTAAAGAGAAAGGCATTGTTTTGTATTGGTTTTCTTTGTTATACACTTGCATCCTAATAATCTGCTTCACTTTCTCAGATTTGGTTATTAGTCTCATCTTACAAACACAAATGAAATTATTGAGTTTTAGTATTTATTTATTCCTTTCAGTTATTTCCATGTCCTGATTTTTAATAATACTGTGTTTATGTTAACTGAACATTATGAGGTTGGTTTCTCCAACTTTTCCTTAAAGGATGTATTTTATTTTCTATTCCTTCTTAGAACATGAGTAACTAATTCTATCTCAAATTCACAGTTTTATGCTGACCTGCATATTTATCATACTCAATGATCCACACAATACACTGGGGTAAAGAAAATGGTAGAGACATATTGTCAGAAGTTGGCCTATGTTTTTGGGTTGCAAACTTGACAGATTAAAATTTTGGATGCAGATAGGACAAATACAAGGTGATATTCTTTCATATTTGCTGCTTTTATGTATTGTTTTAATGTTGCTGATTTCATTCACCTATTTGAAGTTAACATTCTACCACTGAACTACACTTCAAGATTAGAAGTTGAATGACAATCTTGAAAGGATTCAAGGACTGTGAATTTTAGAATCAAGTTTGCTTGTTTTAATATCCAAACATACACCTATATTAAATATCAATTTACTTGCAAGCCCATTGCTTTAAGCTCTAAAGGTCATTTTTCAACAATTTCAGAATATTGTAAACATTTTGAAGAATATGTATGTGAGTTAAACGGGGTTATTATGGAGGCAGTACCTCTTTTCACAGAATGTGACATATTATTGATTTCCAGTAAAGCCTTGTGTTATTCTCTCTCCAAGTACATTTTTAAATATTCATGTGGTTTCACATGTTTTATGCTCAACATTGTACTCTTCTTTACAAGTGTTAAATTTATGCTTTCATTTTGTGTAACATCTTTATCAATGCTATATTGCATTTCAAGAACTCAATTTTTTAAACTATCCAGTCCAAGAGTAAAAGACAAAGAGCTGTACATTATCACTTTCTTTTATTTAAAGGAATTACAAAGAGAAGAGTAAATGAAAAATTTCTGATCCCTACATAAATTAAAAATAAAGCTATATGTGTTCATAAAATTTAATGTTTTATAAATGTTATTATTAACTAGAAAAGCCAATTAAATTTTAGGATGCAGAATCTATAACTCATCAGCATTGATGATTACAAATTCTACATTAAAATGTAAATATAAAATCTTGATTTTATAATGCATTTCTTATCAGTTAACTATGTCTTTTTATAAAAGGATTTATGATGAAAATAATAGTGACTTTATAAAAATATTGAAGAGTTCATAAAATCTGTGCAGCTTAAGTTGATATCATAATCTCCTGTCAGGTAGGGAATTAAATTGCTTATGTTTTGTATATATTATTACTGATTTTGATTTGTTAATTATCAATTAAGTTTTTTTCTTTGGATATTTACTTTATATATATTTCAAATATTTTCCCCTTTGGAAACTCCCTATTCCATTTCCCCATCCCCCTGACTCCATGAAGGTGCTCCCCCACCCACCTACCCACTCCCCTCTTCCCTCCCTAGCATTGCCCTACACTGGAGGGTGCCCTACAACTAAGTTTTACACAAACATTAATTTTGAAAGCTTACACTTATTTTATACAAAAAATGTAAACTGGAAAAAAAGTTGGGGTGGGTTGCCAATTAAGAATACATGCATTATTATAAATCCCTATGCTTAACAGAATAAAAATTACATAAATTCTAAGAAAAATAGTCAGCTAAAAGTTGAAAAAAAATTCTTAAAGTGATTTATTTTAGAATTAAATAGCATGAATGATTTATTTTTCCTCTTTGGATTGTAGGATGTTTTCAATGCCAAAAGTTTGTGTATGAAATTCATTATTAAATAAAACTCTATTTAATCATTAAAACGTAAAGTAGAATTTATATGATCATTTGTTACATATATGAAACTACTAATCTCTGAGCCCTGCATTTCAAGAAAATACGGAGGTATGTGTTTCACCCTATGTATTTGTAGCAAAGGTATAGCTTTGTCTTCATTTGCATTCTCTTGCAAGTAAAGCACAGGCTGTCAATCTGTCTTTGTTCCCTGCCATTGGATGCCTTTTTTTTTTTAATTGGAGTGTCTTGTTGGGTTTCATTGGAAGAGGTTCTTCTGAGACCTCTCAGGGTGAGTGTTACCCAAAGGGTATCTTTTCTGTGGAGATGGGTAGGGAAAAAATAGATTGAGGAATTTGAAAAGGTGTGACTGAGAAGAGATGAGGGAAGGGGACTTTGATCAGGATGTAAAGTGAATTAATAATAATAATAATAATAAAAATAATAATAATAATAACAGCTCATGCAACTATATAAGTTACAAAGATGTAAGTTCACAAGGTCCTTCCCAGTATTATCTAAACAATTAGAATTGCTGGTCAGAGTATTTTTCAAGCAGGTAAGGTGTCGGAAAGTTCATGAATAGTCTGCTAAGGCTTCTGGATAATGCAGTTATCTTTGTACTACATGTCCTTTGGTAAATAGCCCATAATAAACACTCTAGTAAGTAATAACAGTAAACTAATTGGTTCATCCAAACAATTATCTTTTTGTAACTTTTATCAAATATTTGAAACAATTGCATGATTAAAAACTTTAAGACATTGAAGAAGAGATATAGAAACGTTCCATTCTCATTCTTAAGGACTGCTTGAATTAATATAGTAAAAGTAGCCAACTTACCCAAAACCATCTATAAACTCAAGGCAACACTATTTAAAATACCCACACAATTCTTCCCGAAATTAAATGGACAGTAGAATTAATGGAAGTCTCATCATCTCCTATCTAAAAATGTACTACAGCGTTATAGTAAAAACAAACAAACAAACAAATAAACATGACATTGTCCAAAAAATGCAGACATGTTAATCAATGGAACTGAATTGAAAACATAGAAATAATTCTGCACACATATTGATCTTACTTTTGCTAAAGAAGCTATAAATATACATACATCAGTGGAAAAGAGAGCATCTTTAAGAAATGTCGATTACATTTCAAATGGTAACCCCTTTCCCGGTTTCCCCCTCTCCCGGGAAATCCCCTATACCATCCCCAATGCCCCTGCTTCTAAGAGTGTGTTCCTTCACTCACTCACCCACTCCTGCCTCCTGCCCTTGAATTCCCCTACACCAGGGAATCTATCAAGCCTTCATGGGACCAAGGACCTCTCCACCCATTGATGACTTACAAGGCCATCCTCTGCTACACATGGAGCTGGAACCATGGATCTTTGCATTTGTACTCATTGGTTGATAGTTTAGTCCCTGGGAGCTCTGGGGGGTCTGGTTGCTTGATATTGTTGTTCTTCCTATGGGGTTGCAAGCCCCTTCAGATACTTCAGTCCTTTCTCTGACTCCTCCATTGGGGACTCCACACTCAGTCCAATGGTTAGCTTTGAGCATCTGCATTTGTATTTGTAAGGCTCTAGTCTTTACTTCAGTAACTGCACTATACATTTTCTCCATATTTGCTCCTAGGAGTATTCTGTTCTCCTTTCTACAAAGGGCTGAATCACCCACACTTTGTCTTCCTTCTCTTGAGCTTCATGTGGTCTGTGAATTGTACCTTGGGTATTCCAAGCTTTTGGGTTAATATCCACTTAATAGTGAGTACATACCCTGTGTGTTCTTTTTTGATTGGGTTACCTCACACAGGATCTTATTTTCTAGTTCTATCTGTTTGCCTAAAAATTTCATGAGGTCATTATTTTTAATAGCTTGATAGTACTCCATTGTATAAATGTACCACATTTTCTGTATCTATTCCTCTGCTGAGGAACATCTGGGTTTTTTCCAGCTTCTGGTTATTATAAATATGACTTCTATGAACATAGTGGAACATGCATCCTTGTTATATGTTGGAGAATCTTTTGGGTATATGCCCAGGAGTGGTATAGCTGTGTCCTCAGGTAATACTATGTCCAGTTTTCTTTGTAACTGCTAAATTGATTTCCAGAGTGGTTGTACCAACATGCAATCCCACCAGTAATGGAGGAGTGCTTCTTTTTTTCCACATCCTTGCCAGAATATGCTGTCACATGAGTTTTTGATTGGTGTGAAGAGGAATCTCAGAGTTGTTTTGATTTGCCTTTCCATGATGACTAAGGATGAAACATTTCTTTAGGTGCTTCTAGGCCATTCGATATCCCTCAGTTTAAAATTCTTTGTTTAGCTTTATACCCCATTTTTAAAAGTAGTGTTATTTTATTCTCTGGAGTCAAAATTTTTGAGTTCTTTATATATATACAGGATATTAGCCCTCTATAGGTAAATATCTTTTCCTAATCTGTTGGGTGCTGCTTTGTCCTATTTCCAGTTTCCTTTGCCTTACAGAAGCTTTATAATTTTATGAGGTTCCATTTGTCAATACCCAATTTTAAAATATTAAATAATCACAACAACAACAATATATAGAAACCTTGAGGCTCCATGGAATCACATGAGTCCTAGGATGTGACAGGAAGCAGCCAGTATACCATAGGAAGTTCTTTGGCATGTTTCTTTCTATGAAGTTTTAACAAGCAAATTTCAGAGAAAACCAGCAAAGCATTGCAAGGCAAAGCAACACAAGAGCATCCTCTCATGTCTGTGGGGATATATATATATATTTTCCTAAGCATTACATGCCCTCTCATGTGTCTGCTCTAGCACAGCATGTTATGTTGTCTCACATATCTGCTTTAGCAAAACATCCTCTTATGTGTCTGCTTCAGCAAAACATCCTCTCACAAGACTGCCTCCAGAAAAATATCATGTGACAAAACTGAGTTGTTAGAGAAACCAGAAATTTTCACTTAAAGCTCCCTTTCCTGTTAAACTTGTCTAAAAGAAAGGAAACAAACAAACAAACAAACAAACAAAAACAAAAACAAAAAAAACCAAAAATGAAATGTTGATTATGGGATCGCTTTATGTCCAATAAAAAAATAGATTCATACTTGTTGCTCTGCATGTTTTAGTTTAGTTTTCACTTCTTAAACAGACACCATGACCAAGGTAACTCTTATAAGGACAACATTTAATTTGGACTAATTTATAGGTTTAGAGGTGTAGTCCAGTATCATCATTGTGGGAACATGGCAGCATCCAGGCAGGCTTGCTGTAGGACAAGCTGAGACTTCTATATCTTTTTCTGAAGGCCACTATGAGAAGACTGGCTACCAGGCAGCTATGACAATGGTCTTAAAGCCCACATCCTCAGTGACATACTATGTCCAACAAGGCCACATCTACTCCAAGGTCACACCTACAAATAGTGTCACTCTCTAGGCCAAGCATACTTAAACCACCACATTTCACTGACTGGCCCCCACAGGCTTGTTTAGACTCATAAATCTATGGGGGACAAAACTAGTCATAGAATAATAAAAAATACATTTAGTCTGACTTCCAAAATCTTCACAGTCTATAGCAGTATCAAGAACATTAAAAGCTCAGTCTTTCTTGAGATTCATCTTATTACTTAAGTGGAATGCCCAAAACAAGGCAGGAAACAAGCTGGGCAAACTCCAAACTGTGGATCTCCATGTCTGATGTCAAAGTGGTCTTCAGATCTTTAAGTCCCTTTTCATCTTTCTTGATTGCAACAAACTTCTTTCTCCTGGGCTGATTCGACTCCCTGTTAGGAGCTTTTCTCTGCAGTTATCTTATGACTTTTGTATTGCAAACATCTTCAGGCATCCAAGGCAAATTCAACATTACAGATTCTCATTACAGTGTCAGCAAATCACACATGTTCTTCTTAGCTTCCCCAAAGAGCTTGGGTCACATCTCCAGCTCTGCCTTCTGTAGCACTCTAGGATGTGCTTGACTCCACACTATTCTAGCTGCACTTGGTGAAGATCCTATGGTACTGCTATCTCCAGTACATTTGGGGTCTTCTAGTGCAACTAGGCTTCATCAATAGCCTCTCATAAGCTCTCTACAAGGTGACAAACCTAAACTTCTCTGCATGACCACATCAGTCCTGGGCTATAAACTTCAAGTGAGGTTCCACCTTCAACAATGACTTTTCTGGGTCTCTCACAGCACCAAGCCTCAGCTGTTCCTCATAACCCCTTCATAACTTCAAAACAAGTACCATTTGGATGATTCTTAGACAATACCAAGTCCAACTGAAGCACAAGGTGCAATCTTTGCTATCTCTGGAACACAGACAGCTTCATTGTGCTCTCAAAAAACACTTCCCAGATTTCACCTTAGTCATGCTGATCTGTCTAATCACTATTAATTTCCTCTCTCTAGGTAACCAGCATCAATTGTCCCAGGAGTCATTTCTATTCTTAACGCTAAAGTCAGAGCCACATGGTAGATCCTGCCAAGTTTCTGCTGTTTATCTGAGGATGGAACGTGGTACCCCTTACCTAATATTATCGCCAGATTTATGTTTTCCAGCTCCTTCACTTCCTAAGCTTGGATGTCCTAGATCTTGCTCTGTAGGTTGATCTTGAACTAAAAATATGCATGGCTATGTCTCCTAAATGTTTGCATCAAAGTCTTATACTACCACACCTGGATTTATGTTTTCTGTACTTGGAAATTGCTTCATTCCAAGCAACTCTTAAACTCAGAGATATGCCAGCCTTTGTCTTCTGGAATTAAAGGCTTTTACTACCAGGCTTTGAAACTTCCTTTGTCTAAGTAATTAATCTAAATCTCTTCACCTTAGCCTCAGCAAGATTTCTTGACCATCACAAAAAGCAGACACATTATTCACCAAAAATACCAGAAAACCATCTCTTGGCCATATATTACAAGTCTTCTCCTCTGATGACACTGTAGTCAAGCTTTCACCTTCAGAAAAAAAAAAGTCTTCAATATTCTTACTAGGATGGCCCATTAAGCCTCACTTAAAGCATTCCTCTGCTTCCAAATCCATAGTTCAAAATCTACATTCATCCAAACAAAAGCATGGCCCAGCATATCACAACAATACCCTACTCTATTTTTAGTTTGGTGTTTACTACTGTAAACAGAAACAATGAAGAAGGCAACTCTTATAACAACATTTAGTTGGGTCTGGATTACAGTTTCAGAGGTTAATCCCAGTTCAAGTTTAAAACATGGCAGCATCCAGGAAGGCATGATGCAGGATGAGCTTAGAGTTCTACATCTTCATCTGAAGGCTACTAGGAAAGACTGACTTCTAGGCACCTCAGACCCATAGTGACACAATTCTTCTAACAAAGTCTCCCCTACTCCAACAGAGCCACATTTTCAAATAGTGTCATTTGCTAAGTCAAGCATATTCAAACCACCACATTTCACAAAGCTCAATTTCATATGGATCAGAGACATTGACATAAGACCAGATACACTGAATCTAATTAAATAGGATGTAGAGAATTGTCTTAAAATTGTTGGCATAGAAGAAGACATTCTGAACAGAATAATGCTAGTGCTGACAAACAATAATTAATAAATGGCACCTTAAAATTGAGAAAAACCAACTGAATTTCCAAGGACAATATAATTCAGACAAAGCATCAGAATACAGATTTTAATGAACAACACATCTGAGAGAGGGCTGGTATCAAAAATATGTAACAGACAAAAATCAAAATGAACAATCAAAAAAATGAAGCCAAACCATACCAAACCAAATAAAGAAAAAACAAAACAAACAAACAAACAAACAAAACCACTAAATATCAAACCAAACAAATAACGAAGTTAAAAGTGGAGTGCAGAGCTAAACAGAATATACACAAAGAAGCCAAAATAATTCAAAATCATTAAACAAATGTTCTACATTCTTAATGTTATTGGAAATATAAATCAAAATTATATGAAGATTTAAGTTTATAACAATCAAAATGGTCAAAATCAATAAGATAAGTGACAGCTCATATTGGCAAAGATATGGGATAAGGGTGCCACTTATCCATTGCTGGTAGGAATGCAAACTTGTATAGCAATGAGGGAAATCGGTGTGGCAGTTCCTCAAAACGATGGGAATTCATTTACTTGTAGATCCAGCTGTGCCACCCTTGGGCATATAACCAATGGATGATTTATCCTCCCAGAGAAGCTCTTGGGAAACCATGAGATAGAACCAATGTACCCATTAGAAGATCAGCAGAAAGGAACCTGAGATTACATAAACCAGAGATCTAATGGAAGACAGACTTCTGCAGAAACAACAATGTAATTTCCCCTAATGACATTCTGCTATATTTACCAATCGGTCCCTTGCTCAACCATCATCATAGAAGCTTAGACCCACAACTATCAGCCCTCAATAGAATGTTTGCATCTAATTTCTTCTTTCAGACCTCAGAGAGGACTTTAAAGGGGGAAATAGAAATAGTGTAAGTGCCAGAGTGAGTAGAGGACACCAAGAAAAAAAAGACCATCTAAATCAAAAGGAGCATGATACTAATACAAATGAATTAACAAAAAATGTAGCAACTTGCATAAGGCCTACATGCTTCTGTGCAACTGGAATACTTAAGGAGACCATGCAGGAGTGGATGCACGCCTCCTTCCCTAACCTATAAGCTATCCTCAATTGATAAACACTTAGAAATTTAAAGTTAGTTTTCCCCAAAAGTCTCAGAAGGGAAACAAACTTTTCTTAAATATTGACCACTTTTTCTCAGCTCAGTAGTTTGTCAACAGATATTTGCAGGTTCTTTGTTGTAGCAAACATTTAAAAAGAAGGAATACATAACGTGTTCCCAAACTATTCTCTGGTTCTCTCATTCCCATTGGGCTGGCTGGCCATGTACTGGTGAGTAATGGCTCAGCTCGTCACTACCACACCAGCCCCACGCTTCAATACCACCATGGTCTCTGTGGTGCACATCAGGCAAACCCACACTTTGCTGCTGTACCTTTCTCTCTGGAATCCAGATGAGCCAATTCATGAAGGAAAACAAAACACAAATTTAGCTCAGTAACAATAGTAACTTGTTCTCTGGGCACAACAACTAAAACTTAATCTTGTAAGCCTTATCAAAATCAGATTCCTCTGGTGGTGAATCCTTGCAGATCTGCCATACCAGGAGACTCTAGTAGTTACATCTTACCTACATGCTGTCCCCATTCCAAAAAGACCCTCTCTCTCTCCTGCTTCCTCTCTTCCTCTCTTCAACCTTGAAGTCCCTCCTACATGTCCAGTGATTGGCTCTTTATTCATTAGGGGAATGGTTCACAAGAAGTCACAGGTGTAACTCATTCCTTGTCTGAAGCCCCTTCCAGGAAGGCAGAATAAGCATCCAAATGTAAATAGCCCCAGGGCTATCCACAACACTTCCTCCTTTTTGTTCTGGCAAAAAACCAAAAATTTTTTCTCAGCTATAGAACACAACAATTTTATAAATTATAAGGTATATAAAGACCAAACACCCAGCCCATAAATTTTGTCATTAAGATAGAACATTGTCATCCATCCTAAATTAAAAGACTATGATTCTACCTTGAATTATGTTCTGGCTTTAGATTGTATGCCATCTGAAAACCATCCTCTCAAATCTGTTCTCTCAAAGTAAGTTAACCTGGGTTGGCTAAAAGACTATAAGTAATTTTTCAACCCGACCAGAAATCTGAGAATGAACAATATAAACTGAAAATATATAGGAAGTCTAAAACAGCTTCCAGAACTGAGAAAAATTGTAGAGACAACTACCTACCTATACAGCACCAGTAAGTCAGGAAGTTGGAGCATCAGTCTTTAGCCCAGGATCATCTGACTTACCTTGGTAATGCAGAATTTTGAAGGGCTGATTACCCTGCCTTGGCAGAGATTATCAGTTGACTATTCCACATAGTGTGTTTTTTTTCTGGACAGTGTTTGTCTGTAGATGAAATGAGGGATTTCTTGATTAGTGGCTGTCTCTTCACAACTGGAGCAACTCCACTGATGCTCAATTTCCTCTTTGAATCCAAGAAAGGGAACGCTGTCAGGAGCAGATTTGTCTCAACAATTAGTGAATAAATAACATTAAATGTCACAGTCTCTGGATTTCTGACATTTTTGAAAACCAACTATCTATGTAAAAGTAATCTGGACTGTTCTTTGTTAACTAGTCTCAGCTATTTCTAGTTAAAATCTTTGGGAAAAAAAACCCTAACAATAAACTCAGAGGCATGAATTTACTATTTGGGACTTAACAGGCTTCATTATCTCAGATCAGTTTATGATAACAGTTACTGAAGGGTTGGGTCTAAGCCCTGTACTTTTAAAGTATTTGTATCAATAGATGAAATTAATATCAATTGAAAATCTTGATTTTCCCTCAATATAAATTCTATACCAAAATAAAAGATTATGACTTCAGCTTAGTAACAAATATAAACATTTCTACCAATAGAGATTATGGCTATACAATCTATTCTAACTATTTCTTACCTGTTCCATTTATGACCATTTCTAAATTCCCCAGAAAGTCAACCTATAATAACAATTTCCAGCCCCAAAGCCCAGGGAAATGGGATGACAATTCTCCATATCTTCTTCAAGCAGAATATGGGTGTTGAGATATTTTTGAAGGGGAGGGGAAAGGTTAGGGAAAATAGGTGTGTTGGGTAGCCTTAAGAAGGTCACACCAATAATTATTAAAGTCTTTGATGTCTGTGTCTTCACTGGATCTAGCTGAAAATCCATGAGATGAGGAGTTCAATCAGGTCAGTTTAGCATTTCTGACGATGGATCTCACCAAAGATGTACATTCTGCAAGCTATAAATCTCAAGACCAAATATAACTAACATCAAGATAATCGTTTTGTTTGATTCTTTAAAATCTACACCTCTGGAGGTCTCTATTTGTCATATCTGATCCATATAACTCCGAAAGTTGTAAATACCTTAATCAACTTTTCCAAAAACACAGAGACAAAACTTTTTTCCAAAATCAGCATACCCTTCAGCCAGTAATCAGAAAACACTTTATTTAGACCTCTCTCCCAGAGGAATACTATAAACACAAAACTCAAAATCTCCCATGTTAGACAGAATATGAGTATCCTGTGGGTTGTTAAACAATCTTCTACCATCTTTCTGTTTGGCTCTCTGCCTAAAGCAGCCATCATGTTACACAATTATCTGTTGATCTCTCTAACTGGAGACAGAAACAATATTAATTAATACCTAATATAGTATCTATCTGTTGTTCTCTCTACATGGAGTCACAGACATTAATAATTGATACCTCATCAAAGAAGGAAATGATTACCACTGAACTCTCTACTCTGGAGTCAGTGACTAATTTTCCCTATCATAGTTCCAAACTATGGGCAAAATTCCCCACATGATTCAGACAGAATCTGTATATAACTCTTTCCTAAAGGCAAACAATCCCAACATTATAAATTCACAATTCCATTCATCTCTTCCCTAAGAAGTAGGCAACTTCATTCTTTCCCTGACTCAGATCAGCCTGCAATTCCCCGGAGCTGAGGACCACACAGCCTGCTGTTTCAATTCCCACTCTTGAGTCCACATGAATCATCAGCACTACCCAACCACTCTCTAAAAAATGTATAACACTAACTCTCAGATTAATAAACTTAAATTTCTAGTGAATCCATGCCCAGTCCCATGTTGGGCACCACCTGTTGCGGGAAATATTTAAAAAGATGGAATATATAACATTTTCCAACACTATTTCCTGGTTCTCTCATCCCCATTGTGCTAGCCGACCATGCTCTGGTGAGCAATGGCCAAGCTGCTTTTATCTCGTGGAGCTTTGACTAAGAGCTCCATGATTTCTCCACCAAGCTCACTAGGTTCCCACTGGCTCATCACTACCATACCAGCCTCATACTTCAGTAACACCGTGGTCTCGATGGTGCACATCAGGCAAACCCTCACTTTTCTGCTGTACCTTTCTCTCTGGAACCCAGACGAGCCACTGCGCTGCATGAAAGAAAACACAAAACAAACTTAGCTCAGAAACAACAGTAACTCAACCTCCGGCTGCAACAATTAAAACCTAATCTTGTAAGACTTATCAAAATCAGATTCCTCTGGTGGTTAATCCTTGCAGATCCACCATACCAGTGGACTCTAGTAGCTACATCTTATCTATATGCTATCTGTGTTCCAAAAGGACCCCCTCTCTCTCCTGCTTCCTCTCTTCCTCTCTTTGACCTGAATGCCCCTCCTATGTGTCCAGTGATCGGCTCCTTTATTCATTAGGGGAATTGTTCATAAAACGTCACAGGTGTAACTCACTCTTTGTCTTAATAGCCTCCCAGGAGGGCAGAATTAGCATCCAAATGCAAACAACCCCAGTGCTGTCCACAATAGTTCTTTTACTCATAATGTTACATACAAATTGTTTTTGTTTTTTCTTAAATTTTTAATCTTTCTAGAATCTTTAATTCTATCCCTTTCCCTGAGTTTCACCATCCCTACCTCTCTACTCCTCTAGACCCAACCCTGCCCTGCCTCCCATCAGAAAAGAGCAGGTCTCTCATGGACAACTACCAAATATCGAATAAGAACCTTATAATACAAGACACATATAAATACTTCAATGTATATTCAACCTTGTAGGAGGGAAAAGTATGTAAAAGAGCCAAGGACACTTCCTGTTCTCACTTTTAAAATTCTACAAGAACATCAAGCTACTCAGACATAACATATATGTAAAAGACCTAGGTCAGAACCCAATAGCCTCCGAGATCTTTACATGTTCTGATGAATCAAAGTCAATTGATTTTGTGGGTCATATTTTCCTGATATCTCTGAACCCTTTGGTTCTTCAAAAACTTCCTCCCGCTCTTCTACTGGAATACCAAAACTCTGAATAATATGCAGACTTTTAATGGCTGCTTCTATCTTACTAGTTGTTATGGTTTTATTTAAATTATTTATCTGATGTTGTTTTAACTTCAGTAAGTAGTATATATCTAAAAAAATATCTATTTCTGTTAGGTTTTCTGATTTCATAGAAATGTTTTTTGCAGGATAACCTAATGATCCTTTGAATTTTATCTATATCTTTTGTTCTGCCTAAAATTTTTGTTTCTGACCTTTTAGTTTGGATATTTTTTCTCTGTCTTTCAGTTTGAATAATGGTTTTTCTACCCTGTTGATTTTCTCAAAGAGCCCAAACTTTGCATCAATTATTCTTTGTATTGTTGTATTGTTTCTTTGTTTCTATTTTATTTATTTCATTTTTTTTTAAAAAAAAATTTATTTATTTACACACCAGATTGTATTCCACCCTCCATTCACCCTTTGAATGCTCCATATACCATACCTACTCCACACTCCCTTTCTCCATGAGGATGTCCCCACTCCGCAGCCCCTACTCCACCTGACCTCTAAACTCTCTGGGGGGCCTCCAGTCTCTTGAGGGTTAGGTGCATCATCTCTGACTCAACACAGACCTGGCAGTCCTCTGCTGTATATGGGTTGGGGTCTCTCATATTAGCTGGTGTATATACTGGCTGTTTGGTGGTCCAGTCTTTGAGAGATCGCCGAGGTCAAAGTTAATTGAGGCCCCTGCTCCCCCTACCAGGTAACCCTCCTCCTAAACTTCTTTCAGCCATTCCCTAATTCTGTCTATTGGTTGAGTGCAAATATCTGCAGCTGACTCTTTCAGCAGCTTGTTGGGTCTTCAGGAGGGCATTCATGATAGGTCTCTTTCTGTGAGAGCTCCATAGCTTCAGTAATAGTGTCATGCCTTGGGATCTCTCCTTGAGCTGGATCCGACTTTGTGCCTGTTACTGGACCTTCTTTCCCTCAGTCCATCTCCATCCCTGCTGTTCTTTCAGACAGGAACAATTATTGGTCAGAGTACTGTGGTTTGTCAACCCCCTCCATCATTTGATGCCCTGTCTTGATGGAAGTGGTTCCTGTAAGTTCCCTCTCCCTACTGTTGGGCATTTCATCTAAGGTCCTACCCTTTGAGTCCTGAGATTCTGTCAACTCCCAGGTATCTGGAGAATTCTGGAGGGTCCCACACCATCCTACCTCCCAAGGTTGCCTGTTTCCATTATTTCTGCTCTCACTCAGGGCTTCAGTACTTTTTCTTCACCCAATACCAGATCAGGTTCCCCTCTCACTCTCCACCCTGTCCACTTTCCCTCCCAGATTTCTCCCTCCTTCTCCACTTGTGATTATTTCCTTAGGTCTACACCTTTTGGATGTATATGCTTCTATTTGTTCTAGAACTTTCAGGTGTACTATTTAGTTGCTAGTATGAGATCCCTCCAATTTAATTTTCTCTTTTTCTTTTTTTCAGTGCAGTGACAACCCATTGTTGAGAAATAAATTAGAGAAACAATCTAACCCCAGCATATGGTCAAAAAAAAAATATAGGCACAGAATAAAATATTACACAATGAAATTCACCAAGTCCAAAGTCTATAGTGTATTTCCATAAAGTTAAAATTGCCATTCTGAAGCTATGGAGCTTCAAACTTTCTCTATGAGATATGATTTCATGCACTTGTCCACCACCAAAAAATGAACAACCCCAGCAGAGTTAAAATTAGAAAATGTATCAGCTTCCTATTCATTTTCATGAGCCAAGTGTCATTTACCTACTATATTGGGTCATTTCTCATTCCCTTTCATACTCCTTTTTCTCATATTTTTCACTTTATAGTTAAAAGTTTCTAGGAATATTTAAGAAATAGTTAAGAAATATATATATGTGTATACATATATATATATATATATATATATATATATATATATATATATGTATACACACATATATATTACATAATATACAGAGGGTTTTTTTTTTTGGATATTTTTTTTATTTACATTTCAAATGTTTACCCTTTCCAGGTCTTCCCTTCAGATAACCCATACCTCAGGCCCCCTCCTCCTGCCTCTATGAGGGTATTCCCCCACATACCTACTCCTGTCCCTCCCACTCTGGCATTTGCATACACTGGGGCATCGAACTCCTTCAGATCCAAGGCCCTCTCCTCCTACTGGTGTCCAACACAGCTATCCTGTGCCACATATGTGGCCAGCACCATGGGTCACTCCATGTGTATTCATTGGTTGGTGGTCCAGTCCTTGGGTGCTCTGGGGGGTCTGGCCAGTTGACATTGTTGCTCCCTCCATAGAGCTGCAAACCCCCTCAGCTTCTTCAATCCCTTCTCCAACTCCTCTATCGGGAACCTCACACTCAGTCCAATGTTTGGCTGCAAGCTTTTGTATTTGTCAGGCTCTGGCAGAGCCTCTCAGGAGACAGCCATATAAGGCTTCCATCAGCAAGTACTTCCTGGCATCCAAAATAAGGTCCTGTTTTGGTGGCTGTATATGGGATTGATCCCCAGGTGGTGCCTCTAAATGGCCTTTCCTTCAGTCTCTGCTCTAATTTCTTTATGGAGACACTTACTTCTATGAAATTTCTTTATAACACTCCTTTCACTGCATCCTCTAAATTTAAGTATGTTGTGCATTCATTTTTATTGAATTCTAGTAAGCCTTTAATTTCTTTCATTTTCTTTCCTTCTTCTCTCTCTCTCTCTCTCTGTTATCTTTCTCCCTTTAAATTTGTCTGAATCCAGTAGTTGTTCAGTAGGGAGTTGTGCAGTTTCCGTGAATTCATATCCTTTCTGTAATTTCTATTGTTGTTGATTTCTAGCTTTAGTCCATGGTAGTCTGATAGATAACAGGGAGTTATTGCAATTTTCTTGCCTCAATTTTGAATTGCTTTGTGATTTTGTGTCTGGTTAATTTTAAACAATGTTCTCTGAGGTACTGAGAAGAATTTATTTTCTTTTGTATTTGTGTAAATTATTTTGCAGATATCTGTTGGGTACATTGCATTCACGAAATCTGTAGGCTCTATTTTTTATACTTTTAGGTTTTTTTTGTTGTTGTTGTTCTGGATGACTTGTTGTTTAGTGAGTGTTAGATATTGAAGTCTTTCACTATTCTAGTATGTGAGACTCAATGAGTGATTTTAATATGTGAGATTTAATTTGTGATTTAAGCTTTACTAACATTTCTTCTAAAAACGTGGGAGCCTTTACATTGGGCCATAGATGTTCAGAGTTGAGATATCATCGTGATTGTTTTTACTCTTCGTGTGTATCAAACATCCTTTTTTATGTCCTTTGATTAAGATTGATATAAGGTGTATTTTATTAGGTACTATAATAAGTACACAAGCTTGATTCTTGGTTCCATTTCCATGGAAATCTTTTTCAAGCTATTTACTCTGAGCCAATTTCTAGCTTTTATGTTGTAATATTTCTTGCATATCACAGTAAGGATTTTTTTTTTCATATCCACTGTACAAGCCTGTGTCTTTTTAGTAGGGAACTGGATCCATAGATATTGAGAGATATTACTGACCAATGTTTGTTAATCGATTCTATTTTGATGTTTTTTTTGGTGATAGTGGTGTGTGTGTGTGTGTGTGTGTGTGTGTGTGTGTGTGTGTGTTTATGTATTTGTCTGTTTGTTTTTCTTTTCTGGGTTTTTTCTGGGTTTTACTAGTGTGAAGTTATTTATTGTCTGTGGCTTTGTAAGTATAGTTCACCTGCTTGGGTTGGAGTTTTCCTTGTAGAGATGGATTTGTTGATAGATATTGTTCAATTATAATAGGCCATGAAACATTGTTTGACATCTATGGTGTTTGAAAATTTTGCAATATATGACATTGGCTAGCATCTACAGTCTCTTAGAATCTGCAAGATATCTTTCTAGGGTTTTCTGCTAAGAAATCAGATTTAATTCTAATAGATATTCCTTATTATGCTACATTGCCTTTGCTCTTCAGTCTGTTTTTTATATTTTGAGCTTTGATTCTTATAGGTCTGCCTTATTATGTTAATTGGCTTTTCCCCTTATGCCTTCTAATATTGTTTCTTTGTTCTTTACACTTTGTGTTTATATTACTATTTGATGTGGAGACTTTATTTGGTGTTCTGTAAGCTACTTGTACCTTTAGAAGCATTTCTTTCTTTAGGTTACAAATTTTTCATTTGTTATTTTGTTAAATATATTTCTGAGGTTTTTGAGCAGTAATTCTTGTACTTCTTTTCATATTACTTATAAATTCACTTTTTTCTTGGTTTCCCAGATTTCCTGGATAATTTGTTTTAGAAATTTTTGGATTTAAATTTTCCTTTGATGAGTAAATCTATTTCTTCCATTGAATTGTCAATGCTTGTTATTTTCTCTTCCATCTCTTTTTATTCTGTCAATGATGCTCGTATCTACAGTTGTTATTTGCTTACTTTGATTTTGCATTTTCAGATTCCTTTAGTTTGTATTTTCATTATTGCTTTTATTTCCAATTTCAGGTGGTGACTGTTTCCTTCACAGATTGTTTTCTTGGCTTTCTTGGCATTTAAAAAATAAAATTATTGGCTTCCTCCAATTGCTTATTTGCTGCTCCCTATATTTATTTATGGTTTTGTTGTTGTTGTTGTTGTTTGTTTTATTTCCTCTTTAAGGACCTCTATTATCTTTGTATAAAGTTGGTTTTAATGTCATTTTCGTATGTTACAGATAGACTGGAATACTCAGTTCTTTCTGTCATAAGATAACTGGGCACTGGTGATGCCATATTTTCTTGGTTATTGTTGATCACATTCTTATACTGGTTTTACAGCATCAGGTTTGCTATGAGTCTTTCTACTGCTGTTTATTTCTGAGTTTGTCTTTGTTATTTTATGTTTTGTTCCTTGGTTTCTGATTTATCTTTTGTCTTCTGGTTCTGCTGACATAGATTTCTGAATGTTTCTGTGATCTTTGCTCTAGTAAGTAGTATCTGTCAATATTTGGGGCTAAATGTCTGGTGTCTAGTTTGGCATCTGTTGTGGCAGGATGTCCCTGTTCTTCTGACTTAGATGACATGGGCCTGATCTGAATATGCCTGTAACCTGAGCAGCAGAAATTTTTCAATCTTGGGAACAGAGATCTTGCAGAAGAATAAGCAGTGAGGTGTAATGGCTTGGATGGATAGGAATGGTGGAATAGCTATTTGCTAAAAGGTTTCTTAGTTGGTTGTAAAAATTTATACTAAGACAAGTAAACTTGAGGTTTATTTTGCATTTATTCCTTACAAGCCTCCAAACCTGTATTGTATAGTGATAAGCTAAATATGAATATTTTGCTAGAAATCTCTTTATTTTAAGGAGATTTTGTTCATACACATGCAAATTGAAAGATCAGTGTATCCAGCTGGGTAAAGAATGCTAATATGTGACACTGGGAAATGTAAAACAGAGAGGATTAAAGGTCAAGATACAGCTGTATGAAAGAAGACTCTCTGAGAGTATGGCTTAAAATTTTGCACTAAATCATAGAAATGATTCATACAAATGCATTACATGAAGGCATAGATGTCAGTGACTTATATTAAAATATGACATAACAGTCAAAAGGTCACATTAGGTTTGTTATTTTCCACACTAGATATTTGTGACGAGAAAGTTCTTTAAGAGGGGCTTTAAGAACTGATGCTGTCCTTATGTGTTTCTCTGCCATTTGATACTCCTGTGATTAGAATTCTCTGTTTAAACCTGTACCTGATATTTAATTGGACTATTGGGTTTGTTTATATCTAGTTTCTTGAGTTCTTCCTATGTAGTGAATATTAGCTCTCTGTTAGGAGTGGAACTGGTGGGAACATTTCCCTAATTTCTAGCCTGCTGGTTTATCCTGTTGACTGTGCCATTAACTTTACAGGATTTTCAGTTTCATGAAGTCCCATTAATTAATTGTTGCTCCTAGTGCCTGTGCTATTGCCAATCTGTTTAGGATGTTTTCTCCTGTACCAGTGTGTTTGAGGTTATTTGCCAGTTTTGTGCTATCAGGCTCTGTGTGTCAGGTTTCCGTTGAGGTCTTTGCCCACCTTAGACTTGAGTTTTGTGCAGATTGGTACATATGGATCAATTTGTATTCTTCTAGAGTTGGAAATCCAATTAGAAAAGTATCATTTTAAAAAAGATGCTTTCTTTTCTCTTCTGTGTTTCTCATGTTTCTGTATTAAAAATTGGGTGTTCATAGGGATATGGATTTATAACTGTGTCTACCATTTGCCTGTTTTTATGTGAATACCATGTGATTTCTATTACTATAGGTATGATGCATTCATTGAAATCAGAGATGATGATATCTCTGAAAGTTTTATTTTTTTATTATTCAGAATTGTTTTAGGTATTCTCATTTTTTTTTGTTATTATACATGAAGTAAGTAATTTCCTTTCAAGGTCTAGAAATAAAGCATTCTATTGAAAATTTGATAGGGATTGAATTAAATATGCATATTGCTTTTTGTTAAATGTCCATTTTTACTTGGTTGATTTTATAGATTCATGACTGTGGGAGATGTTCCCATTTTCTGATATTATCTTAAATTTCTTTCTTCAAAGCTTTTTATCATACAAGTCTCAATTATACTTAAACTATGATATTTTATATAATGTCACTATAGTAAAAGGTTATTTTTCCAGATTTCTTCCTCAGTGTATTTGTCATTATTATATAGGAGGGATATTCCTGAATATTTTGAGTTATTCTTGTAACCAGCCAATTCACTGAATGCATTTATCAGATGTAGAAGTTCTCTGATATAATTGTTAGGTTTGCATATGTATGCTTTCCTGTTATCTGTGAATGACTATACTTTGCTTTCTTCCTTTTCAGTTTGTATTCTCTTGATCTCCTTCATCAGACTTATTGCATTAGCTTGAAGTTCCTGAAATATATTGAATAGATATGGAATGGACAGCTTTCTCTAGTTTCTGATTTACTAAAGCCAGACCAAACTAGTATAAACAGCAAAGCTTACAATCACTTTTTATGGTGAATGTAAGATATTACATAACAAAGTCAAATTTCAATAGTATTTGTCTAAAAGTTTAACCCAAAGAAAGGTATTAGAGAGGAAATTCTAAATTAAGGTGGTTAGTTACACCCATAAAATACAGTAAATAATTTAATATGATCAAAAGGAAAAGGAAGGAAACACACTACACAAACACACACACACACCCACATACACACACAAATATATACAAACCACTACAAAGAACAAACAAATAACAACAAAACAAACAAACAGGAATTAGCAGCCATATATCTTTCAATATCAACGGATTCAGTTCCGCAGTAAAAGGACACAAACAGATTGGGTACAAAAACTTGATCCATACTTCTGCTGCATGCATGATACTCACTTCAACATCAAAGACAGACATTACCTCAGATGAAAGAATTGGAAAATGATTTTCCAAGCAAAATCTAAGAATAAATGTGCTGTAGCCATTCTAATATTGATCAAAATATACTTCAAACTAAAATTAATCTAAAGGCATGGAAAAGAACATTTAGTACTACTCATCAAAGGAAAAAAATTCCCCTGAGATAATGTCTCAATTGTGCAAGACATCTGTTCAGACACTTGTGGGTTATAGAGTCTAAATTGAGGGAAGTCAGATGTAATTCTAATAGGTTTCTCTTTACTATTACTTGATTTTTTTCCCTTGTAGTTTTTAGTTTTACATTTTGTTCTTTATGTTAGTGGATTTGTTTTGAGTTTCTCTATATTTAATTTGATGTTGTCTATAGGCATGCAGTAAATTTTCTTTATTGCATAGATGTATATCCTGTGTATTGTATCCCCAATTTCTCCATGATTTTACTGTGAACTGGTGTTAGATTTTGTCAAAGGCTTTTCATGTTCTTTATTTCCTTTTTATTTTTTTTCAGTTAGTTTATATAGTGTATTACACTACTCAGACACTTGTGGCTTTCGGAATCTGAATTGAGGAGTCAGATGTAATTCCAATAGGTTAACCTTTATGTTTACTCTTAAAAAAAATCCTTTGGAGTTTTTAACTTTACTTTTCTTTCTGTATGTTTAATGTTTTGATTATGATTTGGTGAGAAAACTTTCATTGCTGGTTCAATTTATTTTCTGTTTTGTATGCTTCTTAAAGCTTTCTTAAATTTTTCTTCTATAATTTTATTGAAAATATTTTCTGGGCTTTCAAGTAAGGCTTGTTCTCCTTCTTCTATTACTATTATTCTTAGGTTTAGTTTTTTTATATCCGATTTCAAGGATATTTTGCATCTACATATTTTAGATCTGTACTTTTCTTTGACTGGTATATTGATTTCTTCTATGATATCTTCATTGACTGAGATTCTGACTTGTAACTCATGTATTCTGTTGGTGAATCCTGCCTCTGTAGTTCCTGTTCTCTTATCTAGATTTTATATTTCTAGAATTCCATCAATTTCTGGTTTTTTTATTGTTTCTATTTCAATTTCTAGGTCTTGAACAATTTCCTTCATCTGTTTTTTTTTTTTTCTTTATGTCTTTGTTTTCAAGAAGGGATTTACTCATTTCTTCCAAGTATTTGTTTGTCTTTTCCTCAATTTTTTGGGAAGTGGGAATTTATTCATTTCGTGCATAAGGAACTCCATCATCTTCAGAAAGTAGGTTCTAAGGTCTTTGTTTCTGCTTCTGCTGTGGTAGAATATGCAGTGCTTGTAGTAGGATATGTGAGATTTAGTGTTGACATATTGCTCTGGCTACTATTGATTTTTTTCTTATGATGGCTTCTGGTTTGTGGGTAATTATTGGTCTAGATGCTGAAATCTTAGTTTGTTTTTATTAGATGTGTGTTTTGTTCTGTGGTTTCTGTTTTCTTTCTGGTCTTCTGGCCTGTGTCGCCTATGACTATACCAGCAGTCTCGACCCAAGTTGAGGTCTAGATGTCTTGTGTCTGGGTTGGCTTCAGATGGGAAGGCAGTTTCTGCTCAAGTTGGGGATTGGAACACACACATGATGAGGATGAAAGGAGTAAATAGTGTTAGGTTAGCAAGGCACCTAAAAAGTTACAGCATCTGTGTGTCAGCTACTTGGAGTTCTGGCTATTGGCATGGACTCTAATTAAGTTTTCATTCTCTACCTGAGATGAAGGCTAGGATACTTATTGGGGAAAAGAAAGGTACACAGAATAATTTGGGCAGCCACTAAGAAAGTTGTGTCTACAGGCAGACAGATTGCTTGAATTTATGGTGTCCCACATAACCTCTGTTCGAAAAATAAACCCCAGTAGAAGTTGTGGGATGAGGCACAGCAATGAGAAGGGAAGGGGGGGTTGGGCATAATGTAAGTAGACATCAAGAGATTGGGGAAGGATGGGCTACCTGAATTTCTGGCAATTGGCAAGCACTCTGGTTGTGCATGGGTCCCCTAATGCATTTGAGGCTGGGACATAGTGATGAGGATAGGAGGGGTGTTTGGGGATTGGTTAGGCAGGCTCTTAGAAAGGCATCTGTGGTCATCAACCTGGAGTTCTAACAGATTTCATGGCCTTTGTTCCAGCAGGACTAACAATATCTGGCTTTTAGAGTACATTGTCAATTTCATTACAATCTTAAAAGATACTAGCATCACTCAAGTATAATAATATATTTAGTATTTTAAAGGTGTGTGTGTGTGTGTGTGTAATAAAAAGACCTGTGTGCAAATAAGTATTGTGTATTTTGAAGCCAGAAGAAAATCTCATGCATCATTTCTATTTTACTATTGATCTTGATTTTATATTTATTTATTTACTTACTTTATATAAGCTTATGTTATTATGTCCATCAATGCTCATGTCATACCATATGTGTGGGAATCAGAGAACAAACCCCATAAGTCAATTATTTCTATTCACAAAACAGTTTCTACTGATCAAATGCAGGCTTGTACCAAGTCTTCTACTCACTGAGCCATCTCATTGTCTTATACCATACTTTGAGACAGAGTCCCTGTAGACTGAAAGCAAGATCCAGAGAAATTTACTTATCTCTTCTTTACCCATGATAGGATTACAAGAATACCCTACATCATCTCTTTATTTTGTATTTTTTAGCTCTAAAAATCAAAGTAAAGTTCTCTTGCATTCATGCTACACAATTTATTGACTATAATATCTTCCTAGTTGATTTTGTAAGAAATTTGATTAGGTGAACAAATGTTTCACATAAAAAAATAAACTAATTGTGGCTAAGTAATAGATTGTGTATGATTCAAAGATAGTCATAAATAGATTGCTACTCTTCATAGTGGTAAAATCAAATTGTGTTTTCCTTTGACTACTGCTGACCTTTGTGTTTTTTTGTGGAAGAAATCATATGGTATATATTCTAATTTTAGTTTCTAAAGTTAAATCATTAGTAGTGTTTTGGCCTTCTCAAGGCCATTGGACCAATCATTCTTTAAAATCAGACAGCTGACATTACATGAGCCTCAGAGCAAGACTTTATAGGTAATGACAACTTTTACTTTAAATAAAAATTGCCCCCACACATCTGATATACTCATTTTAAATAACTATTAATCATCTATATCAAGGTGATATTTCTTATTGAGTCTTATAAACTGTGGTTCTTATCTTTAATTAAGCCACTTTTATGTCACAATATCAAGTAGAGTATAAATACCCCCTGAAACTTTCTCAAAGTTTAAAATATTAATTAAACTATGTGATTAATATGGTTATAAGACATAACATAGTCAGGCACAGCAATTAATAAGAAAGTTGATGTTCTATGACAGCTGGACTTTGGTTTTGAATGAGTGAGTTTCATTAACCAGGTAGCAAGTTAAGTAATACTAAATAATAAAAAAACAGCAGTAGCAGATATGAAAAATTACAGAAAAATTGTAACACCAGTAACTGGAGTTCAGAAGAAAACTGAATAAATAAGAAGCAGAAAGGGCAGAACTTTATAAAATTCTATGCTACAACATTAAGCCAAAATAACTGAGGAAGTCCTGCTTAAACATTGAGATTCCAGAACTAATATTTTCTCCACTAGTGAGGTGTCAACCTTTCTATTTCAATCATAGGGATTTTTACACAGTGATATAAACAATAGTAACTTCTGTTGGAAATGGTTTTCTGAAAAGTACATTTTTTTCAAATTTTAATTCAATAAATTTTTTCCTTCTTCTTCTTCTTTCACCCTATAACAAGGTATAATGTGGTAAAAAGGTGACCTTCCCTAGTCCAGGGAGTCTCAGTAGACACTTGCCATGACCATGCTTGAGATTCTTGAGGCAACTGAGTTGCTTAAGGTGGCCCAATTTTGTCTCAATGTCTATGCTCAACAACAACAAATATTTATGATAATTTATCAGTATTTTTTATATTAAAGTTACTTATTCTATATCTACTCTAAAATGAAATGCATGTCCTGAAATTATATATCTCAAAGATCAACTTGATATATCCTGATATTATATTCACAGTTTGCCAAGGTATATGAGTTTATTGCCAGTAAACTACTATTTCTATTTAGGATGCAAGGCTGATTTAGAGTTTATGACACATATATTTAGAATCCCAACCCAGCCACTGCTTTTACCAGTTTATATTTGAACCTAAGAATTCTTCTAGATCATTTCGGTTTCTTGTCAACAAGTTTTCCTGTCTAGGATTACTAAACATGAATATTTTGAGACAATCCAAATAAAGCTTAGATGTCATGGCTTGAGTGAGAAATTTCCCTCTTGGCTCATGTATTTGAATAATTGGTCTCCCGTTTTGGGGAAGATGTAGAACTTTAGAAAGTAGAGCCCTTCTTGAGGAAGTATATCACTGAGTCTTGGCATTCAGAGGTTAGCCTGGACCCACTTTTCTGATCATTATCTGTTAAAAACGGGTCTCTCAGCTTCCTTCTCTGGGCAATTGTTTCTATGGCTCACTTGTTGTGTAATCTCACTCTGAAACCGTAAACTAATATAAGCTGATTATTTCTGACATTGTTTATGGTCATATTATTTTATAACAGAAATGTTACAGCTTTTCCTCAAACTTGCCTCACAGCAAATGATGTTCTCGAATGTTTGATATTCTCCCTCTGTTTCCTTTAATATTTGAGTTACATTTTCAGGCCAGGGACATCGTTCTGTTTTCTGTTTGTTAGCTTGTTTGTTTAATTAGTTAGTTTTGTTTTGTTTGTTTGTTTTTTCCTTTTCATTATAGATCTACAGACTCAAACTTTATTCTCTAGTTTAAATCTATGCTGAGTTTTCATTTGTTGTCATCTACCATGTGAAATGCAACTTTGTTTGGAATGGCAATTCTGTACTTTTATCATCCTCTAGTAACCCTTTCTTCCTACAATTTAAAGTAATTAACATAAGAATCTTTATCAAGGATGTTTAAGAAATCATCTTTATAAGTAGGTTAGTTATTGGAATTGAAACTCTTCTTTTTTTTAAAGCTATATATCATGAATACAACACTTAGTAATATATTGTTTTAAGGTACAACACTCTTTTCTATATAATATGCATAAAATAAATCACTGTCAATTCTATAGTAGGAGCAGTGTCATGGGTATCAATTATGTTAAGCTGTATCAAAGTTAACTGTCCAACTAAAATACATTCACTAATAATTGATATTAGGAATAATAAACTTTTCTTCTATAGACTAATTTTAAAAGAAAGATATTTTCACTGAATATTTCTTTATTGTTAGTCAAATTTTCCAGTTACTAGAAAAACATCATATCTCAATTGTGTTTGATAGATGTAATTATTGTTCCAATACCAGTAGCCTTTTGTACAGTACAATTATAAACGCTTATTCTAGGAAAAATTTTGTCATCTAGAGTAAAATTGTTCAAAATATACCAGGCCCATAGTGGAAAAAAGTAATGAAAAACAAAAAAGCTGTAGTAGAAAAAATTGTTATGACTACATCTCACCAGCAACATTGGCAAGTACACAAAATATTTAAACTCAAATGTTAGTTTAGTGGCAATGGAAAATTGTAAGAGAGAATGGAAATATGCTTGCATATTAGAGTATACACAGAATTAACTAACATTAAAATAAACATTTTGCATAATCTATCATCTCCCCTTGGATGCTTTATTTTTTAAAAAAAGTATATATTAGCAAGCAAAGGTATAAAATTCTGAATATAAAAGAAAGTGTTGAGGACAATGTGAAATAGCTGGACTCAAAAAGAACATTTTAGACAGAACTGAACTCAAGAAATCTTAGAAGTAAAGGCATAGGATTGGGAATAATAGTATTGAGAACTGAGAACTTAGAAATAAAGGCTAAAACCACTTTTCAAGGTATCTCTATTTCTTCCTGTGTCTTCAACTAGTGGGCTTCCAGTAAGAGTCTATGCTATGTAGTTTTTGTGTAGATATACAGGGCCACATTGCTTAATTCCCTGCTGTTTTATAATGAGGTGCTAAGAGCCAGAGACTAGAGTTTCTGGCCCAAGCCTCAGGAAACATTGTACTGAGGAGAAAATATAGAAAGATACTAAGAATGAGGTCAGTTGCTACAGGATTGTGTCTTACATATAAAACAGACAGTTTCAACCAAGAATCTTAACAATTGGATCACCTGTTCAACATGGAAGGCAATATAGAGAGACAAAGAAAGCAATACTAAATAAACTCAGATATTTATATTTATACAACTACACACATGCAATTTAAAAAGATGTGGTCATGAAATTGAGAGGCAGTTTGTAAAACACATGAGGAATTAATATTGCAGGGAGAAAAGGGTGAAGGGAAATCTTATTACATTCTTAAAATTATAACAAAGTCAAAATACCATCAATTCATATGAAATGGCATCATTTAAAAGGGTGTTGAAACTAAGGAATACTTTTATTATTCACCATGAATGGGTTTGTTTCAAGTATGATGAAAATTCTAAAGACATGATAGTGGAAACCGTATTATATGTAAAATTAATAATAAACAAATGAATAGGTTCCATTGCCATACTCAGAATAATTGCAACAAATTTCTGGTATAACTTTGTGAATTTGGCTGCTTTGTGCTATGTCAAGAATCTAAGTCATGAATAGTGGTTTGTTGTTTGCTATAATGACAACTGATAATATAAGAAAGATTTGTTTGTTTGGTCTATCTTTTTAACTAGCAAGGACCTATTATTGAAATTGTACTTTGTCTAAAAGGTTAAAATATGTCTGATAGGGGTATACAGAGGGAAGACTGCTTAGACATGGATTTAAGCCAATACAAAGTTTCCATTAGATGGTTGGAAATTACATTGGGTGTTTAAGATCTGATCGAGCACTGAACTTTTCTCAAAAGGAGGTTTTAAGCTCAAACATAATACTACTACTAACAACAAAAATAACAGGAAAGAACAATGATTGTACTTTAATATCTCTCAACATTAATGGATTCAATTTCCCAATAAAAAGACAAAGGCCAACAGACTGGATATGTAAACAGGACCCAACATTTTGTTGCATACAGGAGAAAGACATCAGTGACAAAGACAGACACTACCTCAGACTAAAAAGCTGGATTTTTTTTTCAAGCAAATGGTCCCAAGAAACAATCTGGAGGAGCCAATCTATAATCCAACAAAATACACTTTCAACCAAAAGTTATCAAAAATATTTGGGAAGGACACTTCATTCTCACCAACGGAAAAACCCACCAAGATGAACTGTCAGTTCTGAACATATACACATCAAATGCAAGGGCACCCACATCTGTAAAAGAAATATTACCAAAATTCAAAACACGTTGTTCCTCACACAATAATATTAGGTGACTTCAATACCTACTCACACCAATGGAAAGATCAATAGACACTAATCAGAGAGATAGTGAAACTAACAGAAATAATGAACCAAGTAGATTTAACAGATAACTACAGAACATTTTATCCCAAAACAAAAGAATACACCTTCCTCTCAGCACAACATGGTACCTTCTCCAAAATTGAATATATAATTGGACACAAAACAGGCCTCAACAGATACAAGATGATTGAATAATTCCTATACATTCTATCAGACCACCACACATTAAGGCTAGACTTCAATAACAACAAAAACAAGAGAAAGCTCACATACTCATTTAAACTTAATAACCCTCTACTCAATGATAGCTTGGTCAGGAAAGGAATAAATTAAAGACTTTCTAGAATGTACTGAAAAGGAAGGTATAGATTACCCAAACTTATGGGACACAATACCAGCAGTGCTGAGAGAAAAATTTATAGCACTGTGTACCTTCATAAAGAAATTGGAAGACAAGCAGTAGTATCTCACACCTTTAATCCCAGCACTTGGGAGGCAAAAACAGGTGGATATCTGAGTTTGAGGTCAGCCTGGTCTACAGAATGAGTTCCAGGACAGCCAGGGCTACACAGAGAAACCCTGTCTTAAAAAAAAGAAAGAAAGAAAGAAAGAAAGAAAGAAAGAAAGAAAGAAAGAAAGAGAAATTGGAGAGATCCTACACTATTAACTTAACATCATATTGGGAAGCTGTAGAAGAAGAAGAAGAAGTTAACACAACCATGAGTAGTAGACAATAGGAAATAAACAAACTCAGACATGAAATCAACCAATTATAATCAAAGAGAACTAAACAAAGAATCAGCAAATCTAAGAACTTGATCTTTGATAAAATGAACAACATAGTTAAATGCTTAGCCAAACTAAATAAAGGGCACAGAGACGGTATTCAAATTAACAAAATCATAAATGAAAAGAGAGACATAACAACAGAAATTGAAGCAATTGAAAAACATCAACAGATCTTACTATAAAAGCCTATACTAAGCAATAGTAGAAAATCTAGATGAAACCAATGATTTTCTTGACAGATACCAGGTAAAAAAAAGCTAAATCAACATCAGAGAAAATATCTAAACAGACCCTAAAAAAAAAGAAAGAAAAGCAGTCATTAAAAGTGTCCTAACCAAAAAATGCCCAGTGTCAGGTTTTTTAGTGTAGAATCATATCAGATCTTCAAAGAAGACCTAATATTAATACTTCTCAAACTATTCCACAAACGAATTACAGAAGGAATACTACCTGATTTAATCTATATGGACAAAATTATGTTGATATCTAAGCCACCCAAAGACTCAACAAAGAAAGAGAATTTCAGACCAACTTTTTTTTTTTTTCCATTTTTTTTTTTTTTTCGAGATAGGGTTTCTCTGTGTAGCCCTGGGTGTCCTGGAACTCACTCTGTAAACAAGCTTGGCCTCAAACTCAGAAATCCACCTGCCTCTGCCTCCTGAGTACTGGGATTAAAGGTGTGTACCACCACTGCCTGGCCCAATTTTTCTTATGAATATCAATGCACAAATACTCAAAAACATTCTTACAACCAGAATCCAAAACACATAAAAACAATGATTTGCCATAACCACATAAGCTTCATTCCAGAGATGCAGGGATAGTTCAATATATGGAAATCCATCAACATAATCTACTATATAAAGAAACTACAGACAGGGAAATGATTTTTACCAACCCTACATCAGATATTCAAAATATACAAATAAGTCAAGAAGTTAGACTCCAGAAAACCAAAAACCTAGTTAAAATTTGGTACAGAGTTTAAACAACTGATTTTGTACTGAAGAAAACCACATGGCCAAGAAACACCTTTTCAACTTCTTTACTCATCAGGGAAATGCAAATCAAAATGGCCTTGAGATTACATTTTACCCAATCAAATGGCTAAGGTAAAAAACTCAGGCAACAGCAGATACTGGCAAGGATATGAAAAAAAGAGAAACTCTTTTCCATTGCTGGTGGACTGCAAGCCGGTACAACCACTTTGGAAATCAATGAGGTGATTCTTCAGAAAACTGACAATAGAATTTACCTGAGGACACAACTATACTTCTCCTGGGCATATACCCAAAAGATGCTCCAACATATATAACAAGGACGCATGCTCCACTGTTTGCAGTTGCCTTATTTATAAGTCAGAAACTGGAAACAATCCAGATGTTCTACAATGAAAGAAGGGATACAGAAAAGGTGGTACATGTTTTTCACAATGAAATTCTAATCAGCTATTAAAAATGGCAACTTCAGAAAATTTGTAGGCAAATGTGTGGAACTAGAAAATATTATCCTGAGTGAAGTATCACAGACCCAAAAGGACATACATGGAACGTACTCACTGATAAGTTGATAATAGCTCAAAAGTTCAGATTACTCATGGTACAACTGAAAGATTGTGTGAAACTTAACAAGAAGAAAGGTCAAAGTGTGGATGCTTCAAACCTACTTAGAAGTCATTAACAAAATAATCATTGTAGGTCAAGGGAGGGAGTGACCTGGGTGGGAAAAGAGAGAGGGAGGGAAAGGGAGGAGGCATGACCAGGTATGGGAAGAGACAAGAAAGAAGTCCAGAGGGTCAGGAGAATGAATTGAAATAAGTAGCAGTGGGAGAAGGGGAACTTGGGGAACCATTAGAAAGTCCCATAAGCCAGGGATGTGAGAGGTTCCCAGGGATTCAAAGTGGATGTCATTAGCTTAAATACACAACAGCTGGGAAACACAACCTGAAGAGACCACCTCTCATGGATAGACACATCCCCAGTGGAGGGATGGAGCCACTCGCCCATCTAAATTTTTTAACCCAGAATTGTCCTTGTCTTTAAAAAAAAAAAAATGCAGGGACAAAAATTCAACAAAGGCTAAAGGAGAAAGGCCATCCTTCCAGAGACCTCCCCATCATGCAATCCATTCATTCTGCAAACACTTAAGCCTGACACTATTGCAGATGCCAAAATGTGCTTACAGATGGGAACCTGGAATAGCTGTCCCCTGAGAGGCTGTGCTAGCACCAGACTAATATAGATGTGGATACTCACAGCCAACCATTGGACTGAGCCAGTAGACCCCAATGGAAGAGTTAGAGGAAGCGGTAAAGGAGCTGGAGCAGATTGCAACCCCATAGGGAGACTACAGAATCAATTAAATGGACCCCCTCAGAGCTCTCAGGAATTAAATCACCAATCAAAGATTATACCTTGTCTGGTCCATGACTGCTGCTACATATGTCGCACAGGACTGCCTTATCTGGCATGAGTGGGATCGAAGCTCTTCGTCCTGTGGAAGCTTGATGCCACAGAGAAGGGACACACTGGAGGGGTGAGGCAGAAGTAGGTAGGTGGGTGGGGGATCACCCTCGAGGGTATAGAGTGGGGAGTTCGTGGAGAGGAGAGCAGGAAGGGGATAACATTTGAAATGTAAACAAATAAAATTAATAATTATTAAATAAAGAAAGAAGTCATTACTCGTTTGTGTTTTCATTAAAACACCACTGATTCTTCCAATCGGTTGATTTCACAAACAACTCTATGTTTACTAATTTCTGTTTGAGAATATACTCTTTCGTGAGGGCATCCAAGTTAATAAGAATACTTAAAATTCATAATTAGTAAAATTGATGATACATGTATTTTATAACTCATAGTCTTAAATATATCTAAAGTTAAATTCTTCTCAAAGCAGATTATGAGCTAGGTATATGGAATCATATACATTATTCTACCTGCTCTTATCATTATAAATAAAAGGATATGTGAAACAGATACAGACTAGTGTAAAATATGTATTTGTTTACTATGGTGGTAACTGGTGAATTTTTTATATTTCCTCCAATAAGTTATCAAAGCACCTAGGATAGCAACTCAGCAAGTTATTTCTTTAATTAGTTGTTCTTATAGAATATTAATTTGTCAAACTTGTTCATTACAATTATGTCAATATTTTTGGTATTTAATGTTGGCAGCAACTGGGTTGACAAAGTGAAGGTTCTGAGGGGAAAGGGGATAAGTTACAAGCATTGCTACAATTTAATTGTAATTAACTTGCTGACTTTCTTACATTACCACACTGAGTTTGCCATTTCCATGATAGGCAATACTAATAGTAATTGCTATATTTTATACATCATTGACTTTCATATGGTTTATCAAATTTATCTTTGAGATCTTTTTAAAAGAAGTCTTTGCTAGAGATTCAATGCTATAAAGAGACATCACAACCATGGAAACTCTTATAAAGGCACACATTGAATTAGCCCTGGCTTACAGATTCAAAGGTTCAGTTCATTTTTATCATTCAGAAACATGGCAGCCAGTAGTCTGACATTGTATTGGAGGAAGCACAGAAATTTCTACATCTTAATCTGAAGGCAGCTAGGAGAGGACTGTTTTCTATGTAGCTAGGAGGAGGGTCTTAAAATTGAACCCCACAATGACATGCTTTCTCCAATAAGGCCTCATTTACTCTAAGAAGATCTCTCCTCCTAATAGGGCCATACTGTAGGCCAATCATATACAAACTGCCACAAAGACATGAAAAACAAGACAAGTAATGACTTAGTACTAACTTTATGAACATTTGTTACTTCCAAAGTATATTGAATACTGTGTTTATTGAATGTAGGTGAGTGTAGTTATATCACTAATCATTAATAATATCAATATAGTGGTATTACATTGTGGTAATAACCAAAAGTCATCCAGTGGATTTTTTTTTCATGTGTTTGTGTGGATATGTGCTAAGCTTTCATGTATGAATTGGTGTCCACATGTATAAGCATATGTATATGGGGGTGTGCTTTCATATATGTGCATGTGTGTGGAAGCCCAAAGTTGATATTGGTTCTCTTCATTGACTATATTTTATTTTATTTTATTGGTGTAAGGTATCTTAATGAATATAGAACTCACCTTTTTTTTTTTTTTTTAAATCTAGCTTGCCAGTACACCTTGTTTCTGTTTTTCAAGATCTGAGCTAAAGTAGGCCCATATGCCTCCTCATATGTATGCTGGTAGAATTACAATATTGGACTATGACTAGTACAATAACTTTTTAAATCCTTTTTTATTAAGTCATAATGTTTTCTTTAGTTGATGATGAATTTTTAGTAACATACCAACACATGAAAAGATATGGTAAAAGAGTCAAAATTTACAATAAATTATCTATAAGATATAAGGGTATCTAAAAATTTTTATATTAGAATATCAACATTTGATTTGAATATTATTTACAATGTACTCATGAAAATAATGAATATGGAGTAACTATTAGTTTGTGGTATTATTTTACTTATTATAAGAATAAAAGGAGCAGAAGTGAAGCTTCAAGGGCCAGCATAATGAAAGGAAACCTGCAACCTTGGGAGATGGGAGATGAGGGCATCCTCTAGAATGTACTAGAGACTGGTGAGGTGAGATAATCTTAGGACTCAACAGGAGGGATCTTAAATGAAATGCCCAACAGTTGGAAGAGGAAACTCTTGGAGTCAGTCTCCAGTAGAAGAACAGGGCATCAAGTGTGCCATCCCACAGTCAAAAACTCTGACCTAGAATTGTTCCTGTCTGCAGGGACAAAAAATAGAGAGGAGACTGAGGGAAAGGTATTCCATTTGCCAGCCCAAATTGGGACACATGTCAAGGGGAGACTCCAAGGCTTGACACTATTAGTGATGCTGTGGTGTGCTTACAGACAGGAGCCTAGTGTGGGTGCCCTCTGAGAGGCCAAACAAGCAGCTGAAAAATCAGATGCAGACATATACACCCAATAGTCAGAAGCCAAGGACCATTGGGGTTGAATTATGGAAAGGCTGGAAGAAGCTGAGGAACGTTCCTATGGGCGACCCCATAGTAAGAGCAGCAATTTGAACTAACCTGGACCCTGAGATCTCTCAGACATTGAGCCAGCAACCAGGTAGCATACATGAGCTAGACAGAGGCCCCCCAAAGCATATAAAGTAGAGAACTGCCTGGTCTGGCCTCAGTGAGAGAAGATGATCTAACCCTCAAGAGACTTGATGTTCCAGAGAGTGGAGAGGCCTGGCAGGATGGGAATGGTGGGAATGGGGATGGGGGAGGAAGAATAGGAGGAGAAATTGTAGGAGAACAGAACAGGAGGGGGATAACTACTGGACTGTAAAAAAGATTAAACATAATAAAAAGGGGGGTGCAAATAATAAAAAAGGAAAAAAACTTGGTAAAAATTGGTAAAAAGAAATAAAAATAGAGCAAAAAATCTAACTTTAATAGGTTTTGTGTATAGCCAACATATTAGTTTTCTATTGCTATATAACAAATTATAACAAATGTGATAACTTGAAACAGCAACAATTTCCTGTTCTATTTCATTTTTTTTGTTGTTGTTGTTGTTAGAGATTTCCTAGGGACAGTTTCCACCTCCAGAAGGCATTTCACAGAAACATAGATTTTTATGTCCTAATGCAGTAGAAAAGTTTCTATCTGAAAGCATTCAGCCTTAACAACCTATTGAACTATAAATCCCTAATTGTCAAAATAGGTCACATTGCTAACAAGCTAATGAAGACCCAGTTTTTGACAAAAAGTGTTTCTTGGCTTAAATGATACAAGATCTATTTATATTGACAAGTAATCCTTGAAAACAAAATTAGGACGTAAATGGTGAACCAAAACTCTAATTTCTAAATTTGCATGTTATATCTATCATCTCCACATTGAATAATTTAATAGCTAATCATCAGTAATATATACATATATATATATATATATACACACATATGTATATGTGTGTGTGTGATGTGTCTGTGTGTGACTGTGTGCACAGGCGTGCATGTGATTGTGTGCATGTGTGTGTGCTTGCTTGTGTGTGTGAATGCACGTGTGTGCATGTGTATGTGTATCTAAGTGTGTGTGTCTATGTGTGTGTGTGTGTGTGTGTGTGTGTGTGTGTGTATGTGTGCATGCTTGTATGTGTGCATGTGTGGTACAAATATAGGCTACTGTTGTACAAAAGACTTCTTTCTGATTAACTTCAAAAGTTAGATTAAACAAAGAAAACATTTTTCAGCAATTTCTAATTTTATTCTTTTCTTTTCCACCAGCAAATTTTTGTAGAATAATGGATTCTTGAGTGCCAACTACATAAATTTAGTAAATTCAGTACTTTTATAAAATTTTGTAAGGGCTATTTTTATATTTTCCCTTTGAAAAAACAACTACTCATGTTTGTTATCAAAGAAATTGTCTTCAGAATTATAAAATTTAAAATGTTTTCATTCTTAAAGTGGTACAGAAAGAATGGGAGCATAAATGTATACTAATGTTTTACTCCTGCTATATATGTGTATTTGACATAAAATGATTCAAACCACAAAGACATAAAATTGCAAGGGAATGTTAGTCTTTATACAACACCAGGAACTATTATGCATCTTGTTCACTGGAATGATTTTTCTTTCAAATCACAAAGCTTTCTAGGAATAATGATGAAATGTTCTTTGTGCAAGATTTGTAAACATACTTTTAGAATTATCCTCATAATGATTTAAGGAAATATTTGCTTTTCGGGAATGATATTGGTGAAACATTTTCACAGCACACAATGCTTCCTATAATGATTGTTAAAGAATGTAGAAAACAACTGTACTTTTTGTTTATAATCAACATTACCATACATTGTTTCCATGTCATTAAACAATAAATAATTTTTGGATGTGTCATCCTTTAAATTCAATAAGGATATTTTAGTGTTTCTGAATGTATGTATACACATATATCTCTATATATGTACTAATTATAGGTGTACATGTAAATAATTATATATACAAAATGTATTGTGTTTTAAATCTTATATACTCTGTACTTAATAATTTGGTGAGTCTTAATATAATTATTTTAGAAAATATAGACCTTATTATTCATTAGTTGAGAGATACGTGTAGAACACAAACCTTTCATAACAGATTATTTTCCATTTCCACTTGTGCTTTTTCTTGTACCTATATTTTCTTTCAAATACTTGATTATACTTCTGTGCTGCATGAAACATCTCACAGTAGCTAATCAACTAAAATAATTTTCTATACCTCTGAAGACTAAAAGCCATCACTTTGATTCTAGATACTTGTCTCCCTCTTTCTTTGAAACTAGGCTTTCCTGTGAGATGTTTATGCCTTTATGTCTTTATTTATTTGAATCACATTAACCTGTGTATGTTGATGTAAGCCAGTAGCTACAACACTTGACTGGCTGTGATGATTAACATTGGTTGGCACACAAAGGAAGGGACCATAAACTGAGTAATTTTTTATTAGATTATCCTATAGACTGCTTACTGAGCATTTTGTTGTTGTTGTTTTTGTTGTTGTTGTTGTTGTTAATTAAATGGAAAGGTCTGTTCTGCTTTTAATGAAGTTAACAGTTCACTTCTTAGACATGTGGGCCTACGGTGTGTAAAGACATTTGGCAAGAGTCTATAAGAAAGCTAGTAAATGCTGTTTCCAGGTGGTTTCCGATTTAGTGTCTGTTCCATGTTCCTGCCTTGAGTTAATGTCTTATCTTCCCTCCCTAATAGACTAATAAATTTCCCTAACAAATTTTGTCCCAAGCAGTTTAAGTTCAAGCTACACAAAGTACTAGCTTTAAAAAAAGAAAAATCACACACAAAAACACTGAGGACATTTTTATTTTATAGCCTATAGTGTGGGAAAGAGATAATACCCATCTATTATGGGGTGATTCTGATTAAACTCATTTTATTTTTGTATTAGAAAACATTTTAAGAAAACATCTCTAATATCTCTTTTTCATAATAAATTATAGTAGGTATCTAATGTTAGTTATCATGTTAGTTATCATGCCAAACATTTTCTCCTCTAACATGTCCTCTCTTCTATTTCACGGTAAATACTTCCTATTTCATTGTTCAAATTTCTTATTTTATAAACCTGTGTTCTAGCCCCCTTTCCTTAAAATCTATCTGCATGATATCCTAGGTTCTGACACATCAGGCTCCAGTACATGGTTCTATACTTATGTACATACAGTAAGCTCTGAGTGATCTCTATGGGTTAAAAAACAATAGGAATCCCATGATATTATGATGAAAATGTAATGGTATATTGGGGAAGATTTGGAGGAAAGAGAAGAAATATGGATTTCATCAAAACTATGCATGTATGAAATTTTCAGTGAAAATACTGACTAAATTTTGAAAGGAATAGCTAATATCCTGTACTATTTTATAAAATAATAATAATAAAATTAACATTTAATTTAGGCATTAAAAATGTTGAATTCAAACAGTTGTGCATTACCAGTTTTCCAGTCAGTCTATAGAGTGGAATTATACCAAGGAGTAGTTTAGCTTGGATATAATTTAGAGCCTCTCTCTCTCTCTGTCTCTCTGTCTCTCTTTCTCTCCACTACGATTTCCATAGTGACTGTACCATTCTACAATATTACCAACACCGTATGAATATTCCTGTTTCCCCCCATATCCCTTAGCATGTGTGGTACATTGCTTTGTATTCTGACTGGGGTAAAATAAGATCTCAAAGTTGGTTTTATTTTTGTTTACTAATTACTATGGACAATGAACATTTTGTTGTGGTATTTCTTAGCCACTTTTTCATCCTTTATAACTCTTGATTCAGATCCCAAGTCCATTTTTTTGAATGAGGCTGTTTGTAATTCTGTTTATACACAAACCCACTCATATGTATATGTGTGATATTAAACTTGAGTAAGATGTATAACTGTCAAAAAATTCTTTGTGTTTCTATAGGTTTTCTCTTTGGCACAATGATTGTTTCTTTTATTGTACAAAGCCCTTTCAGTTTTATGAAGTTCTAGATTTGAAGAATCAGTTTTTTCATCAGGGTTTGTAGACTGAGTAATCTTGAATTAACTCTTCAGAGGATTCTCCAAGTCTTCTTTATTTTCAACTTCTATAAATATATTATATTTATCAAATAAATATTTTTCCAGTAATGGCCTTGGTAAAAAAAGAATATTAGTTTAAGAAATATATTCTTAAATGATTTTTTTTCTAAATATGATTGCATTTATTTAACCATTTATGTGTATGCTGGTGGATGCACATTATGTGGGTGTGTGTTGGGTGGTAGTATTAGTGTACACATTGCCTTTTGTATGGCATTCAGAAGATGACTTGCAGCTGTTTGTTCTTTCTTTCTGCTTCATTTCCTGGATAACAATGTCAGATCTTCAATCTTGGTGACAAGTAATTTTACCCACTTAGCAATCTTGTTAGCCCTTTTATTAATTTTGTTGCTACATTTTATTTAGCTTGAAACTGTGCCAGTCATTTGCACATTGTATTAACTTCTATGAATTTAAATAAGGAGATACATACTTACACCTAGAAACTGTGCCTAGTTTTTACTCATTACTTATGGCCTTCACAATCTTTCTAACCCCCAATTCACCACAATCCTTGCATCTTGGGGCATATATATCTGACTGAGTATTAGGACCTGGAGTATTCAAAGCACATTAAGATATAAATATCCAAATAGAAAACAAATGAAGAATGTTTTTAGAGAGCAAAAGAAACTTATAACTAAGTAGAGACTTCTAAAAGATCAAATCTGTTTTTTTTGTGGGATGTGTAATAGTTAAAGTGTGGAGTATCTCTGACTCTTTCAAGTGCTTTTTGAATACTGTTTTTCATATGATGTTTGCTTCCGTCTTCCCTGATATGAGGGTTTGTGCCTAGTCTTATTGTATCATGTTATGCCATGTTCACCTGAGATCCCTGGGATGCCTATGTTCTCCTGAATGGAAATGGAGGAGTGGATCTAGGGGATAAAAGTCAGGGTCAAGAAACTGAGATAAGTGGACAGAGGAGCAACTACAGTCAGGATGTGTTAAATCAGAAGAATATTTAAAAAAAAAAATTGGGATTTTTTTTTGATTAAATGGAACATTGATTAAAGTAAACCAGACACTGAGAGATAAATATTGTATATTTTATCTCACTTAAAGATGTTATTGTTGAATATCTAGATATATGTGTTCCACTAAAATTATATACCAAGAAATCAGAAAATTAGAAAGGGGCCATAGTGAGAGTGCATTTCAAGGGAAGGGGGCTAAAACACAGTTGTAATAAAGAGTATCAAAGAAATAAAATTTACTAGATTTAATGGACAGTGTACATAAGGTAATTTTGCAATATTTGCTAAATGAGAGATGTTTCTTAAGATAAACACACACACACACACACGGAGGAGAGAGAGAGAGAGAGAGAGAGAGAGAGAGAGAGAGAGAGACTGTTACTTTATAATTAGGGCAACAATATTTTTATTAGATATCACAAGTTAACAAATAAAAAAACCCAGTCCCAGTATTGAGTTGGCTCCTTTAATCTGGTTCTCAAATAAGGAGCTATAGACCTGAAACATCATAGTCATTCCCAATGTTCTTTGATATACTAATAATTTGATAATCAACACACATTGCTGAAGATATCATATACTTGAATCATAGATCATGGAAAAACCAAGCAGTTATTCACCTTCAAATACTTTAGCTTTCATGGTGTTGAAAACTACTATGTATATTACCTGAAGATAAAATTAATTCTGTAAGCTACAATAATGACTAGCCTGATAAGACATGCCTATGTATAAAATAGTGGCACAGGCATGATGAAAATTAAGAGTCATTTTCTAATTAAGTTTAAGAGCAGTATTTGGTTATTATAAGGGGTAAGAATCTGTGGCTAGACAGGACTTAAGGCCTAAGAGAAAATCTATTATTATTACTTTATTAAAAAGACAAAGGATTAAACTGATTCCTAATAACATATCATTAAATTCATGCATTTGCATCTCTTAATTCTGATTTGTTACACTTCATTTTGAAATAGATGAATATATAGACCCACAAATGATATGTTTGCTTCTAATAATAAACTTTGGAGGTCCCATTCATTTTTGGATAGCTATAAAGGTAGTTGTTTTTGAGAAGTCTCTGGAACTTAAAGATTGTTTAAGATCTCAAAGAGATTTCATATATGTCTGCTTAGCTTACAGATTTGGTCATAAAAATCTATGCAAATGCCTAAGGAAATGCAGAACAAATTTCATATATATATTATTCTCTGAAGTTCATGGCCTGTCTATAACCATACTGTAATGAAGGAAAAAGCATTCCCAGAATTGCCAATGGTGTTATTTTAAAATCATAACATGGTCCATAATAATAACATGCATCATAACCTATTTACACCCATTTTTGTAAATAAACACATGGAAGTAAAACAACAATATGAAACAACATGAGAGGAATTTTAATTCAGCAACAGGGCTGCTCCGGCAAGGGATCACATCTAAAGATCTTCTAAATCTATGTAGTCAGACTGGAAAGCAGACATCTCCTGGATTACAGAAAGATGTGACTAAACTGCAGGTATGTCTTCAATATTAACCTATAATGTAAACTTTGTTTATAGAATAAAGCAGCCAAGTTCTGAAATTAAGTCTAATGGAGAGGCATACAAAATGATGAATGTGAGAAAAGGTTAATAGAATGAGTCATCAATAGAATCTACCTAATTCTCATAAGAACATCAGGGGAAAGAAAAGTTATTTAAGAGAAGCACAGGAAGAATGTGAGTAATTTGGTAGTCAATGCTGAGTATAGTACAATGGAGTTGAGCTTGTTATTCAGTTCATGAAGTTCAGTGTAGGTCAGCATAGCAGTTGAAATCAGATCAAAAGAAGAAGCCAGAAGATTATAATAAATTGCCAGAGTTAGTTTTGAAGCCAAGAAGAGCAATTCAGTGAGAAGCTGAGAGAAGGCAGATTGTATCAGGCAGCTTAGAGGAAATTTTGAGCAAGAACCACTGAATTGAAACAAACAGGTAGAGTTCAGAAAGAACTTGAAAGTGTAAATTCATACTCAGAGCCAACAATTACAAAATTGAAAGAAAGCATACATTTATTCAACACAATCTCTGAAAACCTTGAGGAAAAACTTTAATTTCACTGTAAAACTGTAGTTGTTTTTTCAACACACTTTCTAAATGCACAATACCAAAAGACAATGAGAAATACAAAATACCACAATTATTAGCAACATAGTTTAAGAATGATATTCATAGATAGGTGTGTTCCACTCTATATTTATATTTTTGTCCCAATATATTGATGTTTAAAAAGATAAAACCATCTATTTGACACAACAGAAAAATTAAGGCCTGAAAACTCTCATCTTGTATGTTCAAAAGAACACTCAATATATGCTGCTGATTATTATGACCTTAGTGAAGACAGAAGTGAGAAGATAACTAGGAGACTGATAACACTCTTAGTATGATTAGTTTGATATAATCACTGAACCTTTCAAATATAGGGAAAGGAAAAATACTTCTAGATTATTTGATGCCACATGTATAAAATATAAAATATTTTCTCACATGATGATAAAATGAAGTCTTAAAAAATAAAACTTAAGCTAATATAATAGAAAGTACAAATAGAACCAAAATCAAACAACTGTGTTGTGAAATCTCAAGAACACTATTTGATGTTTTTCCTGTGTTTTGCCTTCACTCACCTTCTGTACCTTAAGACTTAATGAGAATGAACAATCTCATAAGATACTATGACTTGCTGCATACTCTTTTTGTGACTTTATTTCTTGTTTGTCAATAAGTTAACATACTACCTTCAAAGAACACTGGGATTTCTTTCAATATTTTTAGGATGAGACATCATGAAATGTAGGTATAAACATAAAAATTTAACCACAGTGTTTGTAATGTTATTTTAAAATGTTCCTTAAAATACAATTCAAATTTAAAAACACATCATGAGTGAAAACCTTTTCCTTTTCTTTTTTCTTTTTCTTCTTTTTGGTAAATTTTACTGAGAAATCATGCAAGAAACTATATCTCTGGGAGAAAGATGTCTGCTTGCATTGAAAATCATTCTCAAGTAATAGATCCTCATTATTTATCTTTAAATTTTAGACCAAGGAGTCTCCTTCAAACTTTCCAAATGTCAGTTTCTTCTCCATTTGATATCTATAGTACATTCAAGAATGTACTATTTATATTTTACTCAGTTTTTATTATAGTATATACAATTTTCAGTTTGCATTTAGGATGAATACCAAAGCAAAATACCAAGTAAATAAACTTAGTCTAGTATTGGGAAACTCTGTTCTTGTATTTGAATATATTTTTACTCATTAAAACATTGTTTTTGATAAAACAGGTCAAACAATGTTAGATTACCATTAATATGAATTTAATATATTAATTTACCAAGTGCACAAAGACATAATAATAATTTGTAAATTACAAAATATTTTATATGTAATTGGAAATTTGTATTTGAAACATTGTCATTATCTAAAATTCGAGTTGTTCATTAATGTAGTCTTTAGTAGAAACTTTTCAGTGAGACAGAATAAAAAAGAAAGGTCCATTAAAGTAAGAATTAGAGGAAGGTATGTTTTATTTTGTTCCTCTTTCACCCTAGTGCACAGGCTATCCTCTACCTATCATACACTATTCACCATGACATGCTTCTTTCCACTGACCTAGGAACAACAGAACACAGACACTATGGCCTGAATCCCTCCAACCAGATTCACAGTAAATATTTCCCCTTATACAATGTTTGTGCATAGTGTTTTCAAATTAATTGAAAACTAATATGTATAATATTTTAGTTCTATGATAGGAATGGAAATTTTGTTGAAGACTGAGCAGTGATTGGCATATTCATGAATACAAGCACCACTGACCACACTACAGATACTCAGATAGTTTCCAGTGTGATTTTAGAACTAATAAAATATCATGGCAGAAGAAAATAACATAGAATTGCTTTAATAAGGTGACTAATTTTATTACTGTTTTCTAGTATTATACAATAGAATGCAAGTAAGGATTTTTTGAATTATAAAATAGAGTTTATTTAAGGCATAAGGAAGGGATTTAAGAGAGTAGTAGAGGCAGAGAATGGCAGAGAGAGAGGAGAGAGAGAAAGAGAGAGAGAAAGAGAGAGAGAAGTAGAGGAGTAGAGGTGTGGAGAGAGAAGGAGAAACAGTTTGGGGAGGAGATAGTAAAGCAGAGAAAGAGCAAAAGAGAAACGAGAGACCAAGAGCATAAAATTTTATTTCAACCAAAATAGATATCAATATATTTTATTAATATACATGTAAAGTATTTTAAATGAAAGTTCAAAGCAGGGTAATGGATAATGGAAATGATGTATGTGATACAGATTTTATGAAATTAATAAAACAGTAAATGAACGAAATTCTACTCAGCCATAAAGATATATAGATTTCTTATCAATAAGAAAATCATTCTGCCTAAAAATCAAATCCAAAGCTACATACACTGAACACTTATATTAACACAGTATTCCTGAAATAGAATCACTCACTTAATATGGAGCACAATTTTTCTGTTGGGAGTTTTTGAAAGTGAGTTACAAACTTATATTGCTGTTTTGAGCATTTATATGGTTGGTAGTGATCTAAATTCATGCGTATATATAACTTTAGCAACAGAACAATAATGGTGAACACTCTTAATATTTATTCATTTATTTATTTTTTATTCATTTATTTATTTATCTTCTTGGTGGGGATTTGTTCTGTAGTCCAATCTGGCTTGGAACTTGCTGTTTAGACCAATCCATAATAATTCAAAAATTAAAAGTTTAAAACCAAAAACCATGCATTTATATTAAAATAGTATGTGAATATATTGTTTTATATTCTTCATAAAAGTATTTTAGAAAACCTAACAATAACCCTCAGAAATTCTTTAATGTTAATGAACCTCACAGCCACTGCAATGTCAGAAAACCCTCTATAATTCCATTGATCATACCAAAGTAATCCTTTGCAAACTTAAAAATTACCAAAAAGGATTAATGATTCTTCATTTGCTAAGAACACCATGAGTGATATTTCAATATCAATTTAAAATCAGGTTTAAATGCATAATTTGCATGATCTAATATGTAAATTTGTAGCTAAATCAGAAAACTTACACAATCCATCAATATGTCACATTATATCTAATAAATTTTAAATACTATTGTTATGCAAAACTGTGTTTCAGCTTAGAACTTATTATATTATTAATCATGAGTATCTCATGATCATTTTACCATGAGACAGTCATAATAAAGGAAATATATTTCATCAAATTATAAAATAAAATGATAATACTGTGAGATAAAAGAAAATGCTAAGATTCAACGGTAAAGAAATTCAGTACAATCGTAAAATTACTAGAGATTTAATGAAATTTGCAGAAATAGCATACGGAACATTTAAAACTTACCAATATTCACACAAGCATATGTGTTCTACATGAACTTTAGATAAGTACTTTGAATTATCTGTTCTAGTCAAATTGAGATACAATTTTTGCTTTCCAGTTATATTAACTCAGCAAAGAAAGTGCTTAAGTCCAAGTCCTATGTCATTTGCACAAAAACTTTATGGTGCCATCGGAGGTTTCCAACTAGTATTATTACCTTTATGACTTTCGTTCACTTTTATCTATATCTACCCTCTTTCTTATGTTCTTAAACTGAGCATACTTAGGAATGTATTCCTCAAAGTGTTAGTTTTTCAGGTGAAATGTGTAGATCTTGTCTGATGGATCTGATGTAGCTTGTAATTTTAAAAATCCACACATGGTGCAGCTAGACTCTCGGACCAGCAGCCAGCCTTGTCTGCCTGTTCCTACTAGCCAACACCTTTCCCACAGATGCTAGCTTTGCCTCTCCAGAGCTCCAAGAGCCCTCTCTCACCACCCAGCCAACCACTGTGCAGCCAGGTCAGCCAGCATATGCTTCATTTTCTCGAGATCTCACTCTATATATCAGCCAGCCCGCACTCTATCTGGTTATATCTTTATCTCTCTTAGCTTTGCCAATTTCTGAGATCACTCTCTCCAGCCAACCAGCCGCAGCCACCTCCAGTGTCCACTCAAGTCTGGCTCAGTTCTACCAAATTGACAGCTTGCATTTTCCCCAAGAATGCCGCTTGTTCCTCCATGTTTGTTTCTTTGGCTGCCCACTTTCTCTTAATGCTTTGAGTGGAAAACACCAGACACATTTATATTTTAAAACTGACCAGATAACTCAAAGCCTGGCAAAGAACATCCTGTCCCATCTTTCTTGGCCTCCGCAGGCTGAAGAGGCCATAAATTGTCGGTGCTGGGAGAAACCTACATTCATTAACTTTCTGTCAGGCCTGTGCCTAGTCTGATTTTAATCCTCTCTTCTTCCCTTCCTGTATTGCCCAAAAATCCCATCTTCATATCTTCACCCAGTGATTGACTTCTGCCCTCTTTATTAGCCACTCAACAGTTAGGGAAATAATTAGGGGAACTCCAGCTACAGGAAGACCTAAGGAAAGGTGCTGTAAGATACTGAAGGAAATCTTCAGTTTCCGTGCACATTTATACACAAGTTTTTCAAAGAAAGCAATAAGGAAGTTTGAGTTCAGAAAAGCATGGTCAGAGAAACATGTAAATAAATGCCAGCAAGAACATATTAAATGTTAACAAAGCAGTTCCTTCTGAGAACTTTCACATGAGAGATCAATTTAAACAAAATTGCCTGGCATGGGGTATAATTATAACTGAGAAAGCATGAAGCAAGCCAGAAGGCCATATCCAGATACAATGTACACTGACAAGATTGGGTTCTATATCTGACATGAACAAGAAGAAGCATATCTTATCAAATGAGTGTAAAATTTTAAAACAAGAGACATGAAATAACATCCAAGAACAATCCAGGGAACAAATTGAATCTGAGATAAAAATCCCTCTACTTTTTTTATTTTTCCTAGATCCACTCTGGCAGTTCTACAAGACATTGTTCAACAAGGATCATGGTTCTGACTGTGTTCGAATGAAATGGTCATGCTCAAGCCCAATCCCACCCCCCAGTGAGTTTTCTTAAATAAAATGCTTTCTTTGAAGAGATTGCTGCTTTGAAAGTAAGTCTGATGATGTTCAATTTCTGCTTTGTTGACTCCTTATCTCTTTCCTAGGATTGTTTTTGTTTTTACACCCAACAAGATGTCATGCACTTTCATTCATTTGCACTGTGATAGGGATAGCTACTTTTAAAAATACATGGATGTGAATCCCTGAAGAATTATTCAATGAGAAACAACATTTCCAACTATCTTAAAACCTCAAATCTAAATTATTCTCATGGAATTATAAGACATTATAGAATTGGTTATTATCATTTAATATGTCATTCATAAACACAGTTCAATATGTGATATCACACTGAAATATGTGGTTATGCCTTTTACATTAGAAAAAAGATTATAAATTGATTCACAAAAACACACAAGCTTTGAAGACAAAATTACAGCAACGGGACAAAAAATGAACACTACATTAAAAACTACATAAGTATTTGAGTCATAAATATCTTCATGATACCAACACAAGCTGTGAATTCCCTAGATGCACATTGGAATATTTTTTACATAAAAGGGAGGATGACTTTCAGTCTTATGTAAAGATACTCAGGACACAACAGACATAGCTCCAAGTCAAATGACTTGAACTAAAGCCAAGTTATGAAAATAATTTCTAGGTTAAATTTTGCTGTAACACAAGAACTCTTGTGTTTCTCTTAAATGAATAGCTCTGTTACATGTATTTACCCCATGTTCCTTCATTTTGTATGGAGTGGTTATGATAAAAATCCATCCTTTATTCTCTCATCTTTATCTTTAACTGGGTGTTATGTGGACACATAATTTGATGAACCCCAATTCACTTAGGAAAGAAAATTATTGAATTGTGGGTTGTTTCTTAATAAATTATAGAATTTACTTACATGATACAGCAAGCATATTAGGAGAAACATGAAGATTGAAAAGGTATGAATGATACCTTAAATTCAGCTGTTCTAGTGAACTCCTGGCAAGCAAACCTATGGCTTACTGTGATGATTTACATTAAGTACTCAACAAATTGCTTGTTTGTTTGACTAATATTTCTGAAAGAAAATAATAACAAATCTCTGTAATAATATTCTCTAAGATTGAAATGAAAATAATCTTTTGTAATGTTATTCTCTCACCATGACAAATGTCTTTTCTCCACTGTCTTGAGATACAAACAGATATAAAGAGGAGCTTGACAACATGAGTTATAGCTTTGTCTTGAATGATCACTGTATTGAACAAATGTTCTCCAGAGAAAGAATAAAACTCAAATTACTGCTATTAAATACTACAATTAAAGATAATTGTATGTAAGGATAACTGGAGAGATTTGCACAGTATTGAATTCTTCACTTTTAGAAAAACTGTTTTTCATAGATACATTGACATTATCCACTTACATACATTTCCACATTTATTTGATTAAAAAATGATCTCTAGACTTCATTATGTATACACATTATCATGCTTCTTTTAGTTTAAATAAAAAAAAATTGCAGGAACTGTTGCTGGATCTTTTAGAGTTGTTAGCAAACCTGAAATAAGGTGAGACATACAAGGGGTAATGGGCTAAACAGATAGAAAAGTATGATGCTCATTAGGCAAATAAAGAAAGATATCACTGCTCTGCGTGAGTCATTACTCACCTATTTGATAATGTTCTGGAGCATGGTGTACTGACAGATATTTATCAATGGCTAATTACAGGAATATAAATAAAGGAGCAAAAGGAGCTCATAATTGATCTAATTCAAAGGTTACTTTCCTTCATAAGAAAAACAGATATGATAATAGTCTGAAATTGAAAAGGGTATGTATGATACCTTTGTAAAAGTCATTAAGAATGCTCAAAAATAGAAATTGTGTAAGCTCTATAATCTAACTTAAAATGTTTATTGTCAACTTATTTCTTCAAGTGTTCAGATACGACATTTTACATTTTTTATTTGTCACAAGTTCTGCAGTCCCAAGCTTATTTTTGCATACGTATCTAAAACATAGTAACGGTAAAACTTTATGAGTGGTTCACCCCAAAATTAAAATAGGACTAAGTGTTCGGTGATATACCAAATTCAGTATATTGAAATTGGATTTTAGGACTGAAAAGATGAGTCATTGTATAAAATATTTTTAAAAAAGAACTCAGACAGCTCAGGTATTGGGCCTACAAATAAAACAGAAAATCCTACTGTACTTATTGCCTTCCTAAGGTAGTATTTTTTATTTTCCTTGATTTCCTTCTTTGGTAATACTACCATATCTTCAAGAAATAGCTTCCACATTGTAAAATGGAATTTGTATAAACCTAAATCTTTATTCCCAGGCCATAGCTACTTAAAATGATTTGTAATAAAATATTTTGGAAAATGATATATAGACCTAAATACAAGTCAATATATCAATTGAATAAAAACATATTTAAGACGGAAAGAGAGATAAAGAAACATAGAAGGACAGTAGCAGGAGATAGAAATACGCAGAGAAAAGTCAAAATATACAAAAAATACAGTGAGTTTGAAGATTTACTGATAAGTAAAATAATTCAGCTTATATAGGCTACATTCTATATGATGGCAGCCATATGCTACTGAACTAAATAGGGCATAAAAGAATATTAGCTGAAATCTGCTCAAGGATGAATAGTTGGAGTGCATGGAATTCTAGGGCTGTAATTTTCAAAACAGAGGTACATTAGGTGTTTGTTGAACTTTATATTTTCTGTGGTATATGACTCAAAAAATGAAACAGGATACTTACAATGGACAACTGCTTGGTAAGAATGTATCAATGCATGTTCACCAATTTTGAAAAAAGCATTACACTTAACAGAATATATTAACTATACCCCTCATTGGAGATATATAAAAATGATACTTTCTATTCAATTTCTTTGAAAGGAATTTCCCTAAAAATCATTCAGGTAAGAAATTAGCTTTTAGTCTTGAATGTAAGTAACATAAATTGATTTTAAAGAATAAAACAACTTATAGTCATAAAAAACAGGACACATAAATATGAAATATATCAAAATGAGGAACAAAATTGGCATATAAATGTGTCACATGAGAACTATGAATTTGTGACTTAATCTGCCATTACCAGAGAAGTTTCCTACTATAACGGATCTATGGTCAAATATTTTTCAGAGTAAGTGACTTTGGAATGTTCTGCCTTAATGGGATGTCTTCATCAAATTCTCCCCTAAGGACTCAGGGAACTCTCTGAAAGAGGAGATAGAAAGAGTGTAAGATTCAGAGGTTGGGAGATACTCAGAAAATAATGTCCTTTAAATCATCAAGATTGATGCACAGAAGAACACACACATTGAAGCAGAATGCACAGGACTGGCACTGTCTCTACCAGATGGGGTCTTAGAGATGAATGGAGAAGTAGATAAATTCCCTCTTTTCCTAACCCAGATACTATCTCTAATTGATAACTAACTGTAAATAAAAATTTAATTTCCACCAAGGGAATCTCAATGGAGAAACTAAGTAGTCATAAAGGTACAAACTCAGTGACAGCTATGGTACTTCTGTGGAACATAATGCCATGCCAGGACTTTTCAATTTTTAAAATTAATTTTGTCTTATTATATATATTTTGCCTCTCTTTTTTTAGTCTAAATGTTCTTTGAGAATGTATTCTGGCTTCCAATTTTGTGTTGTATAAAATTTGCATATAAGCATGTCTCTTATTCTTGAACCTTCTCTAGTGCTCTTTTCCTCTGTTTGTTTGTTTTGTCACCAGTGTCTTGGTTTTTTTCTTAACTAATTTTATTTTGTTTGATTATTATCCTTTATAAGCATTTTGTTTTGTAATGAGTGGATAAAAGGTGATTGATCCAGAATAGAAGGGAAGTTGAAGGACATCAGAGAGTGAGCAGAAAAATAAATGAGGATCTATCACGTAGGAAAAAAGTAGAACTTAAATTTCAAAGGTTTCTTTTTGACTGATAAGGAAACAGAATAGAACAACAGAAAAATTTTCAAATATATAGAGAAAAATATATTTAAAAACACATGTGAGTTGTAAAAGTTTAATAAGTTTTAAAACCTTGGACAATTAATTATGCCTGCAGACCAGATACAAGAAATGAATATTAACCTTTGTGATAGTCCATTTGGCAGCAGAATAACAAAACTAATTTTAGTAGTTTTAAACAACTATAATAATAGTCTTAATAACATCAAAAACAAGCATTAAAGAGTAATCATTTTTAATCTTCTAATCCATAAATGATTGTAAGTAAGACAAACTGAATGTCACTAAATATTCAGACATACTAGTCACTACTCAATTCAAAAGTGTGCAACAGTAATAAATTACGGATGAATTGGTAGACTGACCTCATAGGTAATGACAGTTAACAATTACCTATTACATAAGAATTTCACAGATATAGCTAAAAAAATGAACTAAGAAAAAAAAACGTGGCAGGGACTGAGGAACAGCCAGGAGGTAAGAGACCTTCAGTTTCCATCTGTGGAGGGCGTTTTCTGCCTGGGCAACCAGGGCTCCATAGCAAAATAGTGCTGGGAGGAAGCTAGACTCTCAAGAGTGGGGACAAGACTGACTGCTCAGAGGGTCCCACCTGGAATTCACAGGTCACAGGGACTGAGGAACAGGGATCTGGATTCTTTCAGTGGCTGGAGAGCAGATCCTGTGACATAAGGCTCCATACTCAAATAGTGCCAGGAGAGAGCTGGTATACCAGAAGTGCTGACACACCTTTAAGAAAAGGCAAGACCACCATTTCTTTACAAGTTCACTGAACCAAGAGGGACCCTAGCAGAGCCATCAGGACACAGGAAACAAGGATCAGCTTGGGATTAGATCTTTCCTGGCTCTCTCTGCACCCCAGAGCTGACCCTGCACCACAACTCTCCAAACCCAAATTCCTCTCAGAGAGAACTGGTCTCCAAAGAGTACTGACACCTAGGCTTGCAAGAAAGACAAGCCACAGTCAGAGAGAGAAAGACCAGCTAACACCAGAGATAACCAGATGGCGAAAGGCAAGGTCAAGAAGACAAGGAAAAGAAACCAAGACTACTTGGCATCATCAGAACTCAGCTCTCCCACAACAGCCAGCCCTGGATACCCCAACATACTGGAAAAGGAAGACTCAGACTTAAAATCATTTATCGAGAGGATGATAGAATATTTTAAGAAGGAAATAAATAACTCCCTTAAAGAAACACAAGAGGACACAGGTAAACAACTGGAAACCCTTAAAGAGGACACACAAAACTCCCTTGAAGAATTACAGGAAAACACAATCAAACAAATGAACAAAACAATTCAGGAATTAAAAACAGAAATAGAAACAATAAAGAAATTACAAAGGGAGACAACCCTGGAGCTAGAGAACATAGGAAAGAAATCAGGAGTCTTAGATGCAAGCATCACCAACAGAATACAAGAGATGGGAAAAAGAATCTCAGGTGTGGAAGATACCGTAGAAAACATGGACACAATAGTCAGAGAAAACACAAAATGCAAAAATCTCCTAACCCAAAACATCCAGGATATCCAGGATACAATGAGAAGACAGAACCTGAGGATAATAGGTATAGAAGAGAGTGAAGATTCCCAACTTAAAGGACCATTAAATATCTTCAACAAAATTATAAAAGAAAACTTCCCTAACCTAAAGAAAGAGATGAACATAAATATACAAGAATCCTACAGAACACTAAATAGACTGTACCAGAAAAGTAATTCCTCCCGTCATATTATAGTCAAAACACCAAATACACAAAATAAGGAAAGAATATTAAAAGCAGTAAGGGGAAAAAGGGCAAGTAACATATAAAGGTAGACCTATCAGAATTAGACCAGACTTCTTTCCAAGGACTATCAAAGCTAGAAGATCCTGGGCAGATCTCATACAGACTCTAAGAGAACACAAATGCCAGCTCAGGCTGCTATATACAGCAAAACTCTCAATAATCATAGATGGTGAAACCAAAAAATTCTATGACAAATCCAAATTTGGACAGTATGTTTCCACAAACCCAGCCCTACAAAGAATAATACATGTAAAACATCAACTCAAGGAATGAAACTACACCCAAGAAAAAGCAAGAAAGTAATCTTTCAACAAACTCAAAAGGAGATAGCCACACAAACACAAACAACATTGAAAATAACAGGAAACAACAATCACTATTTTTTAATATCTCTTAACAACAATGATCTCAATTTCCCAATAAAAAGACATAGACTGAGAGACTGGTTCCTTAAACAGGACCAAGTATTTTGCTACATCCAGGAAACACACCTCTGCATTAAAGTCAAACACTAACTCAGAGTAAAGGGCTGGAAAACAATTTTCCAGGCAAATTGTCCCAAGAAACAGGATGGAATATCCATTCTAATATCAGATAAAATTGACTTTCAACCAAAAGTCATCAAAAAAGATAAGGACACCTCATACCCACCAAAGAAAAAATCTACCAAGAAGAACTGTCAGTTCTGAACATTTATGCCCCAAATGCAAGAGCATTTGAGCTCTTCATAAAAGAAACTTTACTAATGCTCAAAGCACACATGACATGTAACACAATAATATTTGGAGACTTCAAAATACCACTATGAACAGTAGACAGATTTTGGAAACAGAAATTAAACAGAGACACAGTGAAACTAACAGATGCCATGAACCAAATGGATTTAACATATATCTATAGAACATTTCATCCTACATCAAAAGAATATACCTTCTTCTCAGCACCTCATGGTACTTTCTTCAAAAGTAATCATATAATTGGTCACAAAACAAATCTCAAAAGATATTCGAAGATTGAAAAAATCCCATGCCTCCTATCAGATCACTATGGAATAAGGATGGTCTTCAATAGCAACAACAACAAAAAGCCCACATACACATGGAAGATGAACGATGCTCTCCTCAATGACAACTTGGTGAAGGAAGACATAAAGAAATCAAAGACTTCCTAGAATTTAATGAAAATGAAAGTACAACATACCCAAACCTATTGGACACAATGAAAGCAGTATTAAGAGGAAAACTCATAGCTCTGAGTGCCTCCAAAAAGAAACTGGAGAGAATATATACTAGCAGCTTAAAAGCACACCTGAAAGTTCTAGAACAAAAAGAAGCTAATACACCCAAGAGGAGTAGAAGGCAAGAAATAATCAAGTTAAGGGCTGAAATCAATGAAGTGGAAACTAAAAGAACTATACAACGAACCAACAATACCAGGAGCTTTTTCTTTGAGAAAAACAACAAGATAGATAAACCTGTAGCCAGACTAACCAGAGGGCACAGAGACAGTATGCAAATTAACAAAATTAGAAATGAAAAGGGAGATATAACAGATTCTGAGGAAATTTAAAAAATCATCACATCCTACTACAAAAGCCTATACACAACAAAATTGGAAATACTGGAGGAAATAGACAAGTTTCTAGACAGATACCAATTACCAAAGTTAAATCAGGATCAGATAAACCCTCTAAACTGTCCCCAAAACCCTAAAGACATGGGAGTCATTAAAAGTCTCCCAACCAAAAAAGCCCAGGACCAAATGGGTTCAGTGCAGAATTCTATCAGACCTTCAAAGAAGACCTAATACCAATATCTTCAAACTATTCCACAAAATAGAAACGGAAGGAACACTACCCAATTCATTCTATGAGGCCACAGTTACACTGATACCAAAACCCCACAAAGACCTAACAATAAAAGAAAACTTCAGAACAATTTCCCTTATGAATACCTATGCAAAAATACTCAATAAAATACTTGCAAACTGAATCCAAGAACACATTAAAATGATAATTCACCATGATTAAGTAGGCTTCACCATAGGGATGCAGGGTTGCTTCAATACCCGGAAATCCAACACTATAACCCAACACATAAACAAACACAAAGAAAAAAAAAAAAAACACATGGTCATTTCTTTAGATGCTGAAAAAGCATTTGACAAAGTTTAACATCCCTTCATGATAAAATGTCCTGCGCTACGGTCTCGCCAGCAAGAACGACGCGGCACACATAGGATCCTTCTGCAGTAAAGCTTTAATGCATCTTGAGAGGGAGAACATAAGCTTGCCACGAGTGGAGACCCCGAACAATAGAACACCCGTCCCTTATATGGGTCACAGCGCTTGCCTGGGACGCGGAGCTTCTCCATTGGCTGCCGCACATCAGGCCAGATGCCGCCACAAGAGAGGCTGAGACTCTGAGGTGGAAAATTACCAGGTACATGCGCACTAGCGTGTTTACAACTTGTCCTCGGCCGAATGTAGGCGCCATCTTGTAATGGCGAATGTGGGTGCTCAGGTGGCTTCCCACATCTCCCCCTTTTTATTTCTGTAAGCAAAGTAGGACACTCTTAAGAGGGCGGAGACAGAGGTCAAATCCCCTGACCAAAAGGTTGGGCCTTGTACAGGAGAAGACCCCTAAGCTCATGTGCGCCCGAGGTCTTCCTGACCCGCCCAGTGCCGTTTTTTAGAGGGAGGGAAGCTAGGGCACTCAACCCTCATGTAGATGACATATCTCCCAAGGTGGCCCACAATGATGTCCGCCTTGTGCGATGCTTTGCTCGACATCCCTCAAGAGCTGCTCAGACCAAACATTCTACCCAGTGCAATGAGACTAGACTCATGGGTGTGCAAGAACTATCTGGCTGGCGACCTACTGCTATTAGCCAAACACCAGCCGAGGCTCCTTGTTCTAAGGCAACAAGCGCCTGCGCAATGACCACCTTGTCTCTTTTAGTCTGGGCCCTGAGTTTGCAGATGAGCCATAGGAGCAACACCAACCCACAGCAGAGCGCTGCTCCAAACAATCCCACCCCCACCCATTCCTTGAAATAAGAAATTGCCGAGGAAATCCATGAAGAGAGGCCCTCGGTCAAGGACAGGTCAAGACGGGTGGAGTTGATCTGAATAATTGCTGTCCGCAGTTCTCGCAAGGTTTCATCAAATTTAAGGGTCCAATTCTGTAATATATACTGTGAAAGACTTTTAGACAGGTTAGCTGCTTTTGTAAATCTATCATATTGTATGGAAGTAACACAGAGTCCTGGCAACTTTTGTTCACAGCCCAATTGGGCTAGCTGTCAAAGGACATCCAGTTGTTCTTGAATAAGATCAATGTGCTGGTTAACCAGCATTAGGTCCCCCTGGACTTGAGTATTGGTGGATACCTGTCTGTCTAGAGCTAAGGTGGCAGCTGCAGACAACTCATTAATGGTATTGGCGGTCTGCATCGTTCCAGAGAGCACAAGGGCTGACGCAGTGACGGCCCCTGTAACCGCAGCTGCTGCCACCACACCTATGATAATGGCAGAGATACCAAAGTCTCTTTTCTGCCTGAATACGGTCTGATCCGCCGCAAAAGGACCTTGGCCAGTTAACATATCAAAGGTCCAATCTCTCTGTCCAGGGGTCTGTGCCGTAGCATTGGCTCTGGCTTGAGCTTGTGCAGCTTCATGCCATAAAGCCTTCCACTCCATATATTGGCCCATTGTAGGGAGCACAGCCTTGGGCAGCATCTGCCAATCGGCGGGAGTCATGGATGCCCCGGCAAATCTCTCTAACATTACTATAGTAAAATTAGCATTTACCCCATACTTTCGGACCACTTCAGCCAGGTCTTTAATTTGGCTGTACTCTACTTTGTCTTTAATCTCTCCCTCATCCTTAGACTTACCAGGAGGTCCTTTTCCCTTGCTGAGATCTCTTTCTTTTTTCCCCATTTTGTCCTCAATCTCTCCCTCGTCCTTAGACTTACCAGGAGGTCCATTTCCTTTGCTAAGATTTTGGGTACCCATCCTCTCACTCCGTTCGGGTCTGACATGGTGTCCTGGACCCTATCAGGGGTGATTTGCCCCTCCCTTACAGCATCTACACAGGCCTCACCTTGTTCGCCGCAATACAAAGACAGGAAAACCAAAATGAGGGCACTTAACACAATTAGCAAGACTTCAACAGCTTTAGACCAAAAAGGGGGCAATCCCAGGTCAAGACCCAGGGTTAACATGCCTATCCGAACCTACCTCCCTGCAGTTCTGAATCCTCCCTGTTTCCAGGGGGTCTCCAAAGGTGCTTGATGATGACAAAGTTTCCCAGGTTTCGGCACCAGATGTCCCGCGCTACGGTCTCGCCAGCAAGAACGACGCGGCACACATAGGATCCTTCTGCAGTAAAGCTTTAATGCATCTTGAGAGGGAGAACATAAGCTTGCCACGAGTGGAGACCCCGAACAATAGAACACCCGTCCCTTATATGGGTCACAGCGCTTGCCTGGGACGTGGAGTTTCTCCATTGGCTGCCACACATCAGGCCAGATGCCGCCACGAGAGAGGCTGAGACTCTGAGGTGGAAAATTACCAGGTACATGCGCACTAGCCTGTTTACAACTTGTCCTCGGCCGAATGTAGGCGCCATCTTGTGATGGCGAATGTGGGTGCTCAGGCGGCTTCCCACAATAAAAGACTTGCAAAGATCAGGAATTCAAGGAGCATACCTAAACATAGTAAAAGCAATATATAGTAAACCAGTGGCAAATATCAAACTAAATGGAGAGAAAGTGGAAGCAATCCCACTAAAATCAGGGACTAGGCAAGGCTGCCCTCTCTCTCCCTATCTATTCAATATGGTACTTGAGGTTCTAGCTAAAGCAATCAGATAACAAAAGGAGGTCAAAGGGATACAAATTGGAAAACTATCACTATTTGCAGATGATATGATGGTATACTAAAGTGACCCTAAAAACTCCACCAGAGATCTGCTAGAGCTGATAAACACTTTCAGCAAAGTGGCCAATTACAAAATTAACTCAAGCAAATCAGTAACCTTCTTATACTCAAAGTTTAAACAGGCTGAGAAAGAAATTAGGGAAATGACACCCTTCAAAATTGTCACAAACAATATAAAATATCTTGGTGTGACTCTAACCAAACAAGTGAAAGATCTGTATGACAAGAACTTCAAGTCTCTGAAGAAAGAAATCGAAGAAGACCTCAGAAGATGGAAAGATCTCCCATGCTCATGGGTTGGCTGGATTAATATAGTTAAAATGGCCATCAAGCCAAAAGCAATCTGCAGATTCAATGCTATCCCCATCAAAATCCCAACTCAATACTTCATAGACTTAGAAAGAGCAATTCTCAAATCTTATGGAATAACAAAAAACCCAGGATAGCAAAAACTATTCTCAACAATAAAAGGTCTTCTGGGGGAATCAGCCACCCTGACCTCAAGCTGTACTACAGAGCAGTAGTGATAAAAACTGCATGATATTGGTACAGTGGCAGGCAGGTAGATCAATGGAATAGAATTGAAGACCCAGAAATGAACCCACACATTTATGGTCACTTGATCTTTGACAAAGGAACTAAAACCATACAGTTGAAAAAAGACAGCATCTTCAACAAATGGTGCTGGTTCAACTGGAGGTCTACATGTAGAAGATTGCGAATTGTTCCATTCCTATCTCCTTGTACAAAGATCAAGTCCATGTGGATCAAGGACCTCCACATAAAACCAGATACATTGAATATAATAGAAGAGTAAGTAGGGAAAAATCTCAAACACATGGGCACAGGGGGAAAATTCCTGAACAGAACACCAATGGCTTGTGCTCTAAGATCAAGAATCGACAGATGGGACCTCATAAAATTACAAAGCTTCTGTAAGACAAAGGACAATGTAAATAGGACAAAATGGCAACCTATAGATTGGGAAAAGATCTTTACTAATCCTACGTCTGATGGAGGGCTAATGTCCAATGTATACAAAGAACTCAAGAATCTAGACTCTAGAGATCCAAATAACCGTATCAAAAAATGGGGAAGAGAGCTAAACAGAGAATTCTCAACTGAGGAAACTCGAATAGCTGAGAAGCCCCTAAGGAAATGTTCAACATCCTTAGTCATCAAGGAAATGCAAATCAAAACAACCCTGAGATTCCACCTCTCAGCAGTCAGAATGTGTAAGATCAAAACCTCAGGTGACAGCACATTTTGGTGAGGATGTGGAAAAGAGGAACACTCCTCCATTGCTGGTGGGAATGCAAGCTGATACAACTTCTCTGGAAATCAGTTTGGAGCACCCTCAGAAAAATTAACATAATACTACCTTAGGACCCAGCTATTCCACTCCTGGGCGTATACCCAGAAGATGTTCCAACATGTAATAAAGACACATGTTCTACTATGTTCATAGCAGCCATATTTATAAGAGCCAGAAGCTGGAAACAACCCAGAAGTCCCTCAACAGAAAAATGGATACAGAAAATGTGGTACATTTACAAAATGGAATACTACTCAGCTGTTAAAAACAATGACTTCATGAAATTCACAGACAAATGAATGGAACTGGAAAAATTCATCCTGAGCAAAGTAATGCAGTCACAAAAGAATGAACACGGTATGTATTCACAGTTAAGTGGTTATTAGCCCAAAAATTCGCAATACCCAAGAGTCACTTCGCAGCAACAGTAGGGTTGAATGTGCAGTCCCAGAAGGAGGAATGGGAGAGGGGACTGAAGGAGCTGAGGGAATTTGCATCCCCATGGATGGAGCAACAGTGGCAACTTGCCTGACCCCTCCATACTCCTGGATACTGAATCACCAACCAAAGAATACACATGGAGTGACCTATGGTGCTGGCGGCATTTGTGGCAGAGGAGGGTCTTGTTAGCCATCAGGGGGAGGAGAGACCTGTGGGTGTTAGATCCCCCAGTATGGGAGAATACCAAGAAGGGAACACCAGAGTGGATGGGTGGGTGGGTAGGGGAATACCCCCATAGTGGCAGGGAAAGGGGAGAGGAAATGGGGAGGTTCTAAAGGGAGATCTGGAGTGGTGGAAACATTTGAAATGTAAATAAAGTATGAAAAAAAAGAAAAAGAAAAATGTAGCAATAATACAATACAAAATAGTAGAAATGACTAAAATGATGGTAATTATCTAAAATTAAATATACATATGTTTTGACTAAAATTGTAGGTGATAGAAAACTGTATTGGAGTCAGAAAGTAAACAAAAATTATATAAACATTATAAAGTGGTATATTCTACTATCAGCAAAAACAACACATTCATGTTCCCTCTTCTAACATAGCCATGCCTAGCATGTCTTAAAATATACCTGCACATGGAATACTTTTTCTGAGATGCTTTATTGTATAAAATGTGAAGGAACAAGATACCTGAAAGTATAGAAATTCTGATATGCCAGTTGATGGTAATTAAATAATATTCCAATGTGAGAAACATATCCCAAGCATAAATATATCAGGAGAAATTTTGATAACCATATTGATTTTAATAGTGATTAGATATTTACCACTTCCTCTTTGACATGATAGTTTTCACACAGAGTGAATGGTGATATCACTGGGACATCCGTCTGTCATACAACCTGAAAAACAAATTTATAAAAATATAAAAAAGTAATTTTTATTTACTTTTTTGAAATATTTGAATTTATATTGTTTGCACAATTCTTTGATGTTAAAATAAGCTTCAAGATTTGCAGGATGCAAGTTGTATAGGCATGAATATGTTGGGAAAATATTTCCAAATAGTAAATGGTCAAATTATTAATATTTACCATACTTTACTATTTTTTATTGTCCTTTTTAAAAGAAACTATTTGATCAGGGCATAATAGACAAAAATTATTTTCTTTAGTGGAGGTGATATTGTTATGTTAATAATAAATTTCATAGGGCAATTAATGCTCAGGCTTAGACCTAAGCAATCTACTGAAGGTAGCCAGTTGTATAACAATAAAAGTAATTCTAGAATAATGCTACATGATTTGCAAAGGTTGCTAGAGAGGTTATATTAGCAGTAAAAATAAAACAATAAGAAAGTCATTCAAAAGAAAAAAAAAAGTTTAGGCAGGCAGTGGTGGTGCACCCCTTTAATCCCAGCACTTGGGAGGCAGAGACAGGTGAATTTCTGAGTTCAAGGCTAGCCTGGTCTACAGAGTGTGTTCTAGGACAGCCAGGGCTACACAGAGAAACCGTGTCTCGAAAATAAAAAAGAAAAGAAAAGAAAAGAAAAGAAAAGAAAGAAAGAAAGAAAGAAAGAAAGAAAGAAAGAAAGAATTAAAGGAAGAAAGTCAATGCAATGCATCCTTGGAGTTTAGGGGAAGCACACTGTAAGATGAACTGTATGTAACCTGTAGCCAGTAGTGGTATTCTCACCATGTTGAAATGTACAATTATAACAGGTTTTATATGACATTCAGAAATGGAAAAGATATACTTCTCTTAATATAATAGTCTTCAAATGATACAAAAATTACATCTCTACAGACTTTTTTAAATGTAGGATTTTTAAACTAATTGCTATTAAGATTTAATTTGATGAACTGTATCAATTAATTTATATAAGGTCTACTAATGACAAATAATAAGATAATGACCTTGTGCACCTTGATTCTTCTAGCTTCCTCCTCTCAATTTCAAAAGATAGTGATATTTAGGAGATTCTAGGAACTTAGGAAGGCAAAGCCTATGTGGAAATGCAAGTCACTGTGGGCATGCTCCTGAATATTATGCCTAGTCTGCAAGCCCTCCCTATTTCTTTTCCTATCTACTCTTGAGTAACAAGCTACATTTTTCCATAGTCTCTTTCCATCTTTATATTTTTCCTCAAAGTGGCTGAGAATCACTGAGTCTATGAGTACAGACAGAAATCCTTGAAACTGTGAGATAAATCATTGTTCCTTTCCTCTTTTAAATGTGCTTTCATCTGGTGCTTGTCAACAAAATGCAAAATAGCAACTGCAACAAAACAAATTCACAGATTTAATACATTTGGAGGAGAAATGTTTCTGAAATCTCAGAATATTTGGAAAGTTCTTTAAAATGTTTGTAACTAAGAATTTTAACTAGTATTTGGGCATGGTGGTACAATTTTCAATCCCAATACTTGTGAGTTAGTAGCAGGTACAACTCTGATAAATCACTGCATGCCAAGTGCACATACAGAGATCTAGACTACAATGTATCCTGATTGTCATTCACTTCCCCTCTTTCTTCTTACAGTTTTTTCCACATCTCTTCCCATCTGGCTTCCTTTCCCTTTTGTCTTTCATTATAAAACAATCGGTTTTTAAAAGATAATAATATAATAATGTAACAATAAACAAAAACTATTCAGTTCCTGTGCATGTCTCCTCAGTTTCTATGAATTCATATGTGTGCTTTGATTCTGTTAAAGGACCTTGTTTCCAATGTATCATTCACACTCTCTGACTAGTATGTTTTGTCTGCCTCATCTTTCAGATGGTTCCCTTTGCTATGAAGGGAGGAATTTGATGGAGATATCTGATCTAAAGTTGAGTTTTCCAAGTTTGCTCAGTCACTGTGCAATTATCTGGTTGTGGGATTCAGTATTTGTTTTTTACTGCTCTGGGAGGAAGCTTGTCTGAGGATTACTGAGCAAAACATTGGTCAGTATACCAGTATGTCATATAGAATAACAGAATGCCATTACTGGTCATTTTATTCCTATAATCTTTTTCTAGAAATGTATTTTCTTTTATTCTAAATCCTGGGATTTAGAGCCACAGGTTCTCATTCATTCAATCAGTGTCAGGTATATTTTATATCTTGTGGAGTGGGTTTTAAGTCAAATAAGATTATACTTGGTTACTTTCACAAGCCTTGTGCCACCATCGATCTAGCATGTCTTACTGGAAGGACAGGAGTTCATATCACAGGGTTTGATGCTGGATTGGTGCTAGCTTTTATTATTGTAGGTTGCAAAGTACCTTCTTGTACTAAGAGTACTAGAATGTAGGCACTAGATGGACTTGACTCTATTCAATGAGTTGTGTAAGTGTTATCTACAGTAATAGAGCCATATTGTCAGTTTATAGAGAGAAATACATTCTTGCAATCACCTAGGATTTTTTGGCTGACCACATGGAAACTCTTTGGACAACAAATTAATTATTTGTAACCGATACCCAAACTGGAAACTTCATTTGGTAACAAAAAATTTCCAGTTTAGGCTCTCTCTTCACACTATTTAACAATTTCATGTATGTCACTTTCACATGTGAACATGCCTTAAGGTGATTCTGCGGCATTAGTTTTCCATAGGACCCCTCAAATAGACACTAATATTACCCAATGTTCCCTCTCTGGTTATTATCTTTCCTTCCCCTACCCCTTGTGCTTATTATCCCACACTACAATCTATCCATAACTATTTATTCCATTTATTTTAACTAGATAGTTTTTTGTGTAACCCCTAGTCCCTTACCGTGTATTTTATCTCTGTAGTTTTATGTAATGCAGCTTGATTATCACTGACTTAATATCTATTAACCATGAGTAAATAAACACATGACATGTGTTTCTTTCTAGTTCTGGGTACCTCACTTAAGTTGATATTTCTAGTTTCATCCATTTACATATAAATTTCAGTCTTTCAAAAGGCTGAATAATAGTCTACAGTTTTAATGTATCACATTTTCTTTATCAATTCTTCTGTTGAGGAATATCTAGCTTTTTTCTTATTTTTCAATAATATGAATAAAGAAATAATGAACATGTTTGAGCAAGTGTCTCTCTGGTAAGAACCATCCTTTAGTTATATATGCAAAAGTGGAATAGTCTGATTTTGAGGTAGATTGATTCCTACTTTCCTGAGGAACTGTCACAGTGATTTTAAAGACTCTAGGGAATTTTGATTAGGCTTTGTTTTTTTTTTGTCCCTCATTTTATAAAAATGTTGTAAATATAAATAAATATGATCAGCATCTGGCCTAGCCATATCTAATGGAAATAGCAAAAGTTGTAAAGCCAGCATTGCTGCTTGAAAATGATCCAGCAAAGCTGTGCCGAACGATGCTATCACTGTCATTCAGACTTCCACTTTTAATCACAATCTCTACTTGTTACATGTTTGGGAAGCTTTAATGTTTGGGCAATTTGGAATATTGGATAAATCAAAATTTTATTAGGAATCATTTATGTCTTCTGCCAGGAGTACTGCCTCTGTGATTCCCCAGGAAAGTTCTAAGCATATTAACCCTCCCTTCTTATACAGAGTTATACTTATCTGGCTCTTTTTAAAGGTCTTCTTAAACTGTGAAGTTTGTGATTTAAATAAAGATGAGGCTCTGACTCCAAGATACTCTTGGAACATCTGCTTCTGTACTTATTCAGGAACATAATAAGCAGAACAAAGTAAACTTGAAAAGGTAAAAGAGATTCAGTGGGCTAAAGCAGTTGGCAGCAGATTATATTAGAAGCCTCTTCATAGTATATACTCTGGCGATTATGATTTAATAATACACTTCTTGGGAGATGTCAATCTTCCCAGGCTTCCAAATTTTCTTTCTATCTAGGGCCTTAGAAATTGCAAGAACTGCTAACTAGAGAAGGGGTTGTCATGATTTGGTAAAATATGCCTATGGACTTTTAAATGTTAGGGTTGATGAGGGGAAATTATTGTAAATGATCATTATATTTTGTTACAGTTTGTCAATGATGACTAAACTTATGACCAAGAAGAAATTAAAATACATGTCTGGGACAAAAATATTTCTATTTTTCTGGGACCAAGAAGAAATTAAAAAACATGTCTGGGACGAAAATGTTTTTGTTGTTGTTGTTGTTGTTGTTTGCTTTTGTCTGAGATCTATGTTTTGGAGCAACATGACTCTATCCATGCCTACTTAGTTTGGAATAAATGAAGAAGCACTCAGACTGCCAGTCAGTCATGATACCAGGTCCCCCTCCCGCTGTCCCTGGTTCATTCGTCTTTCAGAGACTATTTAAATTCTCTGTGAGATTTGGCTATTACCAGGGCTGGAATCTAGCAAGCATCTATAGTTCCCAAGCATTCAGATTCAACAATTCATGTTTGTAAAGGTGAATTTAAGACATTGTCTCCTAGGTAGTCCAGGATGGCCTTGAATAAAAGATCCTCCTGCTTAAGTCTCTTATTGTTGAAATTTGAGGATAAATCTCTATTTCTCAGAATCCTATGGTCTTTATCATGACATTTCTTGTATGAATGAACACAATTATTTAAAAAATTATATTGTTGTTTTATTTATTTTTAAAATATTGTTTTAAAAATGATTTAAAGAAATATCTTTCACATTTCACAACAAAATTAATAACTTAAATCTATGATTGAATACAGGAAAAATGAATATATGCATCACCAAATTGAAAAAAGATAGGATACAGAATTGCCAAAGTCAATATTGGGCTATATGAATATATTTGACTCTGTTCATAGTCACAGACACATCAAAACAAAGCAGTAAGACTTTGTTCTCTGCTACTGTTTAAGTTAATATAATTTTGAAATAATCACTACTTTAAATTACAATTTCTTCCCTTTAAAATTAGCTATTGTGTTTATCACTTAAAGGGTACTACATAAAACCTCCACCTCTAGGCTGGGTGAGTAGATGGGTTTGTAAAGTGTTTGTGACTCTGTCATACACCTGAATTTGAATTGTAAACATCATATAACAATGCCAGCACAAGGACCACAGTTCTATTTCTGAAAGCACATAATAAAAGTAGAATATGGCAGTTGGTGTTTGTAACTTTTAAGGAATCAGAGACAAGCAGATCTCTGAACTTACTTTACCTCATCTTAGGTATTCAGTAAGCACTCAACCATAGAGGCTATGACAACAGCAGATGCAAAATATACAAACAGGAATAGAAGCAAAACAAAAGTAGAAGGTAAATGATAGATGGCTATTCAGGAATCCCTAAGATTGACCTTTAGTCTCTACAAACACTACCTCAGCCATGCAGATGTATACTTACACAAAACTAGACTACTATGAAAATGTGCATACACATGCTAATAAATAAAACTTTTCTTTCTTATGCTTGGTTCTTGTAAGCACAAATGACATAGCATATTTATAGTATATAACAGTGATAGGAAACTAATTCTCATTGTTTCCAAGAATGAGAAAAATGATATCAAAAAAAGTAATAATAACTACAAGGAACCATTATCTTCTAGACACAGCAGGATAGCTGTACATAAGAACTCGGAGTAACTACAACACCACACACAAGACCTGTGCAAGCTCAGGCTAAATTTTAACATACATGCACAATCTCACCCATATCTGTATAAAAATTAGTAATTATTAGTTACTGAGACAAGGAGAAAGTTTATTTTTTAAGTGTTTTGGGTAACATAAATTGGTCTTTATAAGGTAGAAAATAACAAAATAATTTTGGTTGATTGGAGATTGTTGAGGGAGTTTAGGAAACAATAGGTTATTAAATTTATGGACCACTCAAAGAACTAATAAAAAGGCCAAAGATATGTGAGATTATATTTTAGGTAATGTTTAATATAAAAACAGAAATAAAAATATATTCATTGTAACTATGTATATCCACAAGATAAATTGAACATAAAGTACAAACTTCATGCAGTTCTCAAATTCATCTTATTGATTTAACCTAAAACTGAAAAATAAAAGTAACACTTAGAAAATATTTGCTCTGAAAAAATATTAAGAACATATATTAGAATGATAGTGAATGTTATCACAATATCCTTTGATAAAAGTGAAGATAATTTAAAATTGGAAAGGGTTGAAGTAAATTATGTGAAAGGCTATTAGTGAAGAGAGGAAGAATATAATGAATGGAATGAGAGTGAGAATCAGCTATGTGTGTCTAAGTGGGCACCACTAGTAAAACCCTGGACATCCTATTTATGAAATGCATATTGCAAATTAATCTGTCACGCCAACTAAAATTCAATTGTTTATTTGAGGTATTATGAATAATGAATCATCATTGTATATTATAATATTTTTTAAAATAACACTTTATGTAATAGTAGCAGATATTCATCCCCCCACAACAGCAGATATGATATAGCTTCCACACTCTTGACAAATTAACAAACAATAATCTTTCTTATGCATTTTATTTCTTTTTCTGCTTAAAAGAAAAAGATGGATGTTGTTTAGGGCAGGATATACTTGCAATCTCTACCATAATTACTCTTCTTAGACAGTAATTCAACTTGTAAATATCATTTAATGGATAATTAGTTGATTGAATGCCTGTGTGAATTAGATGGTCTTTTTAGTATTCATGACTATTTTATATTTATGAATATTTTATTAATTTCTGTTTTATTGGGAATAATGAAATTACAATAACATAGAATCCAGAGACTTAACATTAATAAATCCTTAACAGTAATTTAGTGACAATTATGTAATTACCTGTCACCTAAAGCTTTTTTGACAGAGCAATATAATATGCAAAACACTAATTCTAAAATTCAGGGGAAGAGGCATTTGATTCATTATTATTTTCAAGTAAATTAAATTATCTAGCAATGAAGGTAGATCTATCTAAGGTAGATGTCTATCAATTTATATAGAATCATTAGGTTTTAGAAACCAATTGTATTCTTCACTATCAGTATCCTGGTTCTAAAATTGGTTTTATTTCTATATTTGAGACAGACTCTCACAATTTTGAGTGATTTTCATTTGTTAAACTCTAAATCAATGTGTGTATTAAAAGTTTCTAAATTTTATGCAACATATTTGTTTTAGTTTTTCCACTGTTTATGATCATGTTCATATGACCTACACCTCCTAGATCCATTTCTCATTACCTACATTTGTGTCCAGATTTCTTTTCATGACCAACTTCTGATGTTTAAATATTCTTCCACTGGAACATCTTCAAATCAGCAATGGTTAACTCATAGAGAAAACTGCCTCTTTTTTTTCAAACAGTTAAGTTTTGGTATTCTGTCCTTGACAGTGTCTGGAATTGGATCTTTATCTCCATTAACTATGATAGGATTTGGAAAGACACAGGTTTATACAAGTTTTCTGCATGCTTCAGAAGCCACTAAGAATTCATATTTGAAGCTGTACTGCTGTATATGAAAGATATTTCCTTGATCAGCCACTACCTTTGCTATTTGTATTCTTCCTGTCCCCTTGTCTGCACTGATACCTTTCCTTGGGAAAGATGGTATAGTATTGTTGTTCCATTTAGGGCTGAAAATTCTGTAGTGTCATAATTCTCTGCACTTTAACTAGTGAACAACTACCTTAATCATGAGCTTCTGAAATTAGAAGCTCCTCCTGTGGATGATAAGAATTACATTGATTTATGGATTTAATAAGTCATTAAAATCAGTTTAATACTAGATCCACTTAGCAGCATAGTTGTTAGAGATTCTCCCTTAGGGCTATTACATTTATAGCTTAAGGCTTTTAGCTCAATAGGGCCATCAGTTATGACTTTAATCTTGTGGAATAGGATCTAAATCCCACCAGAAATTCATCATTTACTACTTTGATGTTTGTGCCACTGTTGAAGCAGTAGACATGTTTTGCCATGACTACCAATTATTTTTCAGATTGAATAACTTATAATTAAGTATTATTGATGATTACTATTATAATGCTGTAGCTTGCATAGCACATTTCTGCACTGGGAAAGCTAACTGGAACCAGGGAAATTTCCATGATCATACCATCTTATTTTGCTATGTAAATTTATACTGTGTAATTTAGATTTATGTTAACTAAAATACAGCAAAATATTAAAAAGGTTTACTCATGTATTTTTGTTTTGTCATTTTAAGTTTTTAGGGATGGAGAAAACACATTCAATTTTGGTTTTGTTTCATAGCTAACACAAAAAGTATTATGCGGGAAGTATTAAAAATGATGGAACGTATGGCACGTGTTCCTGCATTATGCCCCGATTCTCTCATCCCCAGCAGGCTAGCCAGCCATGAATTGGCAGGCAATGGCCAACCTGCTTTCATCTCATGAAGCTCTGAATCAGAGCTCCACGGTCTGTCCATCCAGCTCACTAGGTTCCCAGTGGCAGGTCACTACCACACCAGCCCGAAGCTTCAATACCCCCATGGCTTCTGTGGCGCACATCAGGTAAACCCACACTTTGCTGTTGTACCTTTCTCTCTGGAACCCAGCTGCGTGAAGGAAAACACAACACAAACTTAGTTCAGAAACAATGATTCAATCTCTGGGTGCATCAACTAAACCTAATCTTGGAATCCTTATCAAAGTCTGATTCCTCTGGTGGTGAATCCTTTCAAATCCACCACAATACCAGGAGACTCTACTGGCTACATCTTACCTACTACATGCTGTCCCCATTCCAAAAGGCACTTCTTTCTCTCTTCCTTCTCTCCTTTCCTCTCCAAACTAGAAGTCTCCCTATGTGCCTAGTGTTTGGCTCCTTTATTTATTAGGGGATTGGTTCCCAAGAAGTCACAGGTGTAACTCACTCCTTGTCTAAATCATCATGTGTGTGTGTGTGTGTGTATTCACTGCCCTGAATTGAGCCTTGGAGAGTTGCCATCTATATTCCTTGGGTTTGAGGGTGTCTGTTTATGGTTATTTTACAAATTATAGATATGTTGTCATTTTAAGAGATAATTTGGAAATGGCCATAATTTTGAACAGTTACAAAACTAGTTAACTTAAACTTGGGGATTTTTGACTTTCCTTACACTTTTTACCCTAGGTAAATGGAGAAGGTTGAAAAGAAAATGGGGGATACAGTAATATTATAAAAAATTAGGTATGGAATGTGTTACTAAATTTATTGTTGAACAAACTATTGCATATCCTTAGTTTAACATTGGTAGAAATCTTTATATTTGATGCAAAATTGAATTTACAATTTCTTACATTGGTACAGAATTTATATATTTATGCAGATTTAAGGTTTACATTTGTATAAATTTTTGTATACTGATACAAAATTTAAAAGTAATTTTGTGTGTCTTAGCCATTGTGCCTGTGCAACTCATTTAAGAATACAAGGCTTAGACACAGTCCTTGTAATAGCTGCTATTGCAAACTGTTTAGGATAATTAAATAATGGAAATTAGGGACCATATAGTAAACTCATGGTTATATTAGATAATGATTTAATTATAATAAAGTGTTTTCAATATTATTCAAATAGAAATAACTAAGAGAAGTCAAGGTTTAACAGCTCACATATACATACATAGATAATTTTCAAAATCATCAGAAAAATGACAGAATGTGGCATTTAACATTATTTCATTATTAATAGATGATTTTGACTAGGAGACATGTCTGTTGCTGACAGTGCCCCCTTCCCAATTCAATGAAGAGTATCAAAACCTCCATATCGATTTGCTCCAAGAGTGGCAAGGTAGCCACTAGGCAAGAATTACCCTAATTCTTCTGCAGACAGAAAAAAAAACAATACTGTCCAGAAAAGAATACACGGTGCAGTATTGGCGACAGATTAGCTCTGCCAAGACATGGTGAGATAGTCCTTCATTTCTGCTTCACTTAAGAACTGTCAGATGGTTCTGGGCCAGAAAGCTGAAGACAGATGCTCCAATTTTATAGGGATTATAAGGGACAGTCACAGCAATCAGCTTTCTCTACAAATTTGTTAAGTTTTGGAAGGTATGTTCTCTGTGCTTCCTATATATTCAGGCAATAGTTAATTCATTTTCACATCTTTGACAGGGATGAAGACCAGTTATAATCTCATTATCAAACTTACATTGTTTTGCAATAAGAAAGCTGATATAGATTTGAAAGAATGGATTTCAGATGGTAATGCAAGTTAAAATCAAAATATATTTCAGTTATAGAATCATAAACCCTTTTAAGTTAAATAAATGATACAGTAATTTATCTAAATTGTCAAATATGTTGGACTATATTCTGTTATAAATATGTTCAATAAATAAGAGAAAAGAGCCTTTTACAAATGAACAAAAATGGGGAAATGTTGTTGATTTGGTCCAATGCTGCTTGTATTATGTTAATCTGGTTTGCAAAATTGCAAAAGAATCTACATATTCACAGGTAAGAAACTGAGGGAACCCTGCCTCCAGTTGTGGAACCATTTTTCCACAGACACAGGGAATTTGGTGCATTTATTTTCTGTTGCCGTGATAAAATACCATGACAAAAAATAATGACTTACATAAGAATTTCTTTTGGCTTATAGTTCCAGAGAGGCTGTCCATAGCAGCAAGAGAGGCATAGAATCAGGCACTGGAACAGGAAACTGGAGAATGATGTCTTCAAGTTAAAATCAAAACATAGTACAGTTATAGAATTATAAATTCTTTAAATTAGGATAAATGATACAGTAATTTATCTAAATTATCAAATATGTTGGACTAGATGGTGTTATAATTATGTTAAATGTATGTCTGAGAGAAAAGATCCTTTTTAAATGAACAAAAAATGGGCAAATGTTGATTTCATCCAATGCTGCTTGTATTATATTAATCTGGTCTCCAAAATTGCCTGAGAATCTACATATCAACATGTAGGAAATTGAGGAAACCTTGCCCCCCCCTCCATTGGTTTAGACTGGTAAATAAAATTGCCAGAGGCTAATGGCTAGGCAGGGAGACAGTGGTGAGACTTTTAAGATTTCTGAACAAGGGATCAAGGAAAATTGAAAGAGATAGCTACCACATCAGGTAAGGAAGTGAGACACTAAATCTGAGAGGTACAGAAGACAGAAAGACAGTATGGGGCTTCAGGTCTTGTCTAGGGCACCAAATATGAGGTATAGATTTTAATAAGTAATAACTCAGAAATATCAGAGGAAGTATCCCACCCTTTGATCAGTTTAAGATACATTTAAATATAAAGTGTGTGTGTGTGTGTGTGTCTTTCATTCAGGAACCCAGAACATTGGGGCTGGTAGAGAGGAACGTGTGCCACTGCAGCCTCCAGGATCAATTTGAGTAGTGTTAATGGAGAACAGCTAGAGTCCTGAGTTCTAGAAGTTAGCAGGCTAAGCAAGTCATAGGAGCAAGCCAAGAATTTAAAACTCCTATAAAGCTCCTAATACTGTGTCCTACACTGCTTGACTTGCTGCTCTCATTGCTTTTACCATGAACTAATAAATGAAATTATAAGTTAAGCCATTTCCTCCACAAGTTTCTTTTGGTCATGATTTCTCATCACATCAATAGAACCCTAACTAAAACCATTGTGAACCTGACTACTTGGTTTTAAGGATTGTGGAAGGTCTTGGAAAGTTTGGACTAGAAAAGCTAAGAGTATTCAAAGTGAACGGGCTCTTTTTTAGGAGTTTGGAAGATAAGAATGTTAACCGTAGTTTACAATATGGAGGCTGGGCGTGTGAAGTTGCAGAGGGAAGCAAAGACTCTAGTGGACCTTATATATAAAATGATAATAATAAGATACCAGAACTACTAAAGTAAAACTTTCTTTCTTTAACATAATACATAAGGAAATATAGACAAGAGGAAGTGTGCATAATTCACATCTCATCACAAATTCAATGTATACATATAAATACCATCTAGGTAATGATATAGAATCCTTTCTCCACTTCATTTCCATTTTCATTCCTGCCTTCAAATTACACTTACACCTTCAATAACATTTTTTGTAGTACATTATTTTCATTTTAATGTAATGTAAATTTAAACTAAATGTGAAGATTTATATGAGCCATTGAATTCATGTATATTTTACAATTTCTAAACATATGTCTTGAAATCCCATAACAATATGATTACCTACAATATTTAGAATTACAATAACTTCATTACCTATATAAAATCAAACATTGGTCACTACAATTGAATAACCCCATATTTGGAAGATGCCTAAATTTTTCCTCTGAAACTTCATAGTGCTTCCTGCTCCTATCTTCCTAGAAAGCTTCCACTCATCATAGACAAATATTATTAGTTTATTGTTATCTATATTTCAACTATCAACAATGTCTGATTCCATACCTTTTCTACAAAGTACAATAAACCCCATATTTTTGAATTATGAGTATGCATATTCATGCCCATGAAAGTCTGGATGTCAGCTAATGAGACAGATCTCATTAGAATTAAACGAGGAGAAAATGAAGTTCAGAGTAACAAAAATAGAATTTTAATGACATTCTTATTATTTCATTAAATAGATTAATATATTTTCCATAAAGAATAATGACAACTCTATAATAAATTTAAACTGTTAAAATTTATTGTGTTTTTTTTAAAATTATGTGTCTCTGGTGTGTCGATGAGAAAGCATCTGAGTTTGTGGTTAGATATTCATAGAAGACACAGCACATATGAACCCCATGGAGAAGTAACAAGATATTAAGATGTAAGTAGTGCATTCTGGAAACTCAAACAGGGTTTTCTGCAAAAGCATTATGAATGTTTAATAAATTCTTACAAAAAGAGTATACATCTTGTCTTAGTTAGAGTTTTACTGCTGTGAATGTACACTATGACCAAGGCAACTCTTATAAGGACAACATTTAATTTGGGTTGACTTACAGGTTCACAGGTTCAGTCTATTATCATCAAAGCAGGAGCATGGCTGCAATCAGGAAGGCATGTTGTAGGAGGAATGGAGAGTTCCACCACTTGTTTCAAAGGCAGTGCCCACAAGATTGACTTCTAGCCAGCTAGGATGAGGGTCTCAAAGCCCACGCCCTCAGAGACACAACTGTTTCCACAAGCCTAAACATCCTTATAGTGCCAAACCCAGGATCAAACATATACAAAACATCCCATTCCACTCCCTGGCCCCATAAGCTTGTTCAACACATGAGTCTATGGGGGCCATACCTACCAAAGGCATAATAAGAAAAATACACTTAATCCAATTTCCAATGCCCCCATAGTCTATTACAAGTATCAACAATGTTAGAAGACAAACATTCAAAGTCTCTTCTGAGATTCATCCCATCTTTTAACTGTAATCCCCAAAGCAAGACAGGAAATTAGCTTGGTAAATTTCAAGCTCTGCCTCTCCATGTCTAATGTCAAATTGATCTTCATATCTCCAACTTCTTTTTCATCTTTGTTGACTACAATAAAGGTCTTTCTTCTGGGCTGGTTCCACTCCATGTTAGCAGCTTTCTTTAGCAGATAGCCCATGACTTTGGCATCTTGAAAATCTTTGGGTCTCCAAGGCAACTTCAATGTTAAACCTTCTTGTTTCATTGTCTGGGATCTGCACATGATCCTCTGGTGTTCTTCTAAGGGCTGGTATCACTTCTCCAGCTATGCACTCTGTAGCACTCTAAACTCAGGTTGATCCACTCCACTGCTGCTGTTGTTCTTGGTAGCCATCTCATGGTACTGACATGTCTAAAATGCTGAGGTCTTCCACTACAACTAGTATTCACTAACAGCCTCTAGTAGGCTCTCTTCATGGTGCCAAGCCTCAACTCCTTTGCATGACACCTTCAGTCTTGGGTCTGAACTGGGGATGCATCTTAACCAATGGTCTTCATTCCCTCTCACAGTGGAAAGATTCAGTTATTCTTCATGATAGTGTCATGCCTTCAAAATCAATACCACCTGGGTGACTCTTACATATTAGCAAGTACAGCTGAGATGTGAGATACAACCTTGGCTATCTCTGGAACAAAGCTTTTTTGTGCTTTCAGAATACACTTCCCAGAAGATTTAACCTAGGTCTCTTTTTCATCACTACTAATTTCGTAATGCCAGATAACCAACATCAATTGTCTCAGTAGTCCCTTCTATTCTTGACATTAAAGACAGAGTCACAAGGCTCTGCCAACTTCTCCTGCTTGCTGGGGTTGGATCGTGGCCCCCTCATCCTATTTCATTATCACCAGTGTCAGGAGCCATAATGGGTCAAGCTAATAACTAGCAGGTGATAATCATGAAATGACCTGCTTCGGTTTATTATAATAGTCTGTGATGTGTGAGCTTTTATTGGGCAAGATTGTAAGGGATTCATTTTAGTAAAGATTCCTACTATTAATTATGTTTTTCCTGCTATTATTAAACATATATAACAATCAGTAAGTAGTAGCACACCAGTTTGGAGCAGATATCTGCAGATCCATGAAGATAGTAGTGATGTTATATAGACAAACAGATGACTTAATTCTTAATGATGATAGTATAATAATTCCTAAAATTATATCAGTGATTATTAAGCTCTTTTATATTGGGTCTGCTATTAGGTTCTTTTCTGAGAGTCAAAACTGCAGTGAGAACTTTGCCAGTTTCCCAAGTGTCACCAGTTAATTACTCTTATATAGTAACCAGACTTTCTCCTAATCAGAGCACATTCCACGATGTTTTAAAACAATTAAACAAAAGTCAGAAAAGAGAACTAATGATTTATTATAGGTGCTAGGACAGAAGATAAAATATTAACTAGGTTTATCTATACAAAACTTCACTAATAAATTAGTCATGGTTTTAAACCTTCAGTGAACCTATGGAGCTGAGACAGGAGATGGATATTTAGCCAGATAATTACTCCTAATGGATATTAAATATTCTCTGTTGTAAACTTCTATTTCAATTTATGATTTGATTTTTTTGTGTGAACTTGTGATGAACTTTGTAACATGTGATTATGTATTCTGAAAGATGTTTAAGTGCTGAGGACAAAGAGAAGAGTCAGGACTGAGCTGATAGGGACTGAACTGAGAGAGTCTGAGCTGAGAACTGAGCTGTAAGAATGAACTGAGCTGAGTAGAAGTTTTGAGAAAAGTGAGCAAGATTAGAAAGAGAATGCAGAGTGGAATGACTTAGAAACTATAGGTAACATAAGATACTAAGAGAGCAATGTGCAGAATGCAGAGGGAAAGTGGAAAACAGAAGAAGCTGCAGAGAGCAGAAGGAGCAAGCAGGCTTCTCCTTACCATGGGATAGAACATGTCTTATGGTAAGGACAAGGCAGGATCAGTCTTATTGAAAGGAACAAAGCCTTTTTCTTACAAATGTAGGTTTAATTTATCTAGCATTAAAAGTGTAGAAGCTTTTTCATTCCCTATGCAATAAAGATTGGGGCTCATTTTTTTTTAATCCAGAATGATTGAGTTCTTTCTATACTAGTGCTGGTTCTTTTGCTCCAAATACATATGTAAATATGGATGAGTGTGTATTTTTGTAATGGTGAGAATGCATGCATGTGTGTGTGTGTAAGTATGAAATTGTAAGAATGAATGCAAGCTGAACCCAACTGGTTTAAATGGAAATGTATAAATTAGTTTGTATGCATTTGTATATGAACTTATGTGTGTTTATACATATTTGCTTATGTAAAAGTTTTTTTTTTTTCCTTCTGTGAGTGTTATTCTCTTCTTCTGGTTCAATATAAATTTATTGATACAAACTTCCCCCTAGTCTGACAAGCAAAAGACATCTGGACAAAAGGGAAAAGGGTTTAGCAATTAACCCTTTACTTTAACTCCTGCTATTTTAAGATGAGGTGTGAAGTGCCAGAGACTGCAGTTTTTGGCCTCAGAGGATCACAGAAGGCAAGACAACTACAGTAGCATAGTAACTTATACTTAGATAAGTTAGTCAGCTTCATTAGCATAGTAACTTAGACTTAGATAAGTTAATCATATATAGTTGCATAGCAAATTAGACTTAGATAAGTAAACATTTTATTTTACCACAACCCTATATCACTTAAGACAAAGTCTTACCCTCTGCCAATGTTCTTCCCCCTCCACTGCCTCAAGAACCAAAAAGAAAGAAGAACACCCCCACCCCTGGGGCTGGCCCCCAGCACACCAGCTTTCTGATTTCCAATTTCTTCACTGGCTAAACTTGGCTTTGAACTCAGAGATCTTCATGCCTCTCTCCAAGCACTGAGATTAAAAGTATTATCCACTAAACCTGGATTTAAATTTTTATTCACCTAGAACTTGCTGTTACTCAGAGATCTGTTTTCCATTGCTTCCAGGGATTAAAGGCTTGTACTACCATGCCTGCATCAAAATTTAGCTGGGTGGGATATTGCCTCAGTCACTACTACCTTAATTCAATTTAATATCCTTGAACACATGATTTGGCTCCATTTTACCTCCTGATGCCCCTTTGATAGTACAATTTTATACTTTTTCCTTTCTCAGCTTACTTTGCTTTTTCAAAACAATCTTCCTGAGAGTTAACCAGAGAAAAAATTCTTTGCTGGATTTTTTTGAGACATCCTTTGTCAACGCAATTAATATAAATCTCTTTACATTAGTCTCAGGTATATTCTACAGGTAAGGGTAAATTGCAGCCACATTCGTCATCAAAATACTACAAACAGTGTCTAGGTGACATATGGAAATTCTTCTCTACTGAAACCTCATGGGCCAGGTTTCACTCACAGCAACAAAGTCTTCCATATTCCCACTAGCATGGCCCATTGCACCTCACTTAAAGCTTTCCAAATCCAAAGTTGCCCAATCCACATTCTTCCAAACAAAAGTATGGTCAAGACTATCACTGCATTATGCCACTCCTGGTACCAACTTCTGTCTTAGAGTTTTAGTGCTGTAAACAGACACCATGACCAAGGCAATTTATAATGACAACATTTAATTGGTACTGGTTTACAGACTCAATCCATTAACATCCAGGCAGGAGTATGGCAACATCCAGGCAGACATGGAACTGGAGGAGCTGAGAGTTCCATCGCTTGTTTCAAAGGCACCTAGCAGAAGATGTCTTCCAGCAGCTAGGATGAGGGTCTCAAAGTGCACACCTACAGTGACACTCCTACTCCAACAATACTATACCTCCTAATAGTGCCACTCCCTGGGCCAACCATATATAAACCTCATAAATGCTAAACCCCTGAAGTATGTTTTCAGTCTCTCCACTAAAACTTTTAGTATTTCTTGATTATCACAAACCATGTATTTGTGAAGATAGTGGAATTAGCATCTTTGATAATTAGTGCACTTGAAACACAAGCAACCTATTCCCAGTGGGTTTTTTACTTCCTAATATGTGTAATTGACATTTAGAATGATAAAATTAAGCAAAATCATGGTTTACCACTGACTTTATTGAGAAAAATTACCCTGTCAATAACTGCTTTAATTTTCTAACAGAGAATAAGTTATATATTATAAAAAACTTGACATTACGTTTAAGCCATTTAAAATGAGAAAATTTAAAAAGTAAGATATTTTCAATTTATTTACGTGCTAAACTCTAATGGTGTGTTTTGGTTTGACATATTCTCTCTGGTACTGAAACAATGAATGTCTATAAATAGTTGTTATACATTTGAAGCCATAACAGAGTGTGATATATTCAATAAACCATTCATTGTAGTGCTTTTGAGTCTTCATAAGAGCAGTGAATAGATTACAAGCTGTATATTACACATGATTTTCTATTACATACTTCACAGAACATTCTTGACATTCAAGAGCATCCATTTCGCCTACCTCACTCTAGGGGACATTTGAAAATACCTGCCATTTGCCTCTAATAATTATGACTCGTCATATGGAATCCTGATCACAGCTAATGTAACATAATATATACTTGATGGCTTTTAGTAACTGTTTAATGAAATACAGTAATCAGAAACAATTCTTCCTCTTTCATGAAATTATTCTGTGTGTCTTATTTCTGACCATTAAGGTAAAGGGTTAATAAACTATATCATCCTGAGCGAGTTAACTCAGTCACAAAAGAATGAAAACAGTATGTACTCACTGATAAGTTCTGTTCAAGAACATTTCCCCTGTGCCTCTTCTATTAGACTCAGTGTATCTGGTTTTATGTGAAAGTCCTTGATCCACTTGGACTTGAGCTTTGTACAGGGAGATAGGAATGGATCAATTCGCAGTATTCTGCATGTAGACCGCCAGATGAACCAGCACCATTTGTTGAAGATGCTGTCTTTTTTCAACTGTATGATCTTAGGTCCTTTGTCAAATATCAAGTGACCATAAGTATGTGGGTTCATTTCTGGGTCTTCAATTCTATTCCTTTGATGTACCTGCCTGTCACTGTACCAACACGATGCAGTTTTTATCACTACTGCTCTGTATTACAGCTTGAGGTCAGGAATGCTGATTCCTCCAGAAGTCCATTTATTTTTGAGGATAGTTTTTGCTATCCTGGGTTTTTTGTTATTCCAAATGAATTTGAGAATTGTTCTTTCTAAGTCTATGAAGAATTGAATTGGGATTTTGATGGGGATTGCATTGAATCTGTAGATTGCTTTTGGCAGGATGGCCATTTTAACTATATTAATCCTGCCAATCTATGAGCATGGGAGATCTTTCCATCTTCTGAGGTCTTCTTCGATTTCTTTCTTCAGAGACTTGAAGTTCTTGTCATACAGATCTTTCACTTGTTTGGTTAGAGTCAAACCAAGATATTTTATATTGTTATTGATGATTGTGAAGGGAGTCATTTCATTAATTTCTTTCTCAGTCATTTATCCTTCATGTATAGGAAGGCTACTGATTTGCTTGAGTTAATTTTGTATCTGTCCAGTTTGCTGAAAGTGTTTATCAGCTGTAGCAGATCTCTGGTGGAGATTTTCGGGTCACTTAAATATACCATTATACCATCTGCAAATAGCGATATTTTGATTTCTTCCTTTCCAATTTGTACCCCTTTGATCTTCTCTTGTTGTCTGATTGCTTTAGCTAGAACTTCAAGTACTATATTAAATAGATACGGAGAGAGAGGGCAGCCTTGCCTAGTCCCTAATTTTAGTGGAATTGATTCGAGTTTCTCTCCATTTAGTTTGTTGATGGCCACTGGTTTACTATATATTGATTTTACTATGTTTAGGTATGCTACTTGAATTCCTGATCTTCAGAAGATTTTTATCATGAAGGGATGTTAAACTTTTTCAAATGTTTTTTCAGCATCTAAAGAAATGACCACGTGTTTTGTTTGTTTGTGTGTTTGGTTGGTTTTTCCTTTGAGTTTGTTTATGTAGTGGATTGTATTGATGGATTTCTGAGTATTGAACCATCCCTGCATCCCTGGGATGAAACCTACTTGATCATGGTGAATGATCATTGTGATGTGTTCTTGGATTCGGTTTGCAAGAAATTTATTGAGGATTTTTTACATCGATATTCATATGGGAAAATGGCCTGAAGTTGTCCTTTAATGTTGGGTCTTTGTGGGGTTTTGGTATCACTGTAACAGTGGCCTCATAGAATGAATTGAGTAGTGTTCCTTCTGTTTCTATTTTGTGGGATAGTTTGAAGAGTATTGGTATTAGGTCTTCTTTGAAGGTCTGATAGAATTCTGCACTGAACCCTTCTGGTCCTGGGCTTTTTTCGGTTGGGAGACTTTTAATGACTGCTTCTATTGTTTTAGGGGTTATGGGACAGTTTAGAGGGTTTATCTGATCTTGATTTAACTTTGGTAATTGGTATCTGTCTAGGTACTTGTCCATTTCCTTCAGATTTTCCAATTTTGTTGCATATAGACTTTTGTAGTAGGATCTGAGGATTTTTTTTAATTTCCTCAGAATCTGTTGTTATAGCTCTCTTTTCATTTCTAAGTTTGTTAATTTGCATAATGTCTCTGTGCCCTCTGGTTAGTCTGGATAAGGGTTTATCTATCTTGTTGATTTTCTCAAAATACCAGCTCTTGGTTTTGTTGATTATTTGTCTTTTAAGTTCCACTTGGTTGATTTCAGCCCTTAATTTGATTATTTCCTGCCTTCTACTCCTTTTGGTTGTATTAGCTTCTTTTTGTTCTAGAACATTCAGGTGTGCTGTTAAGCTGCTAGTATACGATCTCTACAGTTTCTTTTTGGAGGCATTCAGAGCTGTGAGTTTTCCTCTTAACACTGCTTTCATTGGGTCCCATTTGTTTGGGTATGTTGTATTTTAATTTTCATTAAATTCTAGAAAGTCTTTAATTTCTTTCTTTATTTCTTCCCTGACCAAGTTATCATTGAGTAGAGCATTGTTCAACTTCCATGTGTATGTGGGCTTTCTGTTGTTGTTGTTTCCATTGATGACTAGCCTTAATTCATAGTGATCTGAAAGGAGGCATGGGATTATGTCCATCTTCTTTTATCTGTTGAGGTTTGTTTTGTGACCAATTATATGATCAGTTTTGGAGAAGGTACCATGAGGTGCTGAGAAGAAGGTATATTTTTTTGATGTAGGATAAAATGTTCTATAGATACATGTTAAACCCATTTGGTTCATAGCATCTGTTTGTTTCACTCGGTCTCAGTTTAGTTTATGTTTCCATGATCTGTCTACTGTTGATAGAGGGGTGTTGAAGTCTCCCACTATTATTGTGTGAGGTGCAATGTGTACTTTGAGCTTTAGAAAAGGTTCTTTTATGAATGTGGGAGTTCTTGCATTCAGGGCATAAATGTTCAGAATTGAGAGTTCTTGGTAGATTTTTCATTTGATGAGTATGAAGTGTCCTTCTTTATCTTTTTGGATGACTTTTGGTTGAAAGTCAATTTTATCTGATATTAGAATGGCTATGCCAGCCTGTTTCTTGGGACCATTTGACTAGCAATTTGTTTTCCAGCCCTTTCCACTGAGGTAGTGTTTGTCTATAACATGGAGGTTCATTTCCTGGATGCAGCAAAATGCTGGGTCCTGTTTATGTATCCAGTCTATCAGTCTATATCTTTTCATTGGGGAATTGTGACCATTGATGTTAAGAGATATTAAAGAATAGTGATTGCTGTTTCCTGTTATTTTCGATGTTGTTTATATGTTTCTGTTGCTATCTTCTTTTGAGTTTGTTGAAAGATTACCTTCTTGCTTTTTCTTGAGTGTAGTTTCCCTCCTCGTGTTGGTGTTTTCCATGTAATATTCTTTATAGTGCTGGGTTTGTGGAAACATACTGTGCAAATTTGGATTTGTCATAGAATATTTTGGTTTCACCAACTGTGAATATTGAGACTTTTGCTGGGTATAGCAGCCTGAGATGGCTTTTGTGTTCTCTTAGAATCTATATGAGAACTGCCCAGGATCTTGTAGCTTTCAGAGTCTCTGGTGAGAAGTCTGGTGTAATTCTGATAAGTCTGCCTTTATATGTTACTTGACCTTTTTCCCTTAATTTCTTTCTTTATTTTGTGTATTTGGTGTTTTGACTATAAAGTGAAGGGAGGAATTTCTTTTCTAGTCCAGTCTATTTGGTGTTCTGTAGGCTTCTTGTATATTTATGTTCATCTCTTTCTTTAGGTTAGGGATGTTTTCTTCTATAATTTTTTTGAAGATATTTACTGGTCCTTTAAGTTGGGAATCTTCACTCTCTTCTATACCTATTGTCCACAGGTTCTGTCTTCTCATTGTATCCTGAATATCTTGGATGTTTTGGGTTAGGAGCTTTTTGGATTTTGTGTTTTCTTTGACTGTTGTGTCCAAGTTTTCTATGGTATCTTCCATGCCTGAGATTCTCTCTTCCATCTTTTGTATTCTGTTGGTGATGCTTGCATCTAAGACTCCTGATTTCTTTACTATGTTCTCTTACTCCAGGGTTGTCTCCCTTTGTGATTTCTTTATTGTTTCTATTTCTGTTTTTAATTCCTGAATGCTTTTGTTCATTTGTTCATTTTTTATTTGTGCTTTCCTATAATTCTTTAAGGGATTTTTGTGTGTCCTCTTTAAGGCTTCCAGTTGTTTACTTGTGTTCTCTTGTATTTCTTTAAGGGAGTTATTTATTTTCTTCTTAAAATCTTCTATCATCCTCTTGATATGTGATTTTAAGTCTGATTCTTCCTTTTCTGATGTGTTTGAGTATCCAGGGCTGGTGTTGATGGGAGAGCTGGGTTCTGATGAAGCCAAGTAGTCTTCGTTTTTTTTTCTTGTGTTCTTGCCTTTGCCTTTCACCATCTGGTTATCTCTGGTGTTAGCTGGTCTTTCTCTATCTGACTGCTGCTTGTCTTTCCTGCAAGCCCAGAGACCAATTCTTTCTTCAGGCTGTTTCTTAGTCCCTGCGTCTATCGCTCATCCCGCTGGTTTTTCCACACAAGTGTTTGGCTCCTTTCTCCCGGCACTGTTTGGTTATGGAGTTCTGTTGGCCCAGGCCGAAGTATCCTCCCAGCTGTTCCTCAGTCCCTGCATCTGGAGCCCTCCTTTTGCTGGCTTTTCTGCACATGTGGGCGGCTGGCTTTCTCCTGGCGCTGTTTGGCTATGGAGGCCTGGTGGCCCAGGCAGAGGTCTTCCGCCACAGGTGGAAACCAGCAGTCTCTTACTTTCCTGGCTGTTCCTCAGTCCCTGCACCTGGAGTCCTCGATAGATGTTTTTTCATTGTGTATTTATGTCCCTTTTATCAAAATCAGGTCCCTGGGTTTATGGATTCATGTTTGTGTCCTCAGTTTGATTCCATTAATTCTTGTTTCTGCTTTTATTATATCATGTATTTTTAAAATAACACTAACTCTGTAATACAGCTCAAAATCAGAGATTGCTTTTATTGATCAGGACTGTATTAGCAACGATGGGATGTTTTTATTTTATTTTTATTATTGTTGCTATTGATTTGTTTGTCTATAATAAATTAAGTATTGTCTTTTTAAGGTTTGCTTTTTGGTGGATTGCCATATGACTAAGTTACACCTAAAATTCATGACCATTGGACACGATTCTAACTTCTGATATTTTCTTCAATTTCTTTCTTCAAAGGATTGTAGTTTTTATAATACAGGTCATTTTTTTTCCTTAGTGATATCTCAAGATACAATTTTATGTTGCTTGAGACTTTTGTAAAGTATGTACTTTTCCTCAGTTCTTCATATATGTTTTTATCCTTTACATATAGTAGGTTTTTGGAATTTCCTTCCTTCTTGTTTTTTAAATTTATATTTTATGCAATCACATTGTTGGAGGTATTTGTCACCTTTAAAAAGTCCCTGATAAAATTTGTAGAGTCACATATGTATGTAATTATATCATCTGCAAATAATGATATGTTGCCTCTTTCCTTTCCAGTTTGTATACCTTTGGTCTTCTTCAAGTATAGTAATGAATAAACATTGAAGGAGGAGAAAGCCTTGTCTCATTCATTATTTTAGTTTAGCAAGATAAATTGCTTCTAAGTAAGCTCCTTGCATACCTAATATCTCCAAGACTTTAACTTGAAGTGGTGTTAGATTTTGTCAAAAGATTTTCTACCGTCTAGTGAGGGGATCTGAAGGGTTTTTATTGATATATAATATTGACAGATTATATATTTTCATATGTTGAATAAACTCTGGATTTCTGGGATTACTTGATCATGGTTGGATAATTTTTATAGGTACTCTTAGATTTGGTTTCCTAGAATATTTTTACACCTATGTTCATTAGGAAAAACCTTCCACAATTTTTTGTGTTCAACCTTTGCATGGTTGAGACATCAAGATGACTGTAGCCTAATAAAGTGATTTGATAGTATTTCTTTGTATCAACTTCGTGTAATAATTTGAGGATTATTAGTCATAACTCTTCTTCGAAATTAAGGTACAATTCTCTGCTAGAATCTTCTGACCTGGGCTTTTTGGTTTGTTTATTTTTTTTTTGGTTTTGTTTGCTTGTGTTTTGTAGTTATTTTTTAGTTGAGATATTTTACTTTATTGGTTTAAGCCCACAATTTGATTACTTCCCTCTACTTCTCTTGGGTGTGTTTGCTTCTTTTTGTAATAAAGCTTTTAGGTGTGCTTTTATTTTGATATTTTATTTACTTCCATTTAAAATGTTATCCCCTTTCCTGGTTTTCCCTCTGGAACCCCCTATCCCAGCCACCTTTCACTGCTTCTGTGAGGGTGTTCCCCACATACCCACATGCTCCCACCTTCCTGCCCACAAATTCACCTACACTGGGGCATTGAGCCCATTGAGGACAGGAAAAGGGGCCTGTCCTCCCATGTATGCCTGACAGGGTCATCCTTTGCTACATATGCAACTGGAGTCATGGGACACTCCATGGGTGTCCATGGGACACCCACTTTGGTGGGTGGTTTAGTCCCTTGGAGCTCTGGTGTCTCTGGTTGGTTGCTACTATTGTTGTTCCTATGGTTTTGCAAACCCCTTCAGCTCCTTCAGTCCTTTCTTTAACTCCTCCATTGAAGAACCCATACTCAGTCTAATGGTGAGCTGTGAGCATCCACCTCTGACAGATGCTGCCAGAGCCTGTCAGCAAGCACTTCTGTCATCCGCAATAGTGTCTGGCTACTCAAGTGGGGCAGTTTCTGGATGGCCTTTCCTTCAGGCTCTTCTCCACATTTTGTCTTGTATTTCTTCTCATGAGTATGTTGTTCTCCATCCTAAGAAGGACTGAAACATCCACACTTTTGTCTTCCTTCTTCTTGAGCTTCACGTGTTTTGTGAATTTTATCTTGGGAATTCTGATATTTAAGGCAAGTATCCACTTATCAATAAGTGCATACCATGTGTGTTATTTTGTGGCTGGGGTACCTCACTCAGGATGACACTTTCTATTTCCATTCATTTGCCTAAGAATTTCTGGAAGTCGTTGGTTTTAATAGCTGAGTAGTACTCCATTGTATAAATATACCACATTTTCTCTATCCATTCCTCTGTTGAGGGACATCTGCGTTGTTTACATCTTCTGGCTATTATAAATAAGGCTGCTAGGAACATAGTGGAATATGAGTCCTTGTTATATGTTGGAGCAAGTTTTGGGTATATGTCCAGGAGTGGTATAGCTGTGTATTCAGGTAATAAGTACTAGGTCCAATTTTCTGAGGAACTTCTGGACTGATTTCCAGAGTGGTTGTACCAACTTGTAATACTACCAACAGTAAAGGAATGTACAACTTTCTCCACATCCTTGACTCCATCTGCAGTCACCTGAATTTTTGATCTTAGCCATTCTGACTGGTATGATGTAGAATCTCAGGGTTTTTTGTTTGTTTGTTTTTGTTTTTGTTTTGTTTTTTTTGATTTGCACTTCCCTGAAGACTAAGGATGTTGACTATTTCTTTAGATACTTCTTGGCAATTTGATATTGCTCAGTTGACAATTTTTATTTAGCTCTATACTCCATTTTTAATAGGATTATTTGGTTCTCTGGAGTCTAAATTTGAGTTCTTTGTATATATTTAATTTTATCTCTCTATCGAATGTAGGGTTGGTAAAGATATTTTCCAGTATGTTAGTTGTCATTTTTCCTATTGACATTGTCTTTTTCCTTATAGAAGCATTGCAATTTTATGAGGTCCCATTTCTCTGTTGGTGATCTTAGAGCATTAACCACTGGTGTTTCACTCAGGAAATTTTCCCCTGTACCCACGTTATTAAGGCTCTTCCTCACTTTCTCTTCTATTGGTTTCAGTGTTTCTTGTTTTATATTAAGGTCCTTGATCCCCTTGAACTTGAGCTTTGTACAAGGACATAAGAATGGATCAATTTAAATTGCTAGTGTGAGTTCTCTCCAATTTCTTTATGAAGACAGTGTTATGAACTTTACTCTTATTACTGCTTTGATTATGTTTCCATAAGTTGGTCATGTTGTGTCTTCATTTTAATTTAATTTTATAATATTTTTTATTTCATTTCTGACTCAGTTTTCATTCAGTAGAGTTTTGTTTTGTTTTTTTGTTTTTCTTTTCTTTCCTTTTTCCAGTTTCTATGAGTTTGTAGAATTTCTGCTGTTTCTGTTGCTGCTAAAAGAGTACTTACTCCTTAGAGGTCTGATGTGATACAGAGTGATTTCAAATTTCTTGTACCTTTTGAGACTTGTTCTGTGACTGAGTATGTAGTCAGTTTTGGAGAAAGTTTTGTAAGGTACTGAGAAGAAATGTCTTTTTTGTGTGTTTAGGTGTAGTGTTATGTAGATATCTGTTTTGTCTATTTGTAAATCAGTTTATGATGTATACTAATGTCAGTATTTCTTTGTTTAGATTTTTGCCTAGACAACCTATCCATTCGTGGGAGTAAGATATAGAAGTTTTCCATTATCGATCTGTGAGATATGTAATTTAAACTTTAGTAATATTTCGTTTCCAAATGTGGGTGCCCTTGAAATTGGGTCACAAATGTTTAAAATTGAAATGTCATCTTGAGGGATTTTTCTTTCATGAGAATGAAGTGTTCTTCCCTATCTATTTTGATTAATTTTTATTTGATCTTTATTTTGTTAAACAATGGAAAGCCTCTACTAGCTTGCTTCTTATATATATTGGCTTGCAAAATCATTTGCAATTGTTTACTCTAAAGTAATGATTTTCTTCAATGTTGAGGTGTGTTTTTCATGTGCAGCAGTAAAAATGATCCCATTTTCACATGCATTCTGTTATCATGTGTCTTTTTATTTGCAAATTGAATCCATTGGTATTGAGAGATATCAAAAACAAGAACATTAATAACTTCATTTTACTATTGTTGGAGGTGATGACATGAGTTTTCCTTCATTTGGTTTTGCATGTATAAAATTATTTCCTGTGTTTGCCTGGGTGTACGTAACATCCTTTGATAGTACTATTCTTTCTAATATCTTCTATAGGGAGTGATTTATAGAGAAATGTTATTTAAATATGACTATAACCTGGAGTAACCTGTTTTCTCCTCCTATAGTGAGGAAAAGCTTTGTTCCACAATACTAATAGTATAAACTTGCATCTGTGGTTTAGTAGAGTCTGCAGGATATCTTTCTATGATGTTGTAGATTTTTGTCTCCATTCAGAAGTCAGAAGTAGTCTTAGAAGGCCTACCTTTATATGTGACTAGTTTTGATTTTCCATCGCAGCTTTTAATTTCACTGCTTTTTCTGTATGATTGTTGTATGGCATAAGAACTCTATTTATGAAGTAATCTATTTGATGTTCTATATGCTTCTTACACCTTTATTCTCACCTCCTTCTTTTAGTAAGAAAAATTTTCTTCTATTGTTTTGTTGGAAATGTTTTCTGTGCTTTGTTCTAGGATTCTTCTCTTTCTTTTATTACTAATTTTTTTAATGCTTTGTCTTTAGAATTTTCCCAGATATTCTGGATGTGTGTCAGGGATTTTTATATCTAACCTTTGCTTTGATTGTTATCTTCTGTGATGCCTTTAATGACTGAGATTTTCTCTTCTATCTCTTGCATTCTGTTGGTGAAGCTAGACTCTATAGTTCCTGTCTACTTACCCAGATTTTTCATTTCTAGAATTCTTTCCTTTGCATTTTCCTTTTTACTTCTATTCCCATTTTCTGATCTTGAACAGTTTTATTTACTTCCTTCAACTATTTATTTAGTTCATCTTGGCTTTCTTTAATGGGTTTGTTCATTTTTGAAATTCCTATGTTCATGATTTCATGTACTTCATGTATTACATGTACTTTATGTAGTACAACAGTTTGGATTTGATGATAAAATATTGATGTACCTATATTTGATCATGTTTTTATGCTAACATATAGATGTCTGGATTTTGGGTGATCATAGGGCTAATTGCTAATTTCTGGGTTTGGTTTTCAGCTTTGTTTCTGCTCAGTTCTTCTGACTTGTATGAACTGTGGTTGATCAGAGAAACACCTCCCAGATGGGTGCTAAAATTCGATTGTAGGCCCAGTTTCTTGTAAACAATGGGATCTTTGGTCAAGTTCAGAACTGGAGTTCTGGCAGTGTGTTCATCCTGTTACCCAGCAAGGAGTTTCTGCAAAAATTGGAAACTACTCCATGATCAGGAGGAAGCAAGGGGATAATGGAGATAGTGGCAGTGGTTTGAGAACAGGGAGACTATCTGGAGTCTTGGTGACTGATGGTAGAACCTCCAGCCAAATGTGGAGTCTCTGTCTGAGTTTCGTGTTTTGGTACTATGAGGAGGAGGAGAAGAAGATTGTGGAAAGAGATATGGGATATTGAGAAGTTAAAGGTGAGTAACCCATCTGCTCTTCTGGGATGTGTAGACTGTGGTTAGGATTGGGGGTTTGGATGGCCAAAGATATGAGAGCACTGGGAAAATTTAATGTTTTTAAGCTTATAAATAACTTGGACTATTTGGGGTAAAGTAAGATAAATATAATCAACTTTTTTATACACACACACACACACACACACACACACACACACACATGCACACTGGTATAAGCCCTTAAAGAAGAAACAAATACCTCAAAGGAATACAGGATAAATTAAACAGTTGAAAGAATTAAGCAAAGCTATTCAACCCCTAAAAATTGAGATAGAAATAATAAATAAAGCACAAAGAGAGGCAACCCTGGCAATGAAATCCTAGGAAAGAGATCAGGAATTACAGATATAAGCATCACCAACAGAATAAAAGTGATAGAAGAGAGAATCTCAGTTATAGACAATACCATAGAAGACATTGACACTACAGTCAAGGAAAATACAAAGTGCTAAAAGTGCCTAATCCAAAATATGCAAAAAATCCAGGACACGATGAGAAGAACAAACCTAAAGATAATAGGTATAGAATAGAGTGAAGATTCCCAACTTAAAAGGCCAGTAAATATCTTCAACAAAATTATATAATAAACTTCTTTAACATACAGCAAGAGATGCCCATAAACTTACACAAACACTGATGAGCACCAAAAAAAACAAAAGAAAGAAAAAAAGAAATTAGATCAGAAAAGAAAATCATCCTGTCACATAATAATCAAAATACTAAATAAATAGAACAAAGAAAAAATATCAAAAGTGGTAAGGGAAAAAGGCCAAGTAACATAAAAACAAACCTATCAGAATTACACCAGACTTCTTAACTGAGACTCTCAAAGCAGAAAGATCTTGAAGAGAAGTCATGCAGCTGCTAATGGAACACAAATGCCAGCGCAGGTTACAATAGTCAGAAAAAATTCTCAGTCATCATAGATGAAGATATTCCATGACAAAACCATATTTAAACAATATTGTCCCACGAATACCTCTCTAAAAACCATGATAGAAGGAAAATCCAATACAAGGAGGGAAACTATACCCAAGAAAAACCAAAAGCTTTATCTTCTCACAACAAACCCAAAAGAAGAGAACCACATAAACATAATACCACACTAACAAGAAAAATAATGGGAACCAACAATCATTGGTTTTTAATGTCTCTCAATATCAATGGACACAATTCCCCTATAAAAATTCATAGATTAACATAATGGATACATAAACAGGACCCAGTTTTTTGCTTGCTACATAAAGGAAACACATCTCAGTGACAGAAACAGATAATGACTCATAATAAAAAGCTAGAATTTTTTTCCAAGAAACAAGCTGGAGAAATCATTCTAATGTCCAATAAAAGAGACTTTCAAACAAAAGTTATCAAGAAGTAGAGAGGAAAACTTCATACTCATCAAAGGAAAAATTCACCATGATGAAATCTCAGTTCTGCACATCTATGCTCCAAAATGCAGGGGCACCAACATTTGTAAAAGAAATTTTACTAAAGCTCAAAAGACACATTGAACTTCACACATTAATAGTGGTAGACTTCAACAACACACTTTCACCAATGAACAAATCATTGAAACAGAAACTAAACAAAGACAAAGTGAAACTAGCAGAAGTATTGAATGAAATGGATTTAACAGATATCTACAGAACCCTAAAACAACGAATGTAACTTTTTCTCAACATTTCATGGTACCTTCTCCCAAACTGACCATATAATCAGACATAAAACAAGCCTCAACATATAGAAGGAGATTGATTAATAGCATACATTTTATCAGATCACCACAGAATAAGGCTGGTTTCCAATAAGAACAAAAACAACCGAAAGGCCACATAATCATGGAAACTGAACAATCTCTCTTCAATGATCAGGAAAGAAATAAAAGAAAACATTGAAAACTTTCTAGAATTTAATGAAAATGAAGGCACAAAATTCATCTCAAATATAAATATTTCTAACATTGGAAAAATTGTAGATAAGCTGAAATATTTAATAAAAGGATATTTTCCCTACAATGCTAGTATATAATATAAATTAAAAGAATATATAAATTTATGTTCCCAAAAATTTGTATTAAACTCATCATCAATTTTCATTGAAAAAAAATACCTTTATGCTTAGTTTTTAGTCATCCATGGAAAAAACATATATGTTGTGAGATCAAGTTAAAGATATTTAGACTTTCTAACTTCCTAATTATATTTGCCAATAGTGTTTCCAATGAACACTATTCCAACATAGAATATACTAATTGTAATTTATATATTCAAACATACAAACATGGAATATATAAAAATATGTATTCCACTAGAAAATGGTTCAATCAGTTTAGTGTGTTGATACTGACTGTAATTCAGTGAGAGAGTTATTGGCTATCATGAATAAGTTCCTAGGTAACATCCTTAACATTGTCTTAACCAAAGAACACAAATTTGCTCCACCACCACAACAACAAAACAAGAACATGTTTTGGATGAATCAATTGTATATATATATTTAAATGGTTTAAAAATTACACATGGGATCCTGAATACATTGTTTGGGCCCTATCTACCTCACAGATCATCGATTACACTGCTAATTTGATTTTATCAATTGTAACATTTCCCTTTTAGGGGGACTGAAAATTAATTGCTGTTTCAGAGAAGTCCCACAGTAAACTTCTTTCTCCACGAAGTTATTTTAATTTTCTTGGCAGTGTTAAATCCTTTCTATATCCCTATAGGCTAAAGTGTATGTATGAAGATACTATGTCAACCTTATTTGAAGGAAATTTGAAGATCACAGATTGATTAATCACTGAGATTGCAGCATTCATAAATTTACTCATTAACCAAGAAAATGGCTTGATTTTATACACCTAGAACTAATAATGTGTTTTATTAATGTACGTATGCATATGTGCAGTAAGAAAGAGTTGAAAAAATATAAAGGTACAACAGCTTTATTTACAATTTCTTCTTGCTTCAACAATGTGTCAGTAACTATAATACAAACATTTTTTATTAATTGCAATGGTATATAAATTTTATTAGCAAATTACAAAAATTAAAATATTCTTCACTTTCATAATAGTGTGAGAAATCTCATTTATTAATCCCTTATAATTTATAGCATTTGTATGTACATACATATATATAATTAATATGTTTATCATTTATCTAAATACTACTACTGTAATCTATCAAACATCTGTCAGTCATCTTTCTACCATTCATCTAGCTTACCTCTTATAAACCAAAGTTTTACATACGTATCTATCATGTAACTACCCTCTACCTACATAGTATGTTATCTCTATCTATGTATCTATCATTTGTCTATCATCAATCTACCTTTTAACCTACCTATTATCTATTACTTATTTACATGTATAAATAAGCTTAGGAGATATGAGAAATTGCAAATCTGGAATGGTTTAGAGAAACTCATAGTCAGCAAAGTATCTAAAATTCATGAGTAATGCTTCTTTATTTATTAACATTAGAAGAAAACTCACCGTTTTAGTCACACATCTATTAAGTGATAACACTGTACTATAATTTTTGTCTCAGTATTTTACAGAAAAAGTTCAGATTTTGATTTTACAGTATTAGTGTAATATTATTTTACTATTGCAAGTACTTTATTTTGTAGTAATTCAGCTAAATTGATGACTTTAACTTCATTTTTTTTCCATTCTTGAATTATATGTTGCATTAATTTGGTGATAAACCCTGTTGGATCCTAATGGAATTTTGATTGTAAATTTTCAGGTCATGAAATGTTCATTTGCTTATCACATAGAAAAGCAATTTCAATTTTTGCATTTTCTAAAATATAACTACGTTTATAATAACATCATTCTTTGCTGTAATAGATGTCATACAGTACATTGATTAGCATGACTGTGGATTGATTAGATTTCATTCTATATTAATGAGGCCAAAGAGACAGGCAAGAGTTGGCTCTGCTGTTCTAAATATATAAAACAGCAATTTAAATACTCCATTAATCAAGCAGTCCCTCAAAATTCCTTCCTCATTCCTAAATGTCCACTCTATTCTTTATAGCATGCATGTTGTTGCAAGGTGTACTTGGACAAATATTACCAATATTATTTGAACATGAAACTAATATGCATAATAAAGTTACATTTAAATATTTACTTCAAATGGGAAAATAAAAGCAATGTGAAGTATTTGGAAAAACACATCTCCAAACACCATCAATGTAATGGACAAGGTAGTTTCATGGACAATGACACATTCAGTAGCAATGTTTTCTATGTGTCCCTGTGTGAACCTAAAGAATTGAATAGTAAACATCATTCTGGAATAGTTTCCTCTATAATTATTAATGATTTATTTTCTCAGTAATCACTGCTAATTTGGAGGTTATTTTGATTTCCTCTTTTTAACATCTTTGATTTTAAGTGCATATCACTCTCTGGGTTTTCTGTATAGCTCCGTAAATATTTTGTTGTAATCTCTAATATTATTGTTTTTTAAAGTTTAACTTCAGAATAGTTCAAAATAGTCAAACAGAGAGAGATGAATTTTGGTTTACATCCTAGGCTCTATTTTTTGTGGATCTTTAGTACCTACACTTACCAATGGCTTTTCAAAAACTGTAATATTTAAGCTGTTAAATAGTTCCCAAAATTATTTTATTAAAACATTTTCTATAAATCTATGAATACCAAACTTAATTTTAATTTGTCATTTTGGTTCTTACAATTTGGATCATGTCTTTATTTTTATTATACTATGTAACTACAAGTAATTAATATTGTATGGTTTATAGCCAAATTTCTGTTCTTTTATACTCTATTACACGTGGTGTTAAATATACTTTATTATACATATAAATCTCAATATTTATATATGGAGATGACAGTAAGGTAAATTATGTGAGAGTCTAATGTTAGGTAGATTATAGAATGATGGAGATGATGATGTTGATCGATGGATAGATAGAGGATAGGTAGGCAGATAGGTTCAGAGATAAATAGACCCACAGTTACACAGTTTATTACACACAATGTCTCACCCAAATTGAATTGAGAAATCTGAATATTTTATTTTAAGAATTTTTCTCTGGTTTATATAGTAAAATTACAGCCATTATTATTTCTATAATTTCATAATATCCTAACATTTCAATTGGTCATAAATAAAACTACCAATAGTCAGGATCTGAAGAGATGACTCATAAGATAATAGCATTGACTCTTTTTTCAGAAGACTTGGGTTCAGTTCCCAGCATTCACATGACTGTTCACAACTGGCTGTAATTGCAAGATCTGATATGCTCACATTGTCTTTATTTTATAATAATCTAATTCTTTTTATTTCCCATTATCAAGAACCCATATTCTAAATATTTTGCCTTGATTTATGATTGCAGGACAAAGAACTGGACCATGTATCCAGTAAAAAAAAAAAAAAAGCTTTATTATGCAGAACACACAGGGCAGTATCAGGTTTATATTTTCATAAGTTTTTTCTTGCTTTCCAAACCACTGTGAGTAGGGAGATACACAAGAAAGTGTTACATGAACACTGAATTTGCATCACAAATAGGACAACAGAACGTAGGGAAAGTGAAAATTTTAGAGGGGTTTTTACTCATTCAATGTTGATTTTGAAGGAACACAGGTTGTTTAATATTAATCAAAGAAAAAATTGAATTAGAAAGAAAAGGGTATTTTATTCTGTGTTCTGCAGCTGGTTTCTTTATAAACGTTCTCAAAAACAACGTAACAGCATTGAGGTGAAAAGTACTTCACTCTTTTTCTTGATGACAATAGTTCATTGCTGTAAATGTAATTTGGGTGGAAATTTGGGAAGTGAACCCTTTGGTTGCTAGCTGATTGCTTGTTCTCCGGCTTTGTTTGTGAGGTATTTGGCACCAGGTTATCTTAAGAGATATGATCTCAATCTCAGATAATCAATGTGTTAAATAATTTGTTCCCTATGGTAAGGAGGTTATTGAAGGATAATATCTGGAAACAGTGAGAATATGGATTTTGCAATTCACAGCCATGCCCCTCAAGTGCAGAGCAGGTAAGCCTCTATCACTTATGTTTGCTCCATCTATGAACAAAGATGGATAAGGACTGGAATAAGTTGTGACTTGTATGATTCGTGGATCTCAAAGCCCCTCGCAGTTTCTAGTATCTCCAAATATGCAAAGAAATTAATCAAGTGAAGGGAATGTAGGCATGATGGTGAAAATATACCCTTGACACCACTGGCTTCAGCCAGCATGCAACAAAATTGGATATGATACGAATATAAACTAGTAGACTTTAGCAGTACTCTCCATATTTTTAAAAATATTTTTATTGAATACTTTATTTACATGTCAAATGTTATCCTATTTTCCGGATTTCCCCATGCAAAAATTTTGAAAACCATCCCCCTTCCCCCTGCTTTTATGAGGGTGTTCCCCACTCACCCACCCACTCATCCACTCTCATCTCCTTACCCTCAAATTCCCCTAAACTGGGGCTTCCATCGAGCCTTCAAATGACCAAGGACCTCTCCTCCCAATGATGCTTGACAAGACCATCTTCTGCTACATATGCACCTGGTGCCATGGGTCCCTCCATGTGTACTCCTTGGTTTGTGGCTTAGTCCCTGGAAGCTCTGAGGGGTTTGGTTGTTGATATGGTTGTTCTTCCTATGGGGTTGAAAACCCTTGGAGCTCCTTCAGTCCTTTCTCTAACTTCTCCTTTTGGGACCCTGAGCTCAGTCCAATGGTTGGCTGTGAGCATCTGCTTCTGTATATGTCAGGCTATAGCAGAGCCTTACAGGAAACAGCTATATCAGGCTCCTTTAAACAAACCCTTTCTGGCATCCACAATAGTATCTGGGTTTGATGACTGTATATGGGATGGATCCCAGTTGGGGCACTCTCTGAATGGCCTTTACTTCACTCTCTGCTCTATACATTGTCTCCATATTTGCTCCTATGAGTATCTGTTTCCCTTTCTAAGGAGGACCAAAGGAGCCACACTTTGGTCCTTCTTCTTGAACTTTATATGGTCTGTGAATTTTATCTTGGGTATTCTAAGCTTTTGGGCTAATATCCACTTATTAGTGAGTGCATACCAAGTAAGTTCTTTGTGATTGGGTTACCTCACTTAGGATGACATTTTCCAGTTTCATTCATTTGTGTAAGAATTTCTTGAATTCATTGTTTTTAATAGCTGAGTAGTATTCCATTGTGTAAATATACCACATTTTCTGTATTCATTCATCAGTGGAAGGATATTTTTGAGATCAGTCTTTGTAGCTCAAGAAAGAAATAAGCTTCTACAGTTTTCTTTATATTTTTATTTATATGTTTATACTATCACTATTATTTTGTTTTGCATTTAAATATATTTTCTTTTATTTCTTATTTTTAATATATATGTATACATGCATACAGTTTTGTGATTACTGTGTAATAAGATTTTTATCTATCACTATCTCATTATTTTTTTCCCTCTCATTCTTCTCATTGCAATTTCTTTTCATTTTCCCTAGTCATGCTTTTCATTGTTTATTCACTTTTTCTACCCAAATCCTCATGGATTGCTATGTTACCATAATTTTTACTATTCTTAATTTTGAACTTCTGAGTTTATATCATTTTCCCTAGTTATTGTTGATTGTGTTTTCATTGTCCTTAATTAGCCATTATATTTCTAAACTTGATTTGATTTGATGGTGTACTTAGGTTCATTTATTGCCCCTTCCTTTAGCATAAAGCATGGTCTGTCCATGAGAGGACTGCTCCAGCTCCATAAGAATATCCCCATGTATGAAGTGACCTCCAACTCTAAATACTCCAGTATCTGTATCTGGAGAATATATAAAATAGAAAGAGTAAAGCAATGTTATTTCATAACCTCTTTATATTTCATTAATAACAAATTCCAAAGATATTGAAGTACTTAAATCATCAAGTTAGAGATTAAGTAATTGGGTTTTCTTTCTTTTTTTCTTTTTTTTTCTTTTTTCTTTTTCTTGGATATGTTATTTATTTACATTTCTAATGTTATCTCCTTTCCCAGTTTTCCCTTGGGAAACCCCCTATCCCTTCCCTCCTGCTTTTATTAGGGTGCTCCCCACCCACCCACTCCCACCTCCCTACCCTGGTATTCCCCTAAACTGGGGCATTGAGCCTTCACAGGACCAAGGGCCTCTCCTCCCATTGATGCTCAAGGCCAATCTTTGCCACATATGCAGCTGGAGCTCTGGGGGTCTGATTGGTTGGTATTGTTGTTCTTTCTCTGGGTTTGCAAACCTCTTCAGCTTCTTCATTTCTTTATCTAACTCCTCCCTTGGGGACCCTGTGTTCAATCCAACTACTTCAAGGGTAAACTCAGTATAAAAATGAATAAAAAATGAATTCGATGCTTAGATGAGAGAAATTTATCAAAGAAATTGAGATTCTAAAACAATGAAAATTCTGAAATGAAACACTCATAAATTCCATAAAAGAAAAACTCAGTGGAAATCATAATCAACAATACCAAAAAGGATAGAAGACAGAGCAATAAAACATTATTGGGTAACAATAAAATTGAGAGGTAAAAAAGACAAAAAAAAAAAAAGTCACTGTGTTTTTCAAACTCTTGCTGTCTTCTGTTTACATTATATTAATTAAACCACAATCTAAGCAAACTTTCCCCCACCTGTGGCAACTTCATTTACTTTGAATATAAGGGCAAGATTATTTTTTTATCCCATAAGTATTAATCTTTGAAGTTCTGAAGTGGAAATAAATTAATTTTCATAAATATCTTTGTTACATCCAAAATGAAAAATAAACAAGGAAGATATAGAATTTCAGATTGTTTTCATTTATATAATTCAGGAAACATATGGCCAGAATTTTTAAGAACTCAGGGAACATGATTAAGATAATAAAACTATCTGTTTTGGGTATCAAACAGAAGACATATGTGGACACGTAGATATTACAAAATGGCAAAATTATAAAATATATTTAAAAAATCTATGGAACAGTCATGCTATATCCAGAGACTTGTAGAATGCCACATTTGCATAATCATGAATGACATTCTCCATGTCATTTTAAAAGTAACAGAAAGAAAAGATAATGAATACTGGGTGAGAGAAGCACCTAGTGACTAGTAAAGGAGAGCCATGAGAATAACAACAAATTTCTTAGTAGTTCACATAATTAGGGGAGATGACAAATTATTTCAAAGACCCACATTAACAACATTTAACTAAAATTACTCTATCTGGTATAGATATCTGGTATATATCATTTGTAAAAGACAAGTAGTTTGTGACCAGCCAATCAGTGCTACAGAAGATGTGTAAAAGAATATTATTATAAGAGGAATGAGAAAGTTATACAAAATCATGAGTCCTGGAAAAATATGTACCTCACTAGAAAGGTAAATAAGAATTATGAGAAATATACTATAAGATAGCAAATTTATGATACAACCAATTAGGAAATACTTTTCAATAAGCATCGTAGCTCTAATTGTGAATAAAATTTATCTTAATTTCCAATTAAATCATAAAGGTTTGCTAAATGCAATAAAAACCAAGATCAAATTATTTCCTCTATGAAACTGAATTATCTAGTTGGCAAAATTTAGTGGACTGAAAATAAAGAGATGGGAAAATATTTCAAGTAAAGATAATTGGAAAGTAAGCAGTAATAATTATACTCATGCATTACAAAGTACATTTCCAGTTAAAAGTATTCAGAAAATATAAAAAGTTTATGGCATATTATTAAAGTGATCAATACAATATGGGAATATAGTTACTTTAATACATATGCAATGAATATCAGTACATCAAATTTTATAAAACATAAACTATGGGACATTAATGAACAAAGAAGCATTGATGTATGGTTTGTTGTTATATACTATAATGGTAAATACTTGCCCTGATTGCCTCCAGTGATGAGGCAATTCTCACATATTCCCAAGTGATGTATGTAACTTTGCCCCACAAGTTACCCTTGATTGATGAATAAACACATCTATAGCCTATACCTGAGCAGAAGACAGATATGTTGAATTTTTTGTTCCTCTGCTTAGAGTCAGTGATAAGACAATGAGGAGGGAGGAGGTGGAGAGAAAAGACATCACAGGGTACATGAGTCATGAAAACATGGCTATGAAGGCTAGCCCATTGCAGTAAAGAGCTGCATAAATGGAACATGACAAGTTATAACTCGAGGTTACTGGAAAAAAAGTAGATATAATAGTCTAGATGGTAGATATCTGTCCAGCTCTTGTGCTTTTAAGGCTTATTGTAAATATACAGGTTTTGTGTCTTTATCTGGGAGCTGAATAATCAAAGGCGGACTAGAAACCATAAGTGAAATTAAATATTTATTATGACAATGAGGCCTGGAAGCAAAATTAAATTACTAAACAACACTCACAATAATTTATCCAAGCAATGGTTTGTTTTAATTTCTGAGACACAACCATTTCACTATTTACAATAAGTATTTGATTCACTGAGAAATAAGTTAAATAAAATAAAATAAAATAAAAGAGATGAGCCTTGATTATATTGATCATAATTAAATTACTATAATTACTCTAAAGTTAAAACTTTGCATGTTTCCATATTTGGTCACTTATTTAAACTGATTTCTCTGGAACTCCTTGTTACCTAAATTTTGTATCACTTTATTGAGGTCCTTCTTTAAAAAGAATAATAATATATAGCATTATGAAGCTTCTGTTGACCTTCTAGGATATTATGTTTACAACAAATAGCATTGCAATATGTTAACTATGTAGCTTTTTATAATTAAGTAATGCAAATTTTCTTTAATTTGAATACAACTAGAGAAGGTTCCTGACAGAAATTTATACTTTCATCTTCCCCAAAAATAAAACCTTTGAAGGACTGAAGTTCTGTGTTTGAGTGACATGATTGGAAGTGGAAATGACTTACTATTGAGGGAACACAATATTTATTCAGAAACCGGATTTTTGTATTGGAATTATATTGTGCCCTCCCCAGCCTTAAGCAGGTTGAATAGACCTTGAGCTTGCAAATCGACCTTAAGGACTTAGGTGGAGTCATCAGTCAACAGTATTCTCCATGGTAAGCAATGAATAGCATTAGTGCTAGCACTAGTTATAAAGATTATTTTTTGGAGGACATTGTTGGAGGAGGTGCATTAAGGGGATACAGGCTAGGGTGAAGAAGTGTTAACCCAACATTGACTTCTACTAGAGATGATAGCGCAATGGGGCATGAGAATTATAAACAGCCATTTGTTCACAGCCAAGTGCTGCATCAGGTGAGAGTAGCAGGGCTTAAAAATCAGATGTTAGAAAAATTCTGAGCTTAAGTATACTTATGCAATTCATGGCTCACAGAAGTAGGAATGGTATATATACAAATGAAAGAATCAATTAGACAAGTTGAGAAGAATTTAGGGAAGAGTTAGACCTTGGACACAAATATATACATACATATAATCAATTTGCATTCTTCTACATGTAGACTGCTAGTGAGACCAGGATCACTTTTTTTAAATGTTGTCTATTTTCTACTGTGTGGTGCTATTTCTGTCTCTTCATTTTTTTCCATTGATTTACCTGTCTCTGCACCAATACCATGCAGTTTTTATGAATACTGCTCTGTAGTACAGCTTGAGGTCAGGGATGATAATTCCCCCCAGAAATTCTCCTGTTGTTGAAAAATGCTTTTGCTATCTTGTTTTTTGTTTTTGCTTTTGTTTTTGTATTGTTGTTGTTCTTATTCTTTAAAATGAAGTTGAGAATAGTTATTTCTATTTCTGTGAAGAACTGAGTTGGAAATTTGATAAGGATTGCATTGAATCTGTAGATTGCTTTAGATATGATGGCCATTTTTATTATAGTAATTCTACCAATCCATAAGCATTGGAGATGTTTCCAGCTCCTAGGTCTTCTTTGATTTCTTTCCTCAGAGATTTGAAATTCTTGTCATACAGATCTTTCAATTACTTGGTTATGCTTGGTAAGAGTTATGCCAAGATATTTTATATTATTTGTGACTATTGTGAAGGGTGTTTTTCTCTTTTGTGTAGAGAAAGACCATGATTTGTTTTAGTTAACTTTATAGTCAGTTATTTTGTTGAACATGTTTATCATCTATAGGAGTTCTCTGGTAGAATGTTTGGGGTCACTTAGGAATACTATCATATCATCTGCAAATCGTGATACCTTGAAATCTTCCTTTCCAATTTGTATCATTTTGAACTTGTTTTATTTTCTATGTGTTCTAGCTAGAACTTTGAGTACTATATTGAGTAAATAGGAAGCAAGTGGGCCATCCAGTCTTGTCCATTATTTCAGTAGGATTGTTTCAAGTTTCGCTCCATGTAATTTGATGTTGGCTGGTGGTTTACTATATGTTTATTTTATTATGTTTAAGTATTGGCTTTGAATTCCTGATTGCTTCCAATTCTTTTAATATGAAGGGGTATTGTATTTTTTAAATATTTTTTTCGGCAGCTAATGAGATGACCATTTGGTTTTTTTCTTTGAGTTTATTTACATAGTGTATTATGTTAATGGATTTTCATATATCGTACCAACCTTGCTCGCCTGGGATGAAGCATACTCAATCATGGCGAATGATGGTTTTGATGTGTTCTTGGATTCAGATTTCTAGAGTTTTGTTGAATATTTATTCATCAATATTCATAAGCAAAATTGGTCTGAGGTTCTCTTTCATTTTTGGTGCTTTGTGTAGTTTGGGTGTCAGAGCAACTGTGACTTCATAGAATTAGTTAGGTAGTATTCCTTCTGTTTCTATTGTATGGAGTAGTTTAAGGAGTGTTGGTAAGAGCTCTTCTTTAAAGGTTTGTTAGAATTCTATGCTGAAGCTATCTGACCCTAAAGCTGTTCTTTTTCCTTGGGTAATTTTTAGTGACTTCTAGTTGTTTATGATTTTGAAACTACTTGGATAGTTTACCTGATCTTGATTTAACTTTTGTAAGTAGTATGTATTGAGAAAATCAGCCATTTCATCTACATTTTCCAGTTATATGAATATAAGCTTTTGTAGTAGGATCTGAAGATTTTTTAAATTTCCTCAGTTTCTGTTGTTATGTCTGCTTTTTTATTTCTAATTTGTGAATTTGGATATTATCTCTGTGCCCATTAGTTTGTCTGGCAAGGGGTTTAAGTATCTTGTTGAGTTTCTCAAAGAATCAGCTTTTGGTTTTGTAGATTTTCTTTCTGTTTACATTTGGTTGATTTCTGCCCTGAGTTTGACTATTTTTTGTCATCTACTCTTCTTCGGTGTGTTGGCTATTTTTTGTTTCGCAGCACACCAGGGCTTTCGGGTGTGCTGTGAAGTTGCTAGTATAGCAACTGGAGGATCACTCCAGTTTCTTTATGAGGGTACTTACTGCTATGAATTTTCCTCTTTGCGTTACATTCATTGTGTCTCATAAGTTTGGGTATGCTGTGTCATCATCTTCTTTGAATTCTATGTCTTCTGTGACTAAGTTATCATTGTGTAGAGAGTTGGACAGTTTACGTGGGTATATGGATTTTCTGATATTTTTATTTTTATTGAAGTATGGCCTTAGTCCACAGTGATTTGACAGGATGTGTGGGATTATTTCAATCTTCTTCTGTTGATACTTCTTTTGTGATTGAATATATGGTCAATTTTAGGTGGTTCCATGAGGTGCTGAGAAGAAGGTATTTTCTTTTATTTTTGCATGAATGTTCTCGATATATATATATATATATCTTAAATCTATTTGATTCATATCCTCTATTAGTTCCAGTATGATTTAGTTTCTGTTTCAGTGTGAGAGCAAGGTATTCAAGTCTCCCCCAGTATTATTGTGTGTAGTTCAGTGTGTGTTTTGAACTTTAGTAAATTTTCTTATATGTACATAGGTTTCTTTGCATTTGGGGCATACATGTTCAGTATTGAGACTTTCTCCTGTTGAATATTTTCTTTGATGTATATGAAGTATCCTTACCTATCTTGCTTGATAACTTTTTTGTTGAAAGTCTATTTTATTGGATATTAGAATCATAATTCCAGCCTCCTCCTTTGAACTATTTCCTTGGAAAACTTTTTCCAGCTTTTTAGTCTGAGCAAGTGTCTGTCTTTGTCCTTGAGGTTTGTTTCTTGTATGCAGCAGAATGAAAGATTCTGCTCGAATATCTGTCTGTAAGCTTAATATTGAGAGATAGTAAACACAGATGATTATTAGTTTGTATTATGTTTGTTGTTTTAGGTAGAACAATGTGTATGTGATTTTCTCCTTTGATTTTATTTTGAGATGATTAATTTCTGTTTTTTTTCCCCCTTAGGTGTGGATATTCTCCTTGCATTGGAGCTGTCCTTCTTGAATCATCTGAAGGGCTGCATTAGTCTAAAGATATTGTTTAAATTTGGTTTTGTCCCAGAATATTTTGGGTTCTTCATCTATGATGATTGAGAGTTTTGCTGGGTATAGTAGCCTTATCTGGCATTTGTATTCTCCTAGGATAAGTATCACCTCTTGTCAATGTTCATCAGGCTTTTATGGTCTCTGGTGAGATGTCTGGTGTAATTGTGATAGGTCTCCCTTTATATGTTACTTTGCCTTTTTCCTTTACCACTTTTAATATTATTTCCTTGTTCTGTGGATTTAGTGCTTTGATTATTATGTGATTGTAAGATTTTCTTTCCCTATGCAATGTATTTGGTATTCTGTAGGCTTCTCCATCTCTTTCTTTAGGATGGGGAAGATTTTTCTATGTGTTTTGTTTGTTTGTTTGTTTTTTGGGTTTTTTTTGTTTTGTTTTTTTAAATATTTTCTGGTCCTTTGAGCTGGGAGTCTTTGCTCTGTTCTATTCATATTATTCTTAGGTTTGGTCTTTTCATTGTGTCCTAGATTTCTTGGATGTTTTGGATTAAGAGATTGTTATGCTTTGTATGTCCTTTGACTGTTGTGTCAATATCTTCTAAGATAGCTTCTATGTCTGAGATTATCTCTTCTATCTCTTATTTTGTTGCTGATGCTTGGATCTATAGCTCCTGACTTATTTCCTACATTTTCCATTTCCAAAGTTGCCCTCATTTGTGATTTCTGTATTTGTTCTAATTTCTAATTTTAGGTCTTGAACACCTTTGTTCAATTCATTCACCTATTTGATTGAATTTCCCTGTAGTTCTTTAAGCGATTCATTTGTTTTCTCTTTAAAGGCTTCTACTTGTTTACCTGTGTCCTTTTGTATTTCTTATTTATATCCTTCTTAAAGGACTCTATTACCTTCATGAGAAAGAATTTTAGGTCAGTATTGTGGTTTTCAGATATATTGGTGTATCCAGGGTTTGCTGGGGTCTTATGCGTGCCTCTTGCTATCTGGTTATCTCTGGTATTATCTGGCTTGGATGTCTCTGTCAGGATATTGCCTCCTATGTCTTCTGGAAGCCCTATGGCCATGGCTACAGCAGATCTTTTGGAAGGCCTTCAGACTGTGGCTTTTTCTGAGGGGCAGACATGCTGATGATCTGCCCTAGCTGGAAGGGAGGGGAAGTTTAGATGTCTGCAATTACTTTATGAATGCACGCAATCTTATGAATTTTTCTCTTATCAATACTTTCATTGTGTCCCATAATTTTGGGTATGTTGTGCCTTCACTTAGGTTAAATTCCAGAAAGTCTCTCTTTTTTTTTAAATTTTAAATATTTATTGATTATAAACAATGGGTCTTTTTGATATATGTATATTCATTCCACATCCCGTATTTCCTCCCCCCATCTCTACAAGGATGTCTCCACCCCACCAGACCTCTAAACTCCCTGGGGCCTCCAGTCTCTTGAGGGTTAGGTGTATCCTCTCTGAACTCCAAGTCCTCCACTGCATATGTGCTGGAGACCCCATATCAGCTGTCATATTCTGCCTGGTAGGTGTTCCAGTATCTGAGAGATCTCTAAGGTCCAGATTAATTGAGACTGCTGGTCTTCCCAGAGGATCACTCTTGAGCTTTCCCCTAATTCATCCACAGGGTACAGCAGCTTCTGTCCATTGGTGGGGTGCAAATGTCATCATCTGACGCTTTCAGCTGCTTGTTGGGTCTTTCAGAGGGCAGTCATGATAGATCCCTTTTTGTGAGTGCTCCATAGACTTAGTAGTAGTGTCTGGCTTTGGGACCTCCCCTTGAGCTGGATCCCACTTTGGGACTGTCACTGGAGTTGCTTTTCCTCAGGTTCCTCTCCATTTCCATCCCTGTAGTTTTTTCAGACAGGAACAAATATGGATCAGAATTTTGACTATTGGATGGCAACTCCATTCCTCAATTGACAACCTATCTTTCTGTTGGAGGTCGTCTCTACAAGTTCCCTCTCCTGAATCTAGGGCATTTTATCTAATATCCCTCTCTTTGAGTACTAATAGTCTCTCACATCCCAGGTATCTGGTACATCTGGAGGTCCCTCCAACATCCTACCTCCCATGGAAGGGAAAGTGGAGTGGGCAGAAAGGGGAACATGATTAGGTTTTGGGTGGGGGAAAAGGACTGAAATTCGTGAGTGCCAGCAGAACAAAGGGAAACATGCAAATTCCAGAAAGTTTTTAATTTCCTTTTTTTTATTCCTATCTTGACCAAGTTATCATTGAGTAGAGAGTTACACAGTTTCCCTGAGTATGTGGCCTTCTGTTGTTTTTGTGGGTATTGAAGACCAGCGTTAGTCCTTGATAATCTGACAGAATGCATGGGATTATTTCCAACTTCTTATACCATTTACAGTATTTTTTGGGTCAGATTATATGGCCAGGTTTAGGGAAGGTACCATGAGGTGCTCAGAAGAAGCTATATTCTTTTGCTTTAGTGTGAACTGATATATATGTTAAACTATTTGGTTCACCACTTCTGTTAGTTTCACTGTGTCTCTGTTTAATTTCTGTTTGCATGATCTGTTCATTGGTGAGAGTAGGGTGGTGAAGTCTCCCACTATTATTGTGTGACAATCAATTTGTATGCTGAGCTTTAGTAATGTTCATTTTACAAAATGGGTGCCCTTGCATTTGGGGCATAGTACTTCAGAATTAAGATTTCATCTTGGTGAATTTTTACTTTGGTGAGTATGAAGTGTCATTCCCCATCTCTTTAGACAAGTTTTGTAGAAAGTTTATTTTATTAACTATTAAAAAGAATAGTAGGATCAGTTAGGGAATATAACTTTAATTGGAGGGGATTTGAGGGATGATGTGGTAACCTAGAGCAGTGGAATCTCTCTGGAATATATGAAGATGCCCCAAGTAAGGACTCCTATTAATATAAGGTACCTATCTGGAACCATCCATCTTCTGTAACAAGAAAGCCTCTTAGTGTTTGGACTAATTTTTGATTAGTACCAGCTCAGCCACAAATTTTTGACCTACAATCAGCCTTACCTTCAATATGAGTTGAGACAATGGAGGAGCAGAATTGTTGCAAAGTAGCCAGACAATGTCTCTTTTAATTTGAGGCCCAAGCCTGGAGAAGCAGCCCATACACAACACTGCCTTAATAAATGGAAGCAAACATGTTTGAATATATATATATATATATATATATATATATATATATATATATATATAACAAAATCCAAAAAATAACAATAACATTTTGTTAATGATGTTTTTCTATACTCATAGATGAGTGCCTAGTCCAGTTTTCATCAGAACGACTGTCTTCAGCATTGGACTGGTGCAGATGCTGAGACACACAGCCAAATATTAGATGGGGAAAGAGCCCAGGTTGTAGGTCTCTTTTGTGTCTTTCACTTTCAAGGTCAGGAAATCTCTTGGAACAGGAGTAAGAATTATGTGAGCCAGAGAAGTTGAGAACACCAGAAGAGAATAGCTCACAAAATCAACTAAGCAGGGGTCATGGGGGTTCACAGAGAATGAAGTAACAATTGCAGAGTCCGAATGAATCTATTTTATGTCCTCTATTAAGGTTCTTGGTTTGGTATTTTGAGACAACTTCTAAGAGTGGAAGTTGGGGATTCTCGGACTCCTTTGCCTGCTCTTGGATACTAGTTTTCCTATTGGGTTGCTTTTCCATGCCTTTGTGTGAGGAGTTTTGCCTAGCCTTGTTGTATCTTATTATGGCTTGGTTGGGTCATGTTCCTGAGAGGCCTGATCTTTTCTAGGGGGATATGGAGGCAGTAAATCTGAAGGAGAGAAGAAACAAGGGAAAGAAATAGAAAGACAGAAGAAAGGGGAAGCTGTGCCTAGGATGTATTGTTGACAGAAGACAAAACTATGGATGGGAGTAGCCAACCAAAATTTCATTTGACTTAAGCCCCATCACATGAGATAAAACTCATACTGGATACTGTTTTGCTGACTGCAAAATAGATAGAAATCTCAGAGACATAGGGTGAGACAAAACACTATTGATTTAAAAATATTTTCCAATAAAATTCTTCCTAATTATATTCTGCTATACACAGATATCATTTTTTTTTATGAAGTCTTCACTTGAGAAATTTTCTCCTACAATAGATTAGAACAAATAATGATTTCCCCCAGCAAGACCTTACACATCGAGACAGGCTGTCCAGGTTAGGATTTTCTCTTTGTTTGTTTATTTGTTTCTTTCTTTCTTTCTTTCTTTCTTTCTTTCTTTCTTTCTTTCTTTCTTTCGTGTGTGCCTATGTGTGTGCCTGTGTGTGTGCATGTGTGTGTGTGTTTTGTGATCCATACTACTTGGTGTTCTGTATTCTTGTTATATCTTTATAGGTATCTCCTTCAGAAAATGTGTCTTCAGTAATTTTGCTGAAAATATTTTCTGGAAAATTGAGTAAAGATTCTTCTTTTTATTATTTTCTTAATGTTCTTAGGTTCTTAGGTTTGACCTTTTCATATTATCACAGATTTTCATGTTTGTGTCATCAGATTTCTTTTTTTTTTTTTCCTTTTTTTTTTTTTTGGTTACTGTTTTGATTTTCTTAAATATTACATTTTCTTTGATCAGTGTATCCATTTCCTGTATCATTTTCAGAACCTAAGATAATCTTTCGTACCTTATTTTGGTGCTGAACTTTTCTCTGTATTTCCTTTTTAAGGAGTTAGCAGGAGTTTAAGGAGTTATCTCTTCTATTTAAGGCCTAGATTAGGAGAAGTATATAGGATCCAAAAGATATGTAGGTCAAGGAAGATTGAAGACTGCAACATATGTTCTGTTATAGAGAAAGAAATGACATTACAGGAAAGGGTTTGGAGAAGAGGAAGGGCTAGTCAAAGGTTGAAGATAGGTTGTTTGTTTCTACGGAGTGCTTAGTGTGTTTTGTGCTTTGTTTTTATTGTTTATTTGCTTGTTTTGTTTGTTTTCATGGAATGTCTACTGATGTTGGAGACTGAGATAGTAAAATGAGTTGGACACAGTAATGTTGGAGAAGATATCCAAGATCTTTTGGGGATGGTGTAAGAGAGGAAAGGGAGTCTGCAGCATTTAGTGAAGAAAGAAAGATTGTAAGACTCAGAAGTTGGAAAACAATGCTGCAAAACACTTCCTTCTGGAAATGGCAAGACAAAGGTACTCATAAATTCTCTGGATGTGAAACTTTGGTCTTTATGTAGAACTTGAATGAATTTGGGTCTATCAACAATGCTTCATTATAATGAGAAAGGACACACCATGTCTCAACACTCCTGGGGGACAATAAAAAGTTAGTAGGTAACTTCAGTTGTCAACTTGATACACCTGAGAAGAGGCAATCTGATTTTGGAAACTGCATCTATAAATTTGATGCCTGGGTATGTCCAGGGGCCATTTGATAGATTACTAATTGAGTCTAGGTTAGTCCCACGAGAGGTAGTATTACCCTGGCCAAATGATAAATGATAGTTGAGAGATATAGCTGCTAAATTCAAGGAGAAAACTGTTTGGTAATCAACATTTTTCTAAGTTTTTTTTTTTCTCTTCAATTTATGTACTTGACTTTCCTTCTTGAAGGACTGTAACCTATAACCCAAACAAACCTTTTCCCCATAAGTTTCTTTTAGTGAGTCTTTTGTCACAGAAACTAAGACCAATCTAGAACAGCAAAGATGTTAATAACTTCAATGGTGGGTCCACTAATAAGTAGAATATGCTCAAATAAAAAAAGCTCCCCTCCATGTTTATGTAGGCAACCCTATAAAAACAGGTAGTGAGGCACATATAATAAGCACATGAAAGTAGATGAGGGAGTTGTTGATAAGAAGGTATTCAGGAAGAGAAGGAAAGGAAATAAATCATGAAGGATGAGAAGGAACAAAATTGATCATACATATGTATGAAAATCCCTAAGAATAAAAATAAATAAATTCAAAAATTTTAAGTACATAGGGTTTTGTGAATGTTTGTTTAGAGGTATTGCCTGTGCTACATTGCTCCAGATTTTAAAAATAAATATTCAGGAAAGATTTTTCCATAATTGTTACAGCTGTCTAAAATCTTGTGAAAAAAATATATAATATGTCCAGCTTTTTTGTAATTTAATTAAGTTTCTTCAAATTCTTTATCACTGTGGTGATTGGAATATAGTTAGGCCAAAAGAAGTTAGGTGGTGTGACTTTGTTGAAGGAAGTGTATCACACTGAGGATGGGATTTGAAGCTTTTCCCAGTGTAGAATAGTCAGTTTTCTGCTGTTTGCCTTCTGAACTTGATGTAGAACTCTCAATTCCTTCTCTAGTACCATGCCTGCCTGCGTGTTGCCCTGCTTCTTGCTATAGTAATAATGGACTGAACATCTGAGGATGTAAACTAACCCTAATTATATGTTGTCCCTTAAAAGAGTTTACTTGATCATGCTGTCTTTTCACAGCAATGGGAACCTAAGGCAGAAGATGATACTGGGAGTTGGGTATTACTGTGATAGGACTGACCATGCTTTCATTTGGAGGAACGTGAATTTTGTGACTTTGGATTGGGGAGCAGTAGAATGTTTTAAGTGGGCCTTAATGGACCTTTATAGTAGGAATATGGAAGACTTTGGTATGAGTATGATGTGCATAGTGTGGGCCTAGTGGTAGTATCTTCAAAGGAAAAGAATGTTAGTGTGTGGCCTACAGACTATGCTTGTGACTTTTAATCTGGAATAAACTACAATTCAGAAATAGGAATCACAGGCTTTTGATCCAAAACTTGGGAATCTGGGGCCTTGAAAGCATAGGTCCAGGCATATTTATATAAACCTTTAATCCCAGGAGACCAAGACAAGCAGATCTCTGTGTTTGAGGTCAGTCTGGTACAAAGAAAGTTCAAAGTAGAAAGAGTTTAGGTCAAACTGAAGTAGTATAGAACTTTTACCCTAGAAGTCAGGTGACAGAGGCATGCACATTAAGTTCAAGACCAGTTTACAAAACAAGTACCAGGACAACCAAACCTAGGCAATGACAGTTGTAATAAAACAATGGGGCCATGTTCAAGTTCCAGTGTTGGACCTGAAGGTCGCAACTACCTGTAGTTCCCCCTCACAAAGACATGGAGATTGAGAGTGACACAATCAGCAAGAGGTTTATTATTTCCAATGCATTGGGGTTGTCCTGCACAAGAGGCAGAGGTGATGACATGGAGCCCATTCAGGAACCTTATATAGGATTTTAGAGCAGCCGCCATCAGGTACAATGTAATTGACAAAACAGTGTAATTTTTAAACTGATTGGTCTTTAGGGAATGAGGTAGCAGGGGGGCTTAATCAGCCCCTCCCTTCCAGCCTAGTGCTTTCTAACCTGTTTTTTCTGTGTGCGTGGAAGGGGGAAGGGGACCCTGGTGGAAATTCTCAAAATTCCTGAGCTGATCTTTCACCAGCAAGTAGCAAATTATACAGGTTCAGCCATTATTTTGAGTCAAGAATAAAATGGACTACTGGGACAATTGATGCTGCATAGCTGCATCTAAGAAATTAGCAATGGTTAAGAAGAGACAAGCATCACTGAAGTGAAATCTCCTGGGAAGTGTTTTCTGAGAGCACAAAGAAGCGATCTTCCAGAGATAGTCAAGGTTTGTACCTTGTGCTGCTGCTGGACTTGGTAATATGTAAAAATCTACCTGGTGGTACTGGTTTGAAGATATGAGGTAGGCATGGAGAACAGCTGAGGCTTTATACTTTGAGAGGCCAGGTAAGGCCATTGGTAAATGTGCAGTATCAGTTGCATTTGACGGCCCAGGACTGAAGTGGTCTTAGAAATATGTTGAGGCTTGGTACCATGAACAGAGACGATGAGAGCCTAATGGTGAAGCCTAGTTACAGTAGAAGACTCCAGGAAATTGGCAATGTCAATACCATGAGATGATCACCAAGAACAGCAGTCTCAGTGGAGTGGAATCAACCAGAGTGCTACAGAGGGCAGACCTTGAGAAGTGATCCAAGGCCTTTAGAGGAGTTCAAACAATCATAAGTAGATCCCAGGCATTGGACCAAGCAGCTTTAATGAAGAAACTACCTAGGAGACTCCACGATATTCTAGATGACAGAGCTATGGAATAACTACTGAGGAAAGCTGCAAACAGAGAGTAGAACCAGCCAGAGAGAAAAGTGCAGCAATCAACAAGACAGAAAAGAGTTGGACATGAGACATGGGGATGCTGACTTTGAATTATTCCCAGATGCTTTTTCGTCTTTCTTTGACCCAGCATTTCCTCATTAGAAAGTTTTGGAATGGTAATGGATATCCTCTGATGTTACACGTATAGGATCTGCTTTTCTCATTTCGATTTTATAAGAAATCACAGTTAAGTGATTGGATGAAAAGAGAATTTGAATTTTTAAGATTGTTGATATTGCTATAAAGTATTGGACTTTTGAGTTGGATTAAATGTGTTTTACATAATGCTATGCCTAGGTATGGTTAAACAAGCATATGAAAGCCAGGGAATGGAATGTGATTACTTGAATATGCTTGGTCCTTAGGAATTGGTACTATTAAGAGGTGTGGCATTGTTGGGGAGAAGGTCTGCCTAATGCAGAAAGTCAGTCTTTTCCTGTTTGCCTTCAGAACAAGGTGTAGAACTCTCAGCTCCTTCTCCAGTACCATGTCAACCTGAATGCTGTTATGCTTCCTGCTCTGATGATAGTGGACTGAAACTATGAAAAAGTAAACTAGCCCCAGTTAAATGTCTCTTATAAAAGTTGCCTTGGTGATTTTTTTTCCACAACAATAGAAACCTACCTAAGACAATCAGTGTAGTGGTTCTGGGTTGTTGATTAATCTGAGAAGCCTCTATTCAGAAGTACATTCAAATTCTTTACACTCTGAAACATACTCTGTCTCTTGTGTGGATAAAATGAACCATGAGAAGAGTACACTGTTTAATAGTGAGTATCTTGGTCCTGAAATACAGTCTATTATTTGGGAGGGGGGGGTCATTTGAGACAACGTTTAAAACTGGAAATAAAAAGTAATCAAATATTCCTTAAAATCTTGAAGAATGAAATCAATATTTTACCATTTTATAAAGCCATCAGAATGTGATCAATGATTCGCAATCTATACCTTATTAAGGTTCACATTAGAGAAATTATAATAGTAAATTGCTGAGAAAGTGAAAGACATTCTGTTTTATACCATTTCCGGTAGTATTCTCAACATATAAACAAATATTTCTCATAATTTCCTGTGCTGCATATCCCAACCTCAACAGGACCATATAAAAAACACACAATCCAGTTATTATAAATATAAGCTATATGCCTAGATTGAGCAGATACAACACTATACTAACTTATTTCCTAGCTCTAAGACCCTTTACTACTTTTGGTTTCTTGTGGCCAAGCAGCTCTGCTTTGTCATGGCATCCTTCTCCTCTTCTCTCAACCTCTCTTTACCCTTCTTCTTTCTCTCCCTCTCTTCCAAACCTCTCACCCCACCTTTCCCTTCCACTTCCCAATCACAGGCTCTAGCTTTTATTGACAAATTAGAATGGGGAGAAAGTTCACCAGAGATCATCTGAATAAGTGATTGACTGCTCAGTGGAGCTGGGGAGGGCGTTCCCTCTTGGGGAAGCAAAATTAACATCAGAATACCAATAGCATTTAAAGTTGGGGGCAACCCACAAAGCTTCCTTTGAAAGGATTTCTTTCATCCTTTTGTTCCTAACTTTCCATTTACTACAATAAGCAATTAGCCAGGAATTCAGAAAATTCTTCTTGCATGCCTTGCTCTTAGGATGTGTCTAGTTCACTTATACAATGGAATTTATTTATTTAATAATTTATTTGATCTATAGACCTTTTAAAAAAAGAGAAGCATCCATGTGACAGATCAGATGCAGGACCCACAAGCCTACAAGGGGCAATAATATTATATGAATATTATACTTTAATGAATATATTTTTCAAAGAATTTTTCTATTATTAGATTTTCCTTCACCTGCTAAACAGATTCCCTGTTACCTTTCTTCCCACTAAGACCCTTTAATTTTTCTATAGTACACACACACACACACACACACACAAGTGTATGTGTGTGTGTGTGTGTGTGTGTGTGTGTGTTTTGCATATTTTGCATATGAATCACAGAGGACAACTTTGGTGAGCTTGTTCTGTGTTTTCCAATGCTGTTTCCAGAAACTATCCTCAAGTCATTAGAATACCCCCTCAGACACCATCAATTGACCAGGCTGTCATCAACAGCAGGCTTTCCCTGACTATGACAGAAGGTAAGGGCCACTTAAAAGTCCATCACCAAATTCTGATGGCAGGTTTCAAGGGGGCTGCTTGATGACCCACAAATCTGACCAAACTATGTGAGGATAAGCAGGGATGAGTCACCTGCAGCCTTCCTAGAGTGGATCTTAGAGGCATTCCTCAAATACACCCTATGATCTCAGCAGCAAGGAGGACAAAGCTACTCTGACAATAGCTTTTATAGACCAGGCTAGTAGAAATAACAGGAAAAAGCTTCAGAGGCTAGAAAGATCTTGTAGCGCATTAAATGAGTTAGTGCAGGTTGCTGAGAAAGTCTCCAATAACAGGGAGACAGGGGAGGAGAAAGAGCAGAGAAAGAGCAAAAAGAAGGCATTCTTGTCAGAACAACCTAAGACAGACACAATCTTCTTATTGAAATTAAAACAGTGGGAGATGTGGAAAACTTTTGGGGCTGTTTGGCAAGAACCTGACATTTGGCCAAGGACAAACCAACGGGCTTCAGTCAGGAATCTGACATTAGGCCAAGGACAAGGAAGTAAGCTCAGGCAGGAATCTAATCTTAGGCTAGAACAGGGAGGTAAATTCAGGTAGGAATCTTAATTTTAGGGTGGAACAGAAGAATTAGGCTTCAGGCAAGAATCTGGTTTGGGGCTTGGACAAGGAATTAGGCACAGATATTTTGGTCATCCTGACAAGCCCTCAGAAACAGTGATCACAGTAATGATCATGGACTTTTGCTTATAGCCTTGCTCATTCCTTGGCTATTTGTGACTTTTGTATTGCTTGTTCCTCAACCTAGAACTGACCTTATTGCTTGCATGTCATTAAAATGGTATAAAAACAGATTGGGAAAAAAATATACCTGCCTTCAGTCTCAGAATTGACTGAGGCCATTGGGTGTGAGAGTGTCCTAACAGAAGCCAGGAGCAGGAAATCCTTTGCCTTGGGAAAAACACCCTGAGGGGCAAAAGGTGTTAGCCCTGAGTGAAGACAGTGGTTAGGGGAGATGGGGTTTGGACACCCTCCCCAAACCCAGAGTAACTCTGAGAGTAGAGGGGAAACCCATTCAATTCTTGGTGGACACAGGGGCTCAACACTCGGTCCTCCAATCTGATGGCCCTGTTTTCAAGACAAGATCTTGGGTCCAAGAAGACGTTAGTACCAAAGTGTATTCATGGACTACCTTAAGAACAGTCGACCTATGGATGGGCCAGGTATCCCATTCATTTAAGGTCACCCCAGACTGTCCCTACCCTCTGTTGGGGTGAGACATACTCTCCCAAAAGGGGGCCCAGATACATTTTCTACCCAACAGGCCACAACAAGCTGGCCCAAAAGGAGAGACCTCTCTGACTGACCCCCGCCAAAAGATGATGCTACCTCGTTTATAGACAGGAGCAGTTTTCTCAATGAAGGTCAGAGACAAGCAGCTGCTCCTGTAATGGATAGCATAAATGTCATCTGGGCAGAACCAGTACCTCCTGGCATGTTGATGCAGGAAGTGGAGCTAACTGCCCCCACCAAGGCCTTAGAACTTGGAGTCTGCAAGAAAATCAACATCTACATGGATAGCAGGTATGCCTTTGCCACATCCCATGACCACAGAGCTGTATGCCAAAAAAGAGGACTGCTCACACCAGAGGAAACAAACAAGAAATCCTGGATCTATTGGATGCCCCAATGAAGCCAGTAACTGTGAGTATTACTCATGCCCAGGACATCAGGAAAGAAAAGTCAGTGGCCCAGGGCAATAATCAGGCAGATCTAGTGGCTCAAGAACTGCCTATGCAAGAGACTATCCAGGTCAAGGGCCTATAAGAAACCCCTGCTGGGAAATGGGACTGGACTAAGGGATGGCCTCACTGAAGAAGAAGGGGCTCAGATTGCTAGCCACCCTACCAACTATCACCTAGAGAAAGAAGGGCACACAAGAAAGAAAACTATGCTCCCCAGAAAGCAAGCAAAAGACTTACTTGGTCAAATGCACAAATGGATTCATTTAGGAGATAAAAAGCTTGTCCAAGCAGTTAAGGGACCTAGAGTATATATAATAAGACTCATGTTTTTGGCCAGAAAGTTAGTAGAACAGTGTAAGGTATTCCAGGAAGTGAATGTTTATGCAGCCAAGAATAAACTGGGCAAAACACCTAGGAGAGAACAGCCTAGAGTATATTGAGAGGTCAATTTTACAGAAGATAAGTCAGGAAAATGTGGTTACAAATACCTTAGGTGTTCATAAATACTTTCTCTAGATGGGTTAGGGCATTCCCCACCAAGCAGGAAACAACTGCCATGATATCCAAGAAGATATTAGATTAAATTTTCCCAAGATTTGGAGTACCCAAGGCAAGTGAATAAGACAATGGTTCTGCTTTTGTCTCTTAGGTAAGCCAGGGGGTGCCAAAAGTTTAAGGGACAGATTGGAAACTTCAATGAGAGTACAGTCCCCAAAGCTCAGGGCAGGTAGAGAGAAAAATAAAGAGAGAGAGAGAGAGAGAGAGAGAGAGAGAGAGAGAGAGAGAGAGTTTATCTAATTGTACTTGGAGGCTGAATCAGACTGGGTGGTACCTCTTCCCTTGGACCTATTCCGATCACGTACCACCCCTTACTATTTAACCTGACCCTTTTTGAGATCCTGTGTGGTACCGCAAATCCCTTGGTGTACACTGGGCCCTCATAGGAGGTATCTCAAAGCATGAGACTTGGCCCATACTGTCTTCCTTAAATGTTCCAGAGATGCCAGGGACCCCTCACTGCTTCCAGACTAGTGGCAAGATCTATGTAAAGAGGTATCAGACACAGTCACTGGAACCCAGATAAAAGAGACCCTTCCTGGCACTGTTAACTGCTCCCACAGTCCTCAAGGTAGACAGTGTTGAGGCCTGAGTGCATGATTCCTGTGTGAAACATGCAGATTCCCTTCTCTGCAGAGACCCCTGCTAGGGAACAATGAAGATGAACAATCTGTCCAAGCTCAGGGTCACTTGACCTTAATCATGACTGTTTGTGGTACCTTTAGACAGCACTCACTGTCTTCCTTCTGTTGTGGTTGGAGGTGACTGGGACAGGCACTAGGACATCTGCTTTGGTCTTACAAAGGGAAAATTATGACTGTCTGAGGGCAGTCACTGATTTAGATATAGAGAGAATAGAAGCTTCCATCAGTCATCTTAAAGAATCACTGGCTTCATTATCAGAAGTAGTGCTACAGAGTAGGAGGAGATTAGACTTAACCTTTCCTCCAGCAAAGAGGGCTATGTGCTACCTTAGCTCAAAAGTGTTGCATTTATATAGACCATTCTAGGAATGTTAAAGATTCAATGGCCAAGGGAAGAGTAGGGTTAGCCAAGCAGAAGAGAGAGAGAGAAAACGGAGTCAGGGCTGGTTCAAGTCTTGGTTTGACCTCTTAGTTAACCACCATCATATCTACCTTGTTAATACCTTAATTGTTCACCTGCTATTGTTGACTTTTGGCCCCTATATTTTGAACCACTTGACTGCTTTTGTTAAGGAACACATAGGTGCTGTACAGCTAATGATCTTGAAGCAGAAATACAAAGAGCTAGATAAATACAGAAGACCAGGAGTATGAGATACATAGCTATCAACAATAGCTTCAAGATTAAAGAGGGGACTGCACAAGAAAAAGAGGGGAATGAGAAATCAGCTTGGGAACTTTGAGATATTCCACCTGGGTCCCATCCCCCCTTCGAACACATGGGCACTCCTCTCCTCCTAGAAGAAACAGGTTCATGTAGGCTGGAAGGGAAGGGCTGACTAAGTCCCTGCTACCTCATTCCCTAAAGACCAATCAGTTTAAGAGTAACACTGTTCTGCCAATCCCATTGTGCCTAATGGCTGCTGCTCTAAAATATGTATATAAGTTCCCTGAAAGGACACCAAGAGGTCACTCTCCTGTCTTGATATGCAGAGCAACCTCAGCATGCTGAATTAAAAAAAAAAAAAAAATTCCTCGCTGGACAGAGGTGATACATGCTTTTAATCCCAGCACTTGGGAGGCAGAAACAGGTGGATTTCTGAGTTTGAGGCCAGCCTGGTCTACAGAGTGAGTTCCAGGACAGCCAGGGCTACAAAGAGAAACCCTATCTTGAAAAAAAAAAAAAATTCCTCTTGCATTTATTCACAATCCCCGACTCCATGTGTTCACTGGGAAGGTCTTGGGTAAGTTAAGGCTCGCCAGAGTCTTATGGTATTCAAAGTGATTTTCTACTTCACAAACTTTAATTAATACTGAAATTATTATGGAAGTCAAGAAATGTGGTATGTCATGGCAAGCACCAAGACAGCAGAGTTAGACTTTTTAGACAAGAAGGAAATCTAGGTTAACATGGCTCAGTAACCAGTATTGCTTAGCATTTCTAGAGTCTGATAGCAAGTATTTTATTTTAGGCATATTCAAATAAGACTTTAAAAGGTTTGGGGAAAAAAAATCACCTGACTCTTTTGGCTGGCACCTTCTGCCAGGGAAAATCACAAGCTAATCTATTCCCCTGAAGACACCACTGCCTAAAGGCATCCCAGGAGCTCCACTGGACACAGGGCAACTGGGAAGAACATGTCTGAATGTCCATAGCTGCAGCAGGGAGCCTAATGGGTCTGGTACTCATCACCCCACAAACTCCCCTTCCCCCAAATTCCACTCCCTTTCCAGCTGGCACCTTCTGCTGGGGCAGATAACCAGTTAGTCTGCTCCCCTGAAAACACTACAGCCTGAAGGCATCCCAGGAGTTCCACTACACACAAGATAACTGGGTAACGGAGACCAAAGTCTGAAGACATCCCAGGGGCTCCATGACATGCAGGGCAACTGACTCAACAGTCAGAAAGCTTCCCTGGAGTTCTGCTGACCATAGGGAAACAGAAACCACAGTTCTTAGGCCTCTCTGGAGAACAGGTACACACAAGGCAACAGCTTGACTGCTATGCTGATGACCAAACAGTTTGAAGACCTCCTAAGAGATCTGCTGCAGCCTGTGCAACAGATCAGAAGCTTCTCTGCCAGTCTGAAGACACCAGAGTCACAAGGCTGCAGATGAGTTTTGCTACAGCTAAGGTTGCAGGCCTACCAGGAGACCTGAGGCAACCCAAGGACAAAAGAGCCAGGCTCCAGACAGAGACACCCAGACCAGCAAACACTTGGAATAACTAGAGGGTGAGAGGCAAGCACAAGACCATAAGCAACAGAAGCCAATATATATGGGCATCATCAGAACCCAATTCTCTCACCACTGTATGCACTGAATACACCAGCACACATGAAAATCAGGAAGATTACTTAAAATCCCATGTCATGAACATAATTGAGTCCTTTAAGGAAGATATAAGTAACCACTGGAAAAAATACAGGAACACACAGGTAAACAGGTAGAAAAACTTAAAGAAGAAAGAAATCCCCTAGAGAAATACAAGAAAACACAATCAAAGAGGTGAAGGAATTGAATAAAGCAGTCCAAGATATAAAAGTGGAAAAGGAGAATCAATTAAGAAAACTCAAATGGAGGCAATTTTGAAAATGAAAAACCTAGGAAAAAGTCCGGAATTACAGATATAAGCATTACCAACAGAATATAATAGATAAAAAAGAGACTATTAGATGTAGAACATACCTTAGAGGAGATTGATACAACTGTCAAAGAAAACTTAAAACAAAAGAAAACAAAACAAAACAAACAAGCAATCAACCAAAAAAATATAAAATAAAAAATAAAAAAACCCTCCTAATCCAAAACATCCAGTAAATCCAGGAGTCAATGAAAAGAATCAAACCTAAGAATAATATGAATAGACCAAAATGAAGATTCCTTGCTCAAAGGGCCAGAAAACATCTTCAGCAAAATTATAGAAGAAAACTTCCCCAACCTAAAGAAAGAAATAACCATAAATGTACAAGAGGCCTACAGAACATCAAATAAATAACAGAAAAGAAAATCCTCTTCTCACATAATAATCAAAACACTAAATGCACAGAACAACAACAAAAAAAGAATATTAAAAGCTGCAAGGAAAAAGAGCCAAGTAACATATAAAGGCAGACCTATCAGAATTACAAAAGATTTCTCAACAGATACAATAAAAGCCTGAAGATCCTGCGAAGATCCTGGTCAGAGGTCATGTAGACCAAAATATTCCAGGACAAAACCAAATTCAAACAGTATCTATCTACCAAACCAGCCATACAGATGATTCTAGAAGAAAAACACCAACAATAAGAGGGTACCTACACCAAAGGGGGGAGGGGGGAAGATATTAATCATCTCACAACAAAGCCAAAAAGAGAGAACCACATGCACATAATGACACATATAAAAACAAACATAACAAAAACTAAGAATGATCTGTCTTTAATATCTCTCAATATTAATGGACTCAAATCACCTATAAAAAGACTGGATATGCAAACAGGATCCAGCATTCTGCTGAATACAAGAAACACACCTCAATAACAAAGACAGTCACTACCTCAGAGTAAATGGCTGGAAAAAGGTACTCCAAGCAAATGGTCCCAAGAAAGAAACTGGAGTTGCCATCATAATATCCGTTAAAATAGAATTTCAACCAAAACTTATCAGGTGAGATGAAAAAGGACATTTCCTATTCAACAAAAGAAAAATACATGAAAACAAAGCCTCTGCTCCATTATGAACATCTATGCCCAAAATGCAAGGGCAACAACATTCATAAAAATACCTTTATTAAAGTAAAAAAAAAAAAAAAAAGCTATATTGAATCCCACACAGTAATATTGGAAGAATTCAACACCCCACTCTCACTAATAGACAGGTCATTGAAACAGAAACTAAGTAATGAAACAAATGGATTTAACATATAACTACAGAACATTTCAATCTAAATGAAGAGAATATAGCTTATCCTCAGCACATCATGGTACTTCCTCCAAAATTGACAATATAATTGGTCACAAAACAAGCCTCAACCACCACAAGAAGAGTAAAATAATCTCATGCATCCTATCAAATCACCATGGCCTAAGGCTGGTCTTAACAAGGAAAACAACAAAAAACCCATACTCCCATGGAAACTGATCAACTCTCTATTCAATGATAACCTGGTCCATGAAAAAATAAAGAAATTAAAGAATTCCTGTGATTCTATGAAAATGAAGGCATAACATACCCAAACATAAAGAACACTATGAAAGTAGTGCTAAGAGGAAAATTAATAGCACTAAGTCCTTTGGTAAAGAAATTGGAGATATCCTATTCTAGCAACTTAACAGCACACTAGAGAGCTCTAGAACAAAAAGAAGAAAACTGACCCAAGAGGAGTAGGAGGCAGGAAATAGTCAAACGGATAAAATGAACCAATTAGAAACAAAGAGAATATTACAAAGAATCAACAAAACAAAAAGCTAGTTCTTTGAGAGAAGCAACAAAATAGATAACCCTTAGCAAAAGTAACTAAAGGGCCCAGAGACACTATGCAAATTAATAAAATCATAAATGAAAAGGGAGACATAACAACAGAAATGTAGGAAATGCAAAATAAAAAATTAAAAAAAAAACCCATCAGATCCTACTACAAAAGCCTATATTTAACAAAACTGGAAAATTTAGATGAAATGTATGATTTTCTAGACAGATACCATATGCCAAAGTTAAATCAAGTGGAGGTAAGCTATCTACACAGGCCCATATACCCAAAGAAATAGAAGTCATTAAAAACCTCCCAATTTAGTGCAGCATTCTACCCGACTTCCAACAAAGAATAATACCATCATTCCTCAAACTATGCCATAAAATAGAAAAAGAAGAAAAACTACCTAATTCACTCTAAGAAGGCACAATTACTCTGATACCTAAACCACACAAGAATGAAACAAAAAGAAAGAATTTCAGACCAACTGTTCTTCTTAATATTGATGCAAAAATAATCAATATAATTCTTACAAACCGAAACAAAGAACACGACATATTAAAACCATCATTCACCATGATCAAGTAGGCTACATCCAAAGGGAAGCAAGGTTTATTCAACATACAAAAATCAATTAATATAATCCACTATAAAACCAAACTCAACGAAAAAAATCACATGATCATCTTCTTAGAGGCTGAAAAAGCATTTGACAAAATCTAATCCTTTCATGTTAAAAGTATTGGAGAGGTGGGATATTCAAAGTCCATACATAAACATAATAAAAGCAATTTACTGCAAACCAACAGCCAATATCAAATTAAATGGGTATTTGAAGAAATCCCGCTAAAATCAGGGACAAGACAAGGATAAACATTCTCCCCATATCAATTCAATATAGTAATCAAAATTCTAATTAGAACAATAACACCAAAGAGAGAGAGAGAGAGAGAGAAAGTGAATGAGAGAGAGATACAGACAGAAAGAGACAGAGAGAGACAGAGATACAAATTGGTAAAGAAGTAAAGAAATTTCACTATTTGCCAATGATATATTACAGATAAGCATCCTCAAAAATTCTACCAGAGAACTTCTACAGTTCTAAACAACTTCAGCAAAGTGAACGGATATAAAATTAACTTAAATAAATTAGTAGCCTTAATTTTAACAAATTATAAAGAGGCTATAAAAGAAATTAGGGAAACAACTCTCTTCACAATAGCCATAAATAATAAAATATATCTTGAGGTATCTCTAACCAAACAAGTGAAAGGTCTGTATAAAAATAGCTTCAAGTCTTTCAAGGGAGAAATCTAAAATGTCAGAAAATGGAGAGATCTTCCATTCTCATGGATTGGCAGAATTAACGTAATAAAAATGGCCATCCTACCAAAGTCAATCTACATATTCAACACAATCCTCATCAAAATCCCAACACATTTTTTTAAAGACTAGGAAAGAACATTTCTCAAAGTGATTTGGAAAAGCAAAAAACTCAGAAGAGCAAAAAAATCTTAACAATAAAAAATCTTCTGGGAAAATCACCATCCTTGACCTCAAGATATACTGCAGAGCAATAGTGATAAAAACTACATGTTATTGGTACAGAGACAGACATGTTGATGAATGGAATAGAATTGAAGAACCACAAATAAAACCACACACTTGTGGACACTTGACCTTTGATGAAGAAGCTAAAATTATACAATGGAAAAAAGAATGCATCTTATAAAACTTGTGCTGGTCTAACTGGCAGTCTGTATGAAGAAAAATGAAAATAGATCCATATTTGTCACCTTGCACAAAGCTCAATTCCAAATGAATCAAAGACCTCAACATAAAACCAGAATCACTGAATCTAGTAGAAGAGAAATGGGAAAGATCCTTGAACTCATTGGTACAGGGGAAATTTTCCTAAACAGAACTCTAAAAGCTCATCCTCTAATATCAAGAATTGATAAATGGGACCTCATGAAACTGGAAAGCTTCTGTAAGGTAAAGGAGATAGTCACTAGGACAAATCAGCATCCTATAGATTGGGAAAAACAATTGTCACAAACCCTACATTCAAGATAAAGCCAATATTCAAAATTTATAAAAAACTCAAGTAGCTAACCACCAAAAAAAAAAAAAAGAAAAGAGAAGAAACAAACAAAAACAAAACAAAACAAACAAACAAACAAATCAAAAATCTGGTATAGAACTAAACAGAGAATTCACATCACGGAAATCTTGAATGGCAGAGAAACACTTAAAGAAATGTAAAAATCCTTAGTGATCAGGGGAATGCAAATCAAAATGAAGTGGTGTTGTCAAGGAAGTGGAAAAGAGGAATACTCTTCTATTGCTTTTAGGATTGGAAACTGGTACAACCACTCTGGAAATCAATCTGGAGATTCTTCAGAAGATTAGAAATAGATCTACCTAAAGATCAGCATATCCCCAAATGATGTCCCCCATGCCACAGTGGCACCTGTTCCACTATGTTCGTAGCAGCCTTGTTTGTGATAGACAGAAGCGGGAAGCAACCTAGATGTTCCACAACAGAAGACTGGATACAGATTGTGTGGTTCGTTTACACAATGTAATACTACTCACCTATTAAGAAAGAGGACATCCTGAGTTTGCAGAACAAAAAACAGAACTAGAAGATCCCATCCTGAGTGAGGTAACTCAGACTCAGAAGAATGTACATCCTATGTTCTCACTAATAAGTGGATACTAGCCTATATGAGAAAGGGGGAAGGAGGGGGAAAGGGGGAACAATCATGAGAAGATATTGGGTGGGGGAAAAAGACTGAAGCCCTGAGGGCCAGCAGAAAGAGTGAAAACAGGAAACCTCAGGAGGTAAGAAGTGGGGGTGGGACCCTGCAAAATGTACCAAAGACTTGGGAGGTGAGAGACTCTTAGGACTCAAAGAGAGGACCCTTAGATGAAATGCCCTGCAGTGGGGAGAGGGAACTAGTAGAGCCCACCTCCAGTGGAAAGACAGGACATCAAGTGAGGGATGGGGTTGTTATCACACAGTCAAATACTCTGACGCAATTGGTCCTGTCTGAAGGAACTGTAAGGACAAAATGGAGAAGAACCTGAGGACAAAATGTCCAGCAACAGGCCCAAAATGGGGTACAGCTCAAGGGGAGGCCTGAAGTCCTGACACTATTACTGAAGTGTGCTAAATAAATAAATAAATAAATAAATAAATAAATAAATAAATGGCTCATCATGGCTGCCCTCCAAAAGACCAAACAGCTGAAAGAGTCAGAAGCAGACATATACACCCAACCAATGGACTGAAGCTGCTGACTCCTGTAGTTGAATAGGGAAAAGCTGGAAGAAGCTGAGGAGGAGAGTGCCCCTGTAGGGGGACCAGCAGTGTCAACTAACCTGAATCCCAGAGTTCTTTCAGACAGTGGGCCACCAAACAGGCAGCATATACCAAGTGATATAAGGCCCCCAACCCATATACATCAGTGGGATGCCAGTTGAAGAGGATACATCTAAACCTCAAGGGACTGGAGGACCCAGGGAGTGAGGAGGTCTGGTGGGGTGGGGGGGTGTGAGGGTATAGACATCCTTGTGGAGATTAAGGGAGGAGATATGAGATATGGAACAGATGGTGAGCAAGGAGGAGGAGAAAATCTGGACTGTTAAAAGAAAAAGATTAAATAAAATTAAAAAGAAAAGGTCTCCTGGTGCAACACAAACCTGTGTGCACAATAAAGCTTAAGACGTAATTACATTGACTCTTTTCAAAGTACATGTTACTTCTTCTATGATTTATTCCATAGATAAACTGAATGTGTTATTTTCAGGGAACATCTATTCAGGACTCAGTCTCATAGATAGCATAAACTTCACAAGGATATTAACAACCTCTGACCTTTTTAGGCAGGGGGGAGTCTGAGCCAGGTGTTTTCTGGTCCTATGGATAGCAGAAAATTTATCTAAGCTATTTACGACCTCTATTCCCACCCTTCTGATAAAAAAAAAAAAATAGTTATACATCTCCTCCACTAAAGAGACAACCTTGAATGTTGAGCATCCCAGGTTTCCTCAGTTATTATGTGTGAACACAAGGACCCAACAGAAGAAATCTCTTCAACAAACTCGTTTTATTTCTTTTGTGTGCTTAACCCATAATCAGATTAAAGTAATTCTATATTCATTATTCTCTTGAACCCCTGTGTTGTCTTCTATGATCACTGTACTCATTTCCATTCCTGGCAAAATTAACAAATTTAAATTCCTAACAAGTATAAAATGGAAATACTCAGTGCCTACGTTCAAACTTCATTTTTACCTAAGGTAATGAGATCATCTCTGAGAATATGGTACAGCCAGTCATCTTTCTCAGGGTTATTCTAACCATCACAGATCTGACAGTATTTACTTTTTAACTTACTATAATTAAATATTTTGCATATAAAATTAACAGTTATTGTACATTATGAGATAGATACCTCATGGAAGACATAGTGTGCAAAATGTGTTATTTTTCTAAAAATAGATTTATTTTTGTACAATATGCTTTGAGCAGTGTTTTCTTCCCCCAATGCCTCCTGGATATTCCCCACATTACCATCTACCCAAGTCCAATCTTTTCTTCTTTCATTTTTCCTGTCATTATAAAACCAATAGGCACTGAAATGTAAAAAGATGTTGTAGTCATAAAATAAGATGAAACAAAACTAAATAAACCCAAATAGGACAAACAAGTAAACAGGACAAAACACACACACACACACACACACACACACACACACACACACACACGAAACACATAGATATGGAGATATATGCAGACACACACACACACACAGAGGGACATAGAGATCCCCATAACCATAGGCAGTTCAAATCAAAACAGATCCCAAGTCTCTGTTAATAAACCTGATTCCATGGAAGCTGCAAGAAGCCAAAAGAATACCACTATCTATTATTTGTTTGTTTGTTTGATTGATTGATTTTTGGTGCATTTCTCTCTTTGAAGTCTTGACAAATGATGGTCATCAGAGAATGCAAGGTGAATAAATACCACAGAGTATCAGGGTAGTGCTTGAGAGCTTGTGCTGGTGGTGTGGGGTAGGGAGATCCTGATGATGAAACAACTCAGTTTCCATCTAAGCCCTGATCCAGGGCTTTGAGTTGGCTCGCTCCAAACTCTCTCTTATATATCAACTTGTGGAACAATTGATTGAAAGGTCAAGTCTTGTAGAATCAAAGCTGTAGGATCTCTATGACATAGGACTATAACAGGATACCCAAGAGGAATCCTGGTGAGGATCCAGTATTGATGGTTTAGCAGAAGTTATAGTTCTCAAATAAAACAAATGATTCATTGCAATACATATTTGTAAGGAAATATGTGTGGACAAAATGGTATACTGTGATACATACTGTAATACTCTACAGATTCCATGAAGAGAATTTTCTATGCCTTCTTTCTTTTTTTTGTTTTTATTTTTTATTTGTTTGTTTGTCTTTTTATTTCCTTTGAGGATAGAAAGTTGTCAGAATAGATGGCAGATAGGAATGGATAGGTATATGAATGGTATTGGGGTGTAGGATATGAATCTCATAATTAATCAATAAAAAGTTAAAAGTATATAATTTGTTGCCTGAATGCATGACTGTGAACCTTTAAGTGTAATACTGTGGGGGATAGAAGCAACGTCATGTTCCCCTGGAACTGAAGAAAGAGACAATTGTAAGATACCATGTGGATGGTGGAAACTGAACCTCAGTTCTCTGAAGACCAACAAATGCTCTTACCCACTCAGCAATCTTATTGTATTTGTTTAAATGTGTTCTTTTTAACAAAGTCTTTGTGTATGTGTGTATCTTTCTCTTTTTTTTCATACTTTATTTACATTTCAAATGTTTCCCCCTTTCCAGATCTCCTCTTTAGGACCTCCCTATTCCCTCCCCCCTCCCCCTGACTCTATGGGGGTATTCACCCACCCACTCTCGTGTTTCCTCCTTGGCATTCTCCTATACTGGGGAAACTAACACCCTCAGGCCTAAGGGCCTTTCCTCCCTCTGATGGCTAACAAGACCCTCCTCTGCCACATATGTGGCCAGCACCATGGGTCCCTCCATGTGTATTCTTTGGTTGGTGATCCAGTATTTAGGAGCATCGAGGAGTCAGGACAGTTGCCATTGTTGCTCCTTCCATGGGGCTGCCAACTCCCTCAGCTCCTTCAGTCCTTTCTCCAAGACCTCCATCTGGGACCTCACACACAGCCCAATGATTGCTGTGAAGTGACTCTTGGGTATTCCAAACTTTTTGATTAATAACCACTTATCAGTGAATACATACCATGTTCATTCTTTTGTGACTGAGTTACCTCGCTCAGAAAGATATTTTCAAGTTCCATCCATTTGCCTGTGAATTTCATGAAGTCATTGTTTTTAATAGCTGAGTAGTATTCCATTGTGTAAATGTAACACATTTTATGTATCCATTCCTCTGTTGAGGGAAATCTGGGTTTCCAGTTTCTGGCTATTACAAATATGGCTGCTATGAACATAGTGTAACATGTCTTTATTACATCTTAATTACATTTTATTACATGTTTATTATATGTTTATTACATATTGGAGCATCTTCTGGGTATATGCCCAGGAGTGGAATAGTTGGGTCCTCAGGTAGTATTACTTTAACAAAGTCTCAATTAAAATTCACTTACTAATAATTATATGCTGAACTAAATTATGTAAATAATTCTTTTTTAAAAAAATGTTTTTATTGATTTTAGAGTAATTTTCCTTCTATTTTTAAGATTGCAAGATAATTGCATTGTTTCTCTCTTCTCTTTCCTCCTTCAAAACTATCCCTTACAACATTTCATAGTCTTTCAAGTACTTAACCCCCCATCCATAACTTGCTATTATGTTTAAATATGTATATGCATAAAAATAACTTCATGAATATAACTTAGATTACTTGAATTTATGTTTCTAAGGTTGAATATTTGACATTGCATGACAATTGGTTTGTTATTCTCAGAAAATAAAAAGATTTTTTCTTTAGGTTCTCACACAAAAGGGTTGAGAGCTCATGAGCTTTATTGATCTACATTGGTTTGTAAACTGATGTCATCCGTTTTCAGTTTATTTTGATTATCCACATTCTTTATTGCCTCATCTAACATTTTTAAGAGATAGGATATCCCAGTATATTTCCAGATTATCTAGCTCTTTAATCCTTCTATTCCCTCTTCTAAAATGCTTCCTGAGCCTTAGATACTGTAATATTTTGAAAACATGTATATTGGGACTCAACACCATATCATTTTAATTGACTGTGAGTTTCTTTAACTGTTTCCATCTTCTACATCTAGACATTCCCTTGATAAGGAGTGAGGATTAAACTGATCTGTAAATATAAGAACAAATGTTCAGATTATTGCTAAGAATTATGCTGTTTTAAGAAACTTGTAGTTTTAGATTTCCCTCTAACATCTAAGACTTTACTAGCCCTGGGTAATTGGCAAGGTTTCCAGTAAAAGTAATTTTTTCCTTTTGCTAAGAAGGTATGAATTATGATTAGAGATCTTTTGGTTACTGCTGAGATACAGAAGGCACTGCTGTACTCTTTGGGTTATCATGCTATACTGCTCATTGCAATTCATTGGCACCATGGCTTGGAAGAACAATGTTGGTTTCTTCCTGTCTTAGTTAGGGTTTTACAGCTATGAGCAGACACCATGACCAAAGCAAGTCTTGTAAAGGATAATACTTAATTGAGACTGTCTTATACGTTCAGAAGTTTAGTCCATTATCATGGTGTGAGTATGGCAGCATCTAGATACGCATGGTAAAGAAGGAGCTGAGAGTTTCCTAAAAGCAAAGCCTCAGGGAGGAGACACTTAGGTCAGTTCTATCTGAGACTCCTTGAGCTCTGTCTCCAATGTTCAAGGTGTGTTCAGCAATAAGGACTTGCCTTTGATCTCTGGGAAAAATCAAAAATAATAGAAATAAATCATGTGCATTGCACATCTCTTCAACAAACATGACCTAAACATGACACTAAAGAGGATTTCTAATGTATAACACTGGAGTTTTTAGGTAGACTTTGATTCATGAATGGAAAATTGTGAGCCCAGATGGCAAAAGTTAATTTAAACTATCTGTAATAAACTATATTCTCTTCTCTTTACTTTACAACCCTACTATCTTGCAATGGTCCCAATTTATTTTTTCTTGTCTCTATAGTTATTCCAGAAAATGTGCCCTCATGTGAAGATTTACAACTTGAAGCTTTGGATGACATAGAAAATGTTACCTCTGTCTTTCTTGCTCAGAGGAATCTCACTCAGTATGTTCTTTCTATATTTTTCCATTTATCTGCAAAGTTTGTGATATCAATATTACTTACTATTAATATTAAGTACTATTCCATTATGTTTCTATATCACAGTTTAATTCTTTATTGTAGGACATTTAGGCTATTGCCATTCTCTAGCTACTATGAATAGAGCAGCAATGGACATGTTTGAGCAATGATCTATGGAATAGCATGTGAAGTCCTTTGAACATAAGCTAATAACTGGTATAACTGAGTCTTATGCTGTATCTAATTTAAGCTTTTTTTTCTCCATCCTAATTTTGGTTTTGACTGTAACAATTTTTAGGCTCACCAACAGTGAATGAAGGGATTTTCCTTGTATCTCTCCATCATTTGCTAAAGGTTGCTATTAATTTTTGCCCTTTTGGCTATGTTAAGGCAGTATCTCAAATATGTTTTGCTTTGCATTTCCCTACTTGCTTTGAATGATGGCAATTTTTTGAACTACTTCTTAGTTGTATTTTTTTTTTAATTATTATTTGTGAGAACTCTTTTTTTAAGTCTGAGGCTCATTTTTTTGAATAAGTCTGGTTTTATATGATTTTGAGTTCTTAATATATTCTTAATATTAATCTTCTATCAGTTCTATAACTTAAAAAAAAAAAGTTCTGTCCCTTTCTATGTGCTTTCAATTCAGCAAGATGATTGTATCTTTAGCTGGACAGAAAATGCTGTTTTTTGCTGTTTTGCTTGTTGTTCACAGATCAAGAATAAGCTTAGTGTTTCATGGTTTGTAGAAAAAGGCATGCTGACTATTGATTATATAATCGATCTTTACTTTCACGTTTCTTGCTAGCTATTGGCTTTTTTCATTAACCAATTCATTTATTTAACATCCCTAATGTAGTTTCCCCTCCTTTTACCTCCCCCAAATCATTTCTTCTCCCTCCTTCACTTCCTCTAGTCCTCCTAGATTTCTATTTAGAAACAGGGAGGCTTCCCAATGGTATCGACCAGATATGACATACATTTGTAAGGAAATATGTGTAGAGAAGAGGGTATACTTTGGCATACACTAATAGTTTACAGCTTTCATGAAGTGAGTGTTCTATGCTTTGTTTTGTTTTGTTTTTTATTTTTGTTTTTATTCCCTTTGGTGGAAGGGAAGTTGCAAGAATAGAGGACAGATACAAATGGACAGGGAAATGAATGAGATTGGGGTACATGATATCAAAATCACAATTAACCAAAGTGCTTTAAATTACTGTGAATTTCTGTGTTATTTCTTACTAAATGATTTCTTATATAAGAGAAGAAAGAGGAGAAGCAGATTTGATTCAGTCTTTATGACTTCTGGTAATTCTTCTTAGAACTAAACAAGGATCTTCCTTTTATACTTAATTTATTTTTTATTGTTTTTGTAGTTTTGTGGGGATTCTCAATTTTATTTCATTTATTTTCTGAGAGGGGGATAGGATCTGCTTATGTAGCACTGACTGGTCTGGTACTTTCTCTGTAGAAAATGCCAACCTGCAACTCACAGTCCTCTGAGGTTTTTAAGTTGTGCCTCACAAATTTAGCTATGATATTTTTGCAATGTTGTTGTTGTTTTTGTTAGTACCAAACCTTTGAGCCAGGAAGCATGTTTTCTATTTTGTGTGTGACTACAGATACAATTATGGTTAGTGCTATAGTATTTAAGGAGCCAGTACCTGGAGAGATGAGAAAGGAAGTAATTCTCAAAGAGGTTACATAAATCTTTAAACACTATCTTTTCACCAAGCAATACCAAACCACACATTATATCATGGTAAACAATTAATCAGAAGAGTGGTTAGTAGCTGTGATGGTTGGGATAAAAGTGATTGCTCATGGCAGTTCATAAGCAACAAGGAGCAGAATGGAAAATAGTAGACAATATATGTAGTAAGATATTACACTCTATCTCAAACACATATTGTGAATTCATAACCATTCTAAACTAACCACAGTGTTGATACTAACAATAATGTGATGTGATTGCCTTTCTTGTGTTGTCCAAAAGAATTTCCATCTCAGTAAAACTTCAATGTACACTTCAGACTTGTGACTTTTATTTTCTGCTAACTTTTCTAAGTAAATTATATCTCTTTACTGGCTCTTTATTAAATGATCACCTATCCTTTCATTCAATCTATACTTCAGTTTTTGGGATATCTAGAACTTTTATTCACTGGTGCAGAGACTGAGGTGGTTCCTTCATTTCTTATGACCAACAACTTACTTCTATCATCTTTTTCTAATAATATTTTTCCTACACAATCTTAAACGCTCATGAAAATTTATCAAGCACTCTGAGTCAAAACTGATGTTTCAGTTCTGAGATTCCCAAAACTACAGAAGTAGAGACAGGAGGATCAGGTTTAATGTTGTCTTTGGCTATATAGGAAGGATAAGGCCATACAGTGCTACTTAAAGCACTATCATTAGTAAATAAATCAATAAACTTTGCTGCTTTTCCAACAGGGATCTTTAATCTCTTTTATGTTCACTTTTCTTTGTCTTGTTTCATAGCCAATGCTGTAACTTATTGAGAGTATAACAGCCCCAGTATGTCTAGATAAACTACTTTGTAAGAGTGATCAACTCCTGGATTGCCACTTATTTAAAAACAATAACAACAACAACAACAAATCCTGAAAACAAGTGTTTCTAAATTATATCTCAGAAATATATTTATCAAATTTTTTTTAAAAAAGCAAAAACAATAATTTGACTCATGTGAGGACAACTGAGTTACTGCAGGGCATGTTTCCACATAAGGAAATCTTTTTTTTTTTTTTTTTTTTTTTTTAGTATAGAAATAGAGTTTATTTAGGGCTTGGGGAGGGGAAGTTAAGAGAGTAGTAGAGGCAGAGAAAGACAGAGAGAGGGAGAGAGAAGTAAAAGAGTAGAGAAGTGGAGAGGCTGGCCATGACCATGTGAAGAGAGTGGGGGAAGGGAATGGGGAGAGGTAAGGGATAAGAGATGCAAGGGAGAGAAGAGGAGATAAGAGATAAGAGAGAGAGGAGGGGCTTTTATAGTGGGCCAGGCACATTTGGCTATTACCAGGCAACTGTGGGGAGGAGCATACCTGGCTGTTGCCCGGTAACTGTGGAGTGAAGTTTAGACAGAATGCTAACATTCCTTCATTTTGGTTTAATTAAAAAAGAAAAATTAGAAAGAGGCAAAGGCAAAGCAGGAATAGGGTGGTAGTAGTATCTGACTGCTTCACGCTGGCATTGGGGGCGACATGTCTCTGGGGAACCTAGAAGAATGGGGGTGGGACATGTTTGTCCAATTGTCGGAGAGTTGGCAGTTTCCTTGCTGTCCATGGTCTGTGGAGCTGTCAGAGGGTAGGTTAGAAGGAATAGGTCCAATAGAAACCTCGGTGTCTGAGAAAAGATTGGAACATATGAAAAACAGCTTCCCTGGAGCTGTACTGGGTGTAGTAAATGCCTGGACTTGACAAGATATTGAAAAACATTATTATAGGTAGAAAAATCGATTAAGTACATTTGGAAGAAAGAATTTTTTTAAAAAGATGTACCTTTTAAACCCAGAGGAATTCCACTCTTTGGAATAGGTAGAAAGTGGGAACTTCGGGCAGATGTACCTACCTGGATGGAGTCTTTTGGGTCCATGAGAGGCAGATCTGAGTGAACTTTCTGTAGCTTCTAAGTTTATAAAAGAGATAACAACATGAGTTAACAACATGAACAGTCTTTAAGATTAGCCTTTTGTATTAGAGTTTGACTACCTGCTGCTTCGCCAAATGGCTTTGGCCTTGCCTCAAGCTGGTTCTGTCTCAGCCTTTTGCCAGGGACTCTGCTGCCCTCACTCTCTGCTCTATGTCTGTCTTGCCCAGCTTCCTCAGCTGGTTCCTACTCAGCCAGTCCCTGATCCCTGATCTTGTTTCCACCTTCCAGCACACACAAGGGACTTTCTCCCTCTCTCCCTCTCTTTCCATGCCACTGCTGCCTGCTCCCTTATTCTGGTCCTAACCGTATGTCTCTTTGCTCCTGCTATTAAATTCTATTCAGTGATAACCAATATATGCAGTTCTCAATCCTGTCAGAAGTTTGTTAATTCTTAAGTTTATAGCAGACCAAATTCCCAAAGTCCTTGACAGTTGGCCCAGGAAAGTAAATGGTCTCAGACGATCTGGACACAGCTACAGGATACTGCCTAGATTGTGATATGACAATCACTGAAAAAGCAGTGGACAAAACCGGATATTTTGGGTCAAGGGGCTTGGCTACTAAACTAAAGAAAGCTTATTTCCCATGTCACATGTATCCATTCCACAGAGGAAAAACCCTGTGTCTTTTCCACTTGAAAGCCAGATTGACTCTGCCCAAGTTGCCACAGAGACCAGGGAACTGTTAACTAGTGGACTCTGTCATTTTTTAAAATAATATAATTGCTAGATTATTGTTATTTCTCAGACTTCTGACAACATTGACAGCTAAGCTTTCACAGATGTAATCTGTTATCTCCTTACCTTCCTCTTCATGCTACACCACAGTCCTAATATTATCTAAGTTTCTATAATTTGCCTGACTCTAATAAAACATTCTTCTATAGGATCTAGCTTTTTCATCTTTTTAATCTTGTTCCTTTTGCTCCACAAAAAGCTCATCTTAAAGGAAATCTTATTCAACCTACAGATACTTTCAGGTATCTGAAAGATAAATTATAGTGAAGCTCCTCACAGAATTCTACAAGGGGCTACCTCAGCAGAGCATCTGCACAGTGATGAGAGTTTACATAATGTATAGTGTATAATCCTTGCATCTTGAACTAATATACCAAGAAACAGGAGTAAATGTTTTACAATGGTTTAAAATTTGTATTATTTTTATTAATTTTTATTAAAGTCTAAGAATTGATTCAGAAATATTTGTATGAATTAGGTTAATAAAAGTAGTGATTTAATTCACATCAAGGTTCTAAAGAGCTTCACAGTTTCCATCTGTACCCTAGAGCTAACCCTGTGCCATAGCTCTCAATACCCAAATCCCACCTGAAGAGTGATAGTCTCACAGGAGTATTGTTACACCTAAGTTCACTGGTGAGACCACCACTATTGCTCCAATACCTGGCCCAAGTGGTACCCACTAGGAGCCCACAGGGCACAGGAACCACAGAGCAGAGAGGGAGAAAAGTGTCCCTTCAATTTCCATCAGCTCCCCAGAGCTAACCCTATGCCACACCCATCAATGACCAAATCTCAACCTGAGAGAACTTGTCTCCCAGGAGTGATGACATACCTAAGATCACAGTTCTCTGAACACCATATCAGCCCAGAAAGAGCTGGTCTCCCAGTGACCAAGCCATATCAGTCAGTCAACAGATTCTCCAGCACAGGAGTGAAGATTGAAAAGAAAGAGATGATTAGACAATACTTCAGCATGGCCTCAGTCAATTCTGAGACTGAAGGCAGGTATGTTTTTTTCCCAATCCACTTTTATACAATTTTAATTACATGCAAGCAATAAGGTCAGTTCTAGGTTGAGGAACAAGCAATAAAATAAACACAAATAGTCAAGGAACAAGCAAGGCAATAAACAAAGTCCCCTGATCACTCCCATGATCACTGTTTCTGAAGGCTTGTCAGGATGACCAAAATATCTGAGCCTACTTCCTTTTACCAGCCAAAATCAGATTCTTGCCAGAAACCTACTTCTTCTGTTCCACCCTAAAATTAAGATTCATACCTGAACTTACTTCCCTGTTCTAGCCTAAGATTAGATTCCTGCCTGAGCTTACTTCTTTATACTTGGCCTAACATCAGGATTACTGCCTAAAGACTGTTTGTCCTTGGCCAAATGTCAGGTTCTTGCCAAGAAGCCCCAAAAGGCTCTCCACATCCCAGGAGTGAGGACACACCTAAGATCACAGGTATACAGGCTCACAGCAAAGAGAAATTCCAATCAGAGACAGAAAATTCAGCTAACACCAGAGATAAGCAGATGGTGAGAGACAAGTGCAAGAACCTAAGCAACAGAAACCAATGCTACATGGCATCATAATAACCCTGTTTTCTCACTACAGCAAGCCCTGGATACCACAATAAACCAGAAAAGCAAGATTGTGAATTAAAATTACATCTCATGATGATGATAGAGAACTTTAAGAAGGACATAAATAACTCCCATAAAAAATACATGAGAACACAGGTAAATAGAGAGGAAACACAAAAATCCCTTACAGAATTTCAGGGGAACACAATCAAATAGATGAAGGAATGGAACAAAACCATGCAAGATCTAAAATGGAAATAGAAACAATAAAAACAACAAAAATGGAGACAACCCTGGAGATAGAATACCTAGGAAAGAGATCAGGATTCAAATATTCAAGCATCACCAACAGAATATAATAGATAGTAGAGAGAATCTCAGATGCAAAAGATACCATACAAAACAATGACACAACAGTCAAAGAAAATACAAAATGCAAAAATCTCCTAACCCAAAACATCCAGGAAATCCAGGACATAATGAGAAAACCAACACTAAAGATAATAGATATAGAAGAGAAAGAAGATATCAAAGGGCCACTAAATTTCTTCAACAAAATTATAGAAGAAAACTTTCCTAACCTTAAGAAAGAAATGCTGATAAACATACAAGAAGCCTATAGAACCCAAAATAGATTGGGACAGAAAAGAAATTCTTCCTGTCACATAAAAATCAAAACATAAATGGGCCCAATTCCCCAATTAAAAGATACAGAATAACAGACTGGTACATAAAAAGGACCCCGGATTTGGCTGCATACAGAAAACATACCTCATTGACAAAGACAGAGTAAAAGGCTGGAAAAAAAAAATTTCTGAGCAAATGGTCACAAGAAAGAAGCTGGGGTAACAACTCAAGTATCGAATAAAATTGACTTTCAAACAAAAATTATCAAAAAAGAAAATGAAGGACACTTCATAAACATCAAAGAAAAAATCTATGAAGATGAACTATCAATTTGGAATATATGTGCTCCAAATGCAAGGGAATCAACATTCATTTTTTTTTCTACTTTATTTACATTTCAATTGTTTTTCCCTTTCCAGATCTCCCCTTTGGAACCTCCCTATTCCCCCCCTCCCCTGCCTCCATTGGGGTATTCCCCCACCTACCCACTCACCACTGTCGTCTTCCCTCCTTGGCATTCTCCTATATTGGGGAATCTAATACCCTCAGGCCCAAGGACCTCACCTATCCCTGATGTCTAACAAGACCCTCCTTTGCTGCATATGTGGTCATCACCATGGGTCACTCCATGTGTATTATTTGGTTGGTGGATCAGTCTCCAGGAGTATCAGGGGGGCAGGCTAGTTGCCACTGTTGCTGCCTTTCTGGGGATGCAAACTCCCTCAGCTCCTTCAGTCCTTTCTCCAAGTCCTCCATTTGGGACCTCCCAATCCGCCCGACGGTTGCTGTGAAGTGACTCTTGGGTATTTTGAACTCTTGGGCTAATAACCACTTAACAGTGAGTACATACCATGTTCATTCTTTTGTGACTGCGTTACCTCGCTCAAGATATCTTCAAGGTCCATCCATTTGTCTACAAATTTCATGAAGTCATTGTTTTTAATTGCTGAGTAGTATTCCATTGTGTAAATGTACCATATTTTCTGTATCCATTCCTCTGTGGAGGGACATCTGGGTTGATTCCAGCTTCTGGCTATTATAAATATGGCTGCTACGAACATAATGGAACATGTGTCTTAATTACATGATGGAGCATCTTCTGGATATATGCCCAGGAGTGGAATAGCTGGGTCCTTAGGAAGTATTATGTTCATTTTTCTGAGGGTCTGCCAAACTGATTTCTAGAGAGGTTTTGTCAACTTGCATTCCCACCAGCAATGGAGAAGTGTTCCTCTTTTGCCACATCCTAGCCAACATCTGCTGTCACCTGAGATTTTGATCTTAGCCATTCTGACTGGTGTGAGGTGAAATGTCAGGGCTATTTTGATTTGCATTTCCCTTTCCCGGATGACGAAGAATGTTTAACATTTCTTTAGGTGTTTCTTGGCCATTTGAGTATCCCCAGTTGAGAATTCTCTGTTTAGCTCTCTTCCCCATTATTTGATAGGGTTATTTGGATCTCTGGAGTCTAGCTTCTTAAGTTCTTTCTATACATTGGATATTAGTCCTCTATCAGACGTAGGATTGGTAAAGATATTTTCCCAATCTGTAGGTTGCCTTTTTGTCCTATTTACAGTGTCCTTTGCCTTACAGAAGCTTTGTAATTTTATGAGGTCCCATCTGTCGATTCTTGATCTTAGAGCACAAGCTATTGGTGTTCTGTTGAGGAATTTTACCGTGTGCCCATGTGTTCTAGACTTTTCCCCACTTTCTCTTCTATTAGATTCAGTGTATCTGGTTTTATGTGGAGGTCCTTGATCCACTTGGACTTGAACTTTATACAAGGAGATAGGAATGGATCAATTCGCAGTCTCCTACATGTAGACCACAAGTTGAAACCGCACCATGTATTGAGATGCTGTCTTTCTTCCACTGTATGGTTTTAGCTCAATTGTCAAAGATCAAGTGTCCATAATTATGTGGGATCAATTCTGGGTCTTTGATTCTATTCCATTGATCTACCTACCTGTCACTGTACCAATACCATGCAGTTTTTATCAATACAGCTCTGTAGTACAGCTTGAAGTCAGGGAGACTGATTCCCCCTGAAGTCCTTTTATTGTTAAGAATAGTTTTTGCTATACTGGGTTTTTTGTTATTCCATATGAATTTGAGAATTGCTCTTTCTAAGTCTATGAAGAATTGAGTTGGGATTTTGGTGGGGGTTGCATTGAATCTGTAAATTGCTTTTGGCAGGATGGCCATTTTAACTATATTAATCCTGCCAATCCATGAACATGAGAGATCTTTCCATCTTCCGAGGTCTTCTTCAATTTCTTTCTTCAGAGACTTGAAGTTCATTGTCATACACATCTTTCACTTGTTTGGTAAGAGTCACACTGAGATATTTTATATTGTTTGTGACAATTGTGAAGGGTGTTATTTCCCTAATTTTTTTCTCAGTTTGTTTATCCTTCGAGTATAGGAATGCTACTGATTTGCTTGAGCTAATTTTGTATCCAGCCACTTTGCTGAAGTTGTTTATCCGCTGTAGCATATCTCTGGTGGAGTTTTTTGGGTCACTTAAGTATACCATCATATAGTCTCCAAATAGTGCTATTTTGATTTCTTCCTTTCCAATTTGTATCCCTTTGACCTCCCTTTGTAATCTGATTGCTTTAGAAAGAACTTCAAGTACTATATTGAATATATAGGGAGAGAGAGGGCAGCTTTGTCTAGTCCCTGATTTTAGTGGGATTGCTTTGAGTTTCTCTCCATTTAGTTTGATGTTGGCTAGTGGTTTGCTGTATATTGCTTTTACTAAGTTTAGGTATGCTCCTTGAATTCCTGATCTTTGCAAGACTTTTATCATGAAAGGATGTTGATCTTTGTCAAAGCTTTTTCAGCATCTAGCGAAATGAGCATGTGTTGTTTTTTTCCTTTGAGTTTGTTTATTTAGTGGATTACATTGATGGATTCTGGGTATTGATCCATCCCTGCATCCCTGGGATGAAACCTACTTGATAATGGTGAATGATCATTGTAATGTGTTCTTGGGTTCGGTTTGCAAGAATTTTATTAATATTTTTGCATCGATATTCATAAGGGAAGTTGGTCTGAAGTTTTCTTTTATTGTTGGGTCTTTGTGGGGTTTTGGTATCAGTGTAAGAGTGGCCTCATAGAATGAATTGGATAGTGTTCATTCCATTTCCATTTTATGGAATAGCTTGAAGAGTATTGGTATTAGGTCTTCTTTGAAAGTCTGATAGAATTCTGCACTGAACCCACCTGGTCCTGGGCTTTTATTTGTTGGGAGACTTTTAATGATTGCTTCTATTTCTTTAGGGGTTATCGGAAAGTTAGATGGTTTATTTGATCCTGATTTAACTTTGGTAATTGGTATCTGTCTAGAAACTTGTCCATTTTTTCCAGATTTTCCAATCTTGTTGCTTATAGACTTTTGTAGTAGGATCTGATAATATTTTTAATTTTCTCGGAGTCTGTTGTTATATCTCCATTTTCATCTCTAATTTTATTAATTTACATACTGTCTCTGTGCCCTCTGGTTAGTCTGACTAAGGGTTTATTTATCCTGTTGATTTTCTCAAGGATCCAGCTCCTGGTTTTGTTGATTCTTTTAGTTTCCACTTGGTTGATTTCAGCCCTTAATTTGATTATTTCCTGCCTTCTACTCCTCTTGGGTGTATTAGCTTCTTTTTGTTCTAGAACTTTCAGGTGTGCTGTTAGGCTGTTAGTATATGCTCTCTCCAGTTTCTTTTTGGAGGCATTCAGAGCTATGAGTTTTCCTCTTAACACTGCATTCATTGTTTCCCATAGGATTGGGTAAGTTGTTTTTTCATTTTCATTAATTTATAGGAAGTCTTTACTTTCCTTCTTTATTTCTTCCTTGACCATGTTATCATTGAGCAGAGCATTGTTCAGTTTCCATGTGTATGTGGGATTTGTTTTGTTGTTGTTGCCATTGAAGACCAACCTTAATCCGTAGTGATCTGATAGGAGGCATGGGATTATTTCAATCTTCTTATATCTGTTAAGGTTTGTTTTGTGACCAATTATATGATCAATTTTGGAGAAGGTACCATGATATGCTGAGAAGAAGTTATATTCTTTTGATGTAGAATGAAAAGTTCTATAGATATCTGTTCAATCCATTTGGTTCATAGCATTTGTTAGTTTCACTGTGTCTCTGTTTAATTTATGTTTCCATCATCTGTCCATTGTTGACAGTGAGGTGTTGAAGTCTCCCACTATTATTGTGTGAGGTGCAATATGTGCTTTGAGCTTTAGTAAAGTATATTTTATGAATGTGGGAGCTCTTGCATTTGGGGCATATATGTTCAGAATTGAGAGTACTTCTTGGTAGATTTTTCCTTTGATTAGTATGAAGAGTCCTTTCTTAACTTTTTTGATGACTTTTGGTTGAAAGTCAATTTTATGCTATATTAGAATGGCTACTCCAGCCTGTTTCTTGGGGCCATTTGCCTGGAAAAATTTTTTTCTAGTCCTTTACTCTGAGGTTGTGTTTGTCTTTAACATGGAAGTGCGTTTCCTGGATGCAGCAAAATGCTGGGTCCTGTTTGTGGATCCAGTCTGTCAGTCTATGTCTTTTTATTGGGGAGTTGAGACCATTGATGTTAAGAGATATTAAAGAGTAGTAATTGTTGTTTCCTGTTATTTTTGATGTTGTTAATGTGGTTATCTTCTTTTGAGTTTTTTGAAAGATTACTTTCTTGCTTTTTCTTGAGTGTAGTTTCTCTCATTGATTTGGCATTTTCCATGTATTCTTCTTTGTAGGGCAGGTTTGTGGAAACATACTGTGCAAATTTGGATTTTTCATAGAATATTTTGGTTTCACCATCTATGATTATTGAGAGTTTTACTGGGTATAGCTGCCTGGGCTGGCATTTGTGTTCTCTTAGAGTCTGTATGAGATCTCTCCAGGATCTTCTAGCTTTCATAGTCTCTGGTGAGAAGTCTGGTGTAATTCTGATAGCCTTTATATGCTACTTGACTTTTTCCCTTACTGCTTTTAATATTCTTTCTTCGTTTTGTGTATTTGGTGGTTTGACTATAATGTGACGGGAGGAATTTCTTTTCTGGTCACATGGTGTAAGTGAATAGGAAAAAACATGTAAACACATGGTGTAAGTGAATAGGAAAAAAACCTCAGAATACCCATGATACAACTCATAGACCTATTTGGCGTTCTCTAGGCTTCTTGTATACCTATGTTCATCTCTTTCTTCAGGTTAGGGAAATTTTCTTCCCTCTCTTCTATACCTATTATCCTCAGGTTCTGTCTTCTCATTGCATCCTGGATATCTTGGATGTTTTGGGTTAGGAGCTTTTTGGATTTTGTGTTTTCTTTGACTGTTGTATCCATGTTTTCTATGGTATCTTCCACACCTGAGATTCTCTCTTCCATCTCTTGTATTCTGTTGGTGATGCTTGCATCTATGACTCCTGATTTCTTTCCTATGTTCTCTAACTCCAGGGTTGTCTCTCTTTGTGATTTCTTTATTGTTTCTATTTCTGTTTTTAATTCCTGAATTTTTTTGTTCATTTGTTTGACTGTGTTTTCCTATAATTCTTTAAGGGATTTCTGTGTGTCCTCTTTAAGGGTTTCTAGTTGTTTACCTGTGTTCTCTTGAATTCTTTAAGGGAGTTATATATTTCCTTCTTAAAGTCTTCTTTCATCCTCTTGATAAGTGATTTTAAGTCTGAGTCTTCCTTTTCATGAGTGTTGGGCTATCCAGGGTTGGCTGTGGTGGGATAGCTGGGTTTTGATGCAGCCAAGTAGTCTTGGTTTCTGTTCCTTATCCCATTCTCACTTCATCCGTACTTCTATGAGGGTGCTCCCCCACCAATCTACCCATTCTTGCCTCACCACCCTAGCATCCCCTTGTGCTGGGACATCTCACCTTCACATGAACAAGGGCCTCTTCTCCCTTTGATGCCAGACAAGGCCATCCTCTGCTACATATGTATCTGGAGCCATGGATCCCTCCATGTATATTCTTTGGTTGGTGATTTAGTCCCTGTGAGTTCTCTGCAGGGGGGAGGGTCTTCATATAATTTACAAGCAAATGGATGGAACTAGAAAAAAATCATTCTGAGTGAGATAATCCAATCACAAAGGAAAACACATGGTGTAAGTGAATAGGAAAAAAACCTCAGAATACCCATGATACAACTCATAGACCATATGCAGCTCAAGAAGTAGACAGACCAAAGGATGGATTTTCAGTACTACATAGAAGGGGGAACAAAATAATCATGGGAGGTAGAGGTTGGGAAGGACATGTGAGGAAGAGAGTAGGGGGAGGGGAAAGGGGACAGGAATAGGTGTGGGAGGAGATGGGGGAAGATATAGAGAGAGTTAGGAAATTGAACAAAGGTATGTAGTAAGGGGGAATGGGAAACTGGGTGTAGCCATCAGAAAGTCCAAGATGCCAGGAAACCAAAAAGCTCCCAGGAACCAACAGGAATGACATTAGCTGAAATACCCAACAATGGGGAGAGAGAACCTGTAGAATCCATATTCAGAAGTTAGGCAAAACCTTCCAGTTGAGGGATGTGGAGACCCACCCATCTCAAAAATATTAACTCAGAATTGCTCCTGTCTAAAAGAAATTACAAGGACAAAGAGTGGAGCAGAGACTGATGGAAAGGCCATCAAGAGACTGTCCCACCTGGGGATCCATCCCATATTCAGCTATCTAACCTAGACATTATTATTGATATGAGCCTGATATAGCTGTCTCATGAGAGGCTTTGCCCCAGTCTTACCAATATAGATGTGGATGCTTGCAGCCAACCATTGGACTGAGCACAAGGACCCCAATGGAGGAGTTAGGGGAAGTACTGAAGGAGATGAAGGGGTTTGCAACCCCATAGGAAGAACAACAATATCATACTTTTTAAAACAAAATGATGAATATCATCCTCATTAACAGTTTTAGAAGTGAACTAGTGTACCCAATGTAAAAAAAAAAATGAAAACAAACAAAAGAGCAGAAAACCCCTATTTTTTTATATTAAGACTGAAAATTTTGCTTGATCCTGTTATATGCTTGTGTTTGTTTGACAGAGTATATGGAGTGTATGTTAGTGTACGCTAACTAAAAATAGAGAACAAATCATAAAACTGGTACTGCTTGATTGCTTGTTCTCTAGGGCACATAAACTACAAGCACCAGCAGATGTATGACAAGTTGGTATAATCTGCATCTTGTGGTTAGGATATCTGCATTTTTCATGTGACTAGAAGCAAAGTTATGCAAATATTTCAAATTTCAATTCTTTCATTGATAACATATGAATGGAGTTAGAATACTCATTAAAGTTCTTCCTATCATAGGCCCATCTGTGTTTCTTTGTCTCTGAAAGCAGAGGAGGCTGTCTACAAAACAAGTGCAGCAGGACTTTATAAATGATACTTATCATTTGTTGTGCCACAAAAGTTATCAATTTGGCAGTTTAAAGGTTATTATGATATAATAATATACAGGGCAAAAGTAAACTGCTTAAAAGCAGTTAGGTATGCAAATTTAAAGTACTGCCACAAGGTCGAACAGATGTCTGAAATTTTAGTTGATTGTGTTTATTCATTCTAAAAATGTTTACATAATGCATTCTATGCTATTTTCTCAAGTAAATTTGCATGGAAATGTATGGATGGTGTGGGATCTGCCATATTTAATCATGCACACTTGCCATTGTCTTCTGGTAATATTATGTCTGTGTCATTTGTTGAAGGATCTACTCAGGGGAAGGTCAGTTAGTCATTGGAGCAAAGGTTTCTGTTACTGTGTAGTTAGGTAGAAATGTGTATAGATGATAGCTGGCAAGAACACCAAGGTTTATGATAGAGAATTTGTAAAACAACCTCATTTATTCCCAAGAATGTAGGTATGAATTAGTACGTAGGTGTGTACCTCCAGGTACTTAGTGCAATGCTAAGATGTTCAATGTCTATTTCTCATTGTAAATTTATGGTTTTATTTAATGTATATGCTATCCTACATGAATATTAGTCAAAGAACAACATTTTTGGAATTAATCTTTATTAAAATGTATTAGTGTTTTATTTGTTCATTAGTTTTACAGTATTTCTTCTCTATCCAAGCTTGATTCATTTCAATTGCTTCTTTAAGAAATGATTAATATCCTTTTGTTAGAGCAATTAAAATTCAAGGCCACAGTCCAAACTGTATTTTCAATGGCTATAATTAAGGCAGTATACAAAGAAGTATGTATATATAACATTTTTGAAATACTTTTCAAAAAATTCCTTCTCTCTCTTTTTCTCTCCCTCTCTGTGTTTTTGTGTATGTGTGTATGTTTGTGTGTGTGTGTCTGTGTGTGTGTGTATGAGTGTGTGTGAATGTGTATTTACATTGGTGTGTGTGTGTGTGTGTGTGTGTATGTGTATGTGTGTGTGTGTGTGTTAGAAGACACCCTGTGGGGTGAGTTTTCTTCTTTAGCATGTAGGTCCCCAAGATTAAAATGAGAGTATCAGGCATGGAGGCAGGTGACTTTACATGAATTATGTTAGTGGCTTTGTTATCCCAAAATTATATTACTGCCCTACCATTACATGCTCCAGTCAGATGTGTATTCAGCCACAAATTATACCTTAACTAAATCTGAAAGCCTTACTTGGAGGATATCAAACTATTAAGAAGGTTATTTCTCAACATTTGCAGACAATAAGGCATTTGTTTTTTCCCTCATGCTTGACAGCTTAAAATTATTATAGTAGTAATATTTTATGATTATCAATAAACAGTTTTTGATAATTAGATAATCTGTATATGCTACTCAATATTATATTTAAAATACAGCTTTCCAAATTTTAATAGCTTAGCAAAACTAGTTCTTTCAATTTGTTTTAGAATTATCCAATTTCAAACTTTTTTCAATATTTTTAATAAAACTCTTCTCATATATCTCTACCTGGACATAGATTTATCATTTTAAGATATTTTATCATTTTAAAATGTTTTGTTTTCTTATTTTTGTCATTGGATGGGATAGAGCACTGAGTTTTGTTTATGTTTGATCAGCATCACAATATAAATGTACATCAACTAGTGAGCACTTACATATAATAATACTAAGATTAAAGGTAAAAGAGATCATTGTGAATAAATACTCTGAACATACCTAAGTTACATTCTCTGATTCCATATGGTAGAATGAGAGAGCTGTCTGCTGCAAGTTGTCCTCTGACATCCACCAATCTATGATGCATTCATCCCAACACACATAAACATGTGTGTGTGCACACAAACACACACACGCACACACACAAACATACACACTACATGCATAGTGAAGTCTAGTTTTCATTGTCAAATTGACACAGGTAGTTACCTGGAAGAAGCATCTCTAAGAATGTCTGTGAAGTATTGTGTTATCATGATAATCTATATGGGAAGACCTGACCACAGATTATCAATACCATTCCCTCTTATTCCTTAGCTTATAGATCCTTGATTGTGTAAGTTTAGAGAGAGGGACTGAGCACTTGCATGGATGTATTTCTTCATTGCTCTTTGCTTTCTGATGTGGTCATAATATGATCAGTTCCTACAAACTCCTTCATTTCATCATTATGGTGAAGTACAAACTAATACAAACTCTCCTTTACAATTTTTTTGGAGGTAAGGTCAGAATGTTCTAACACAACAAGAGAAAAACTAAACCAAAACAAACATCCAAAAGCACTAAGAAACAAACATATGTTTACACATGCATATACAAATGTAAAAAACAACTACTAAGACAAACATTTCTACTATTCTTTATTTAAGGCCAATAGCCATATTAAGTAGCTAATTCTTTATTTAATTTTTATCCATTTTTTTTCCTACTGTGACACATCAAGTTCAAAATCAATGAAGTTCAGACATTCAATACAGAATTTAAAGTATTCTGATTAGTTAACAAGACTCATTGTATCTTTACTTCAGAAAAATAAAACATTCTATTTGAATAGTACTCTTTTAATATAAAAATGTGCAAGATAGATAGATAGTAAAACTAATATTAATTGACTATTTCTATAAGCTTTGTTTCATATAAAAACTAAGAATAGTGGTAGAAATGGGGCTGGATAGGTGCTCTAGCAGTTTGTCCCACTACCTTCTCCTCTAATGTATATAGCTTCAATTCCCACAATCCACATAGTTTCTCCCTACCACCTGGTGTTTGATGTCCTGTTTTGTCCACCTTGGGCACCATGCACACAAGTGGTGCAGATAAGAACATACTGGCAAAACACCCATATATTAAAAGAAATTAATAGCAGGATATAATCTTCAATATAATTTAATTATGAACAAATGAATAGTGCATCACTCAGTTTTAGCAATATAATAAATTGAATTATAACAAGACGTATACAGTTTACTATTAGAGTATTTTTTTTAGATTTATTTATTTTATGCATACGAGTACATTGTAGGTGTCTTCAGACACACCATAAGAGGGCATCAGATCCCATGACAGATGGCTGTGAGCTACCATAAGGTTACTAGGAATTGAACTCAGGACTTCTCAAAGAGAAGTCAGTGCTTTTAACTGCTGAACCATCTCTCCAGCCCTAGAGTATTTTTTAATAAGACTATAATTCTGTCTGTGATATATTGGGAAACAAAAGGATAATTCAACTCTATTGGTTAAGAGATAATATTTCCTCATTAACTTATATTGATGTAATATGAATATTAGATTATAGGTAAAATGTGAAGGTCTAAGTTACATGTTAAGACCTAGGTAAATTTCAAAGGTCTAGGTGAAATATTAAGGTCCAGGTAAGAGTTACCTGATTAGCCTGCCATTATAAGGACACTTTCTAATATGTTTCTGTTGTTACTAGGACACTTTCTAAAGTCAGGACTGATTACTTACTGTGCTATGTTCTGTGCCCTTGGAAACCAATCATGATAGAAGTCTGTAGAACTATTTTATATAGTTACATACAAAAAGCTTAGACTCAATCCAACTACCTAACAGCTCTTTCTGCACATCTGTCCAAGTTCTTATGGTATTTACCTTTATAAGCTTTCCCTGGGATGGAATACAGCATTAAGAGTGATACATGCACCAATATAAGATACTATTTGTAATAAGACTTCTGATTGAAGTAGTGTTCTAGTAAAACTTAAGTTCCTAAGACTTTCCCAGGAACTGACATCCTCTTTGGCAGAAAGAGGCATGTAAGTGGGTAGGTAACTGACACCCTGGTTGGCTCATTAAGATAAGAGTTAGACAAGTCCCATTCTTGTATAGAAGTTAGAACATGAACATTAAACATGGTAAGTCCCCCACCATAGTTGAATACCCCATCCAGTGAAAAGAAGATAAATGTACAACAGCATGTTTTTAAGGAAATTCTCATATCCCTAAATCCTGAATGGTGAAATAACTTGGCACAGATGTCTATGGACTGGGGTCTTAAAAACCCTGTAGGATGTTATTAAGAATCAGAATCCAGATTCAGGAACTGACCCATACCCCCAGTCAACCTGTCCAGGAGCATATCCTCAATAAATTATCCTTGTTTGACTGAGCTGAGTTGTTTGTATAGTTTGTGAGCCAATTTCTAGACTCCAGCGATTAATACTATTACAAAATAATGCTAGAGAGTGGTGTGATAATAACTGATTTGGTAAACACATATCAACCACATATAGGTAACTATAAAATTCAAATAATTCCACTGCATGGAAAACTTTTGGTTACAGGCAAATTAAATATGTATCAGCCCCATGCTACTCATATATCCACTGTAGAGTAACAGCACCAGGTTTCTCACATTCCAAAGATTATTGGATCTTATCACTGGTAAGTAAACAGACAAGAAACTGACTTGGCTACACCACAACCTAGGAAGCTTATAGAAGTCATATTTTATAGACAGCTTAGAATTTTAGAGAGTGAGTCCCTGACTACAATAAGGAAGATCATGTGAGCAGAAATGTAGACATAGTGCTGAAGTAATAGATGAGAACTTACATCCTCATTCACAAGCACCAGGCAGAGAGAGCAAATTCTAAATGGTATGGACTTTTCAAAACCTCCAAGGCCACCATCAGTAACATAACTCTTCTAACAAGACTACACTTCCTAAATCTTCCATAAACCAGGAACCAAACACTCAAATATATGAAGCTGTGATGATCATTCTTATTAAAAAATGTAGAATTTGACTTATACCAAAACTTAGTGATGAATAAAATGAGATCAATATGATATGACAGTGTTTTTCTACACAAACAGCCTGTAAGAATGTGGCAAGAATCATGATGGATGGTGGACAACAGCAGATTACAAACCCATTGTGCGAAAATAAATGAATCTACACATAGAAGATCTACTGCTCCTCTAACAGAGATGTACAGAGAACATAGGATTTAATACAACATGCTAATATCAGGATTAGAGATGGCAACTCAAAAATAACTAAGACTGTCAAGCAAAGTCTGCCAGCTAAAATGAACCCTAATAATAGGTTCAGAGACACAAAGCCTAGAGCCTACTGAGAGATGGAATTCACAGTGGTAAAACCTGAAGAGCCACCAGAGGCTGACTTCCAAACCTAAACCTGTCATCCTGCTCTTGCCTGCAGCTGGACACAGGTAGTTAAATGGGTTATAGATACATTTTCAGGATGGGCTGAAGCTTTCCCCACCAAACATGAATCCACATCCATGGTGACTAAGAAGCTCATATAGGATATACTACTGAAGTATGGGCTTCCTCAGACAATTCCTCAGACAATGGGCCGGTTTTTGTGTCCCAGGTAATCAGAGATTAGCCAATATTCTGGTGATTGATTTTAAACTTTAATGTGCATATAGACCCCAGAGTTCAGGGCAGGTAGAGAGACTAAACAAAACCCTAAAAGAGACCATAATTAAATTGACCTAATAGTCTGGCAATGATAGAATAGCTCTTCATCACTTCACTTTCTACAGGGTATGAAACCTTCCTCATGACATGGAACTTCTCCTTTTTAAAGTCCTATATGGGATATTACCCTCCATTATTCTTAACATACAGGCAGGGGTCATCACTGAGTTTAAGAATTCCCAATCGATCTCAAAATCCTATATGATCACAAAATTGTCCAAGGGACTCATAAACATACATGGCGTAAACATTGTGTTCTCTATGAAACAGAAAACTTATGGTTATAAACCATACTTCTGGTTATAAAGAGACATTATCAGTCCCTCCAAAACCTAGACAACAAAGTCTATGAGCTCCAGGAAGCCCCATTATTGGGCCTTCTAGTTACCAGAGTAAAGGGGGTGGGTGAGAGACAGGATCTTTTGGGTTCAGAATCCACCTTAGAAAACCTGACATAAACTTAAACTTCAGTTAACTAACAGATCAGTACCTAGCCTCAATTTCCAGGTTATCCCCCCAATAAGACCTGTATCTAACACCACTTTCCATTTTATTTCCCAACAAATCTGCACATCCAGGTTATAAGCATGACCCTGACATTTTACTTACTAACAACCACTAATCAGGAGGAAATAAGTTAAATTTATGGTTTGGCTTCCAGCACCAGTCAATTATGTTAATGGCTATAATGGACCACCAATCAGATATGTACCATGGTGTTTCTTCACATTCTGCTCTATCGAAAATGTCTGGCCAAACCACAAGTTTAAAGATCCTAATGTTATTACATCAGAGTTGGCTACTGGTTGGTCTTTTGGGGCTCATGAATGCTTCCTGGTATAACAGTATCATATGTCATGAAAATAAACAAGACAAATAAAAGCATATTTTTATTTTAGATTTTTTGTAGAACATAACTTGTGTAAATATAATGGACATTTCAAATATTGAACATATTTTATTTCTTTAAACATAATTTCTTAAAAATTATTTTTCATATACTTTCTTTTTAATTTAGAATAAGAAGTCGTATTTTTGAAACTAAAATGAAGCATTACATTTCACTATTTTTTCAATTTGATCTTGCTGATACTATTGGTCAAGTGTACCTGACTTAAGATGTTTGATGAAGTACATTAGGGCTAAGGCAGTACATAAAACTTCCTTTAGGCCCCTTTAGAATATTCCTGATTTCTGCTAGTTAGTCTTCAGTGAAAACTTTGCTGCTTGGGAGCATCAACAACTTTCTCTCTCAGATTTCCTGGTTTGGGATTTTGATTAACTTTAAATAAAAAATCATGAGGCACATAAAATTTCCTTTTTTTTATTGTAGTAATCAAAAAATATTAGCATTTGCTTGCTAGAGGCCAGTGGGAATCTCTTTATACAAATTAATTCATTTTCTTTCAGTGTTTTTCTCTCTACTATGCCTGTAGTTACTGCTGCATCATCAGTTTTATAGTATCATAAGCTCATATTTTTATTGTTTGAATCAAATGCTGAATAATGAATTTGGGAGAACTTTCTTTTGCCTGAGTGCAATATTTTGTGATATATGTTTTTCATCTGTCAATCTTTTGGGCTTGGGTTATGTGGGACTATGCTGTCATCACTTCTTCAAGTGAGGTACTCACTGTTACTTTGTGTAGTTTTGTCACAAACAGAAAGGAAGGCACCAAGTCTTCGTCAGTGTCTGCTTTCTAAACTTTAGTGTATAGTCCATTTTTGGACAATGTTCAGCATGCCAGGCTTATCTGGTTTTACTAAGATTATGAATCTATCTGAATTTGTGTGGTTTGAGGCTGTAGTTTTTTATTGTTCTTTCCTACTTGATTCCATCAACAATCAACATATTTTATATTATATTAAAGCTCAAACTCTTACTGGATCAATCTAAAATTGTATTTATTAATTGGAACCATTGGCTTTCTGTTTCAAATATCTAAAATAAATATCAGATGGCTGTGCTCACAAATAAACTTCTGTTATTTGAGTTTGAAGCTAGAACATCCATGCACATCTTTTCAGTTTAATTTTATTTGTTCTAAGGTACAAAATATATGTCATAAACATACTCTTGATTTTCTTTTCACATGTTACAAATGACATTCTGCCAATATGACAGTAGTAAAAATACTAATAATCTACATTTGCTCCACATATTATCTGGACAATATAAATGACATTTTAAAAATTTAACCTCTACAAATACAAACTAACCTTTGTCAAAGATTAGCAAATAATGTTGACAGAGAGTATATCTATATTTCCAACTATGTCAGTGAAGATTATGATTGTCATGATTAAAACTATGTTTGAAACTGTCTTTTTATAGAAGCCACATTCATAGATTTTGCAAAAGAAAAAATTCAAATGCAGTAATTTATTAACTTTCTGATATTGCTTATTAAACAAATAACAAGTTGGGCATTCTTCATGACTTAGGCAATGTTCTGTGATTTGTCCATTAGGAATCAAAAAAATGACAAAAGGCTAGCTCATTTTCTAATGAGGAACAAAAGTCAAACAGTTCAAAATAAGTTAAATTATATAAATTGGGTATGTATGTATGTTTAAGAATAAAAAATAACATGGAAACTTCTGTGGTTCACTTTTAGATTTATAGGATCATGAAAACCAAACATTAGGATAAACTACAGAGAAAAAAATTTTGTTTATAATGCTGAATGGTATTTTTAGACATGAGCAAACATATAAGAACTAGGGAAATTTTTCCATGTGTTTTGACCACAAAGTATCAGTTAAGTTTAACCTCATACCGAAATAAATTCTGTTTTTTATCATTTCAACCAAGTCTCAAAATGTACTTCAGGTTGACATGGAAACAATCCAGCTTGGCCTCAAACACAAAGCACTCTTCTGTCTCAGTATCTTAAGTGTTGGACTTCTGAGAATGTGGTTTAAGTTTGGTTTTCTGAATACATATTTTTGTTGGCATGATGAGACAATGATTGTTACTGGTATTTAGTGATCAACTACCTTCAACAAAGAATCACCATGTTCTATATATTATGGACAATAATATTTATAAATATGCTATGAAAATATGAATTACTTTTTTTATTTTTATATAAAAAAACAAGAAGGTGTTAGTTGAGGAAGGCAAGAATGAGAGAGCAGAAAGACAGAATCCTGAAGTATATGCATATAAACTTATTTAACAAGATCAGCATCATTTGGGCTATGATAACAATGTAATAATGGGTGATAATGGAAGAGGTCAAAACCTATTCAAGAGGCTATAGCAACAATTTTGGTAAGTGCTGATGAATGATAACACGATCCTTAAAATAGAAGATGGGTGATGGAAAGTGAATGAAGCGATTATGTTTGTAGTGGAGGACATACGTTTTGAATGCTATAAGAACCAGACTTAGTGAATGTGATGTTTGCTGGTATACCATTTGTAAATAAATCATATAAATACTCAGTGCTTGATTTTACAAGATAGACTTAAGAAACATGAGAATGATGAAATACACAATTTTAGTTGAAAATAATTGAAAATGCAAATAGAAACATAATTAACACCATGTTCGAAACTCAAGTTCAAATGGATCAAAGACCTCAACATAAAACCAAACACAATTAACAGGATAGAAGAGAAAGTGGAAGATAGCCTTGAATGCACTGGCATAGAAAATGATTTGTGAATAACACACCATTAGGACAGCCACTAAGATAAAAATAATAATAAAAAAAAGGACCTCAGGAAAATTTTTGGGAAACCAAAGAACATCATTAATTCAGCAAAGCAACAGCCTACTGGATGTGCACATATTTTTACCATCTCCACATGGAATAGAGTAATAATATCCAAAATATATAAATAACTAAAGAAATTACATATAAAAAAGCCAACATCAACAAAAAAGCAAATAAGCCAATTTAAAAAAAAGTATAGATATAAACTAAGAATTCTCAATAGAGGAACCTCAAATGGCTGAGAGACATAAAAAAATGTTCAACATCCTTGGACATCAAGGAAATAAAAATCAATATTGCATAACAATTCCATCTTATACCACTGGAAATGACTAAAATCAAAACACAAATGGCAAATCATGTTGCTGAAAATGTAGAGCATAGGAAGCAATCTTCCATTGTTAATAAGAGTACAAAACTGTACATCCACTATGGACATCAATATGGTGATTCCTCAGAAAATTGAAAATTGATCTATCTCAAAAGCCAGCTATTCCACTCTTGGGCATATACCCAAAGCATGGTAGTATATATAACAAGGAATATTGTGCAAACAATGAAGCTTTATTCATAATAGCCAGGAACTGGAAATAATCTTGAATTCTCTGAATTGAAGAGTAGATAAAGAAAATGTGGTACATTTACACAATGGTAAACAGTGGGGAATTAGTTGAATATATGCATATACATATACATGTGTGTGTGTGTGTATGTGTGTGTGTGTGTGTATGTGTGTTAGGAATTCTGTTGAAAGGCAAATAAGAACTGAAAGATATTGTTTGATGTATTTTTCATTTTAAAATGTCCACATATGAAAAGCAAATTTTTAAATTTTATAATAATTGATTTATTCATGAATGACAAAGACAATTGTGCTAAACTGTGTGATGTCTGACAACTAGGAATTTGAGACTGTCTGGAGCAATCTGAAAGGACTTGAGCTTCTTTGGACTATTTTACCAAATATTTTGATTTTCATCTTTTGTCACTTCCATACTTTGTAGTCCTTTGCCTTAATGGCTTTACCATGAGTGTTTAAGGGAGTATTTTGGGGTGCATCAGGGAAGGAGAATTTGCATAGTAAGTATTGACAGTTCTCTGTTTTCCTTTCAGATTCTTAGTTTTTTGTTTGTGTTAATTTGGCGATAGTCATCATTCATTTGTTCTGCCCCTTCAAGAAGTGTGTGGAAGCACCAAAACACCACCAAGGAGCAGATTCTGATGGAATCATACTAGGGTCTTTATTCAAGCTCAAGCTTGGGCTCATTGCCTATCCTGACATAGCAGGACAGGAAGGTGAAGCTCTGAACCTTCAGCAGCACAAAATTTTATGGAAAGAGTGAACAAGTGAAGGGATTTCCAGCCTCACAAGCATCTAATTAATAACTATTATAAGCCAACATGTGGATGTTCTGAAGCAAAACCATGAACAGTCATAAATGATCTGAAAGTACAATTGTAACTACCAGACTAACCCTGATGACCTGTTGCTAGGAAGAAACTCTGAGGTATCAACCAGAGACAAACTATGTAGTTCTTCATCAAACTTGGGTACAGCTTGGATTCAGCTGCCGGTCAAATTCTCAGGCCCCTTTTCTTTTAAAATGGAGGCCAGTCTCAAGATGGAGTAGGTCTAGCCCCACATTTCCTTCTTTCTCTGGTATCTACAAGGCCCAATCATGGGGCTTTGAGAAGCATGAAGGCTATGTTATGGAAGGACTAGTACTGACTTCTCATTGCCATAAGTTGAATACTCCCAAGTCTTTCTTTTAAGAACTGGCCCAATTTGTTAGAATGCAGGGGTCAAAGGTAAGGAGCAGAAGTAAAAGGGGGCCCAGTAGGGTGGATATCAGGAAGGTCAATCACAGAAAGCTGTTGAACTATGATTCAAACCAACCTTGTGCCTGTTCTCTTTCTCTATTTTTTTCCTGGCCAGGGTATTTCTAACATCAGTCATTGACTCCTTGGTTCCTTGAAAACTCCAGAGTGGTCAACACAAATACAGTATTCTTCTATAAGGGAGAAGGAGCCTCCACCTATTTTGGAGTGTTACCTCTGCCAGGGAACCCAGAGAATCTTGGAGGTGAGAGATTCATTTTTCTAATCTATATCAGTGTCTTTGCATTAGACCATCATAATGCTTGTTTTGTAACATCAGGGAAGCTATCCTTGATCCCATGCCTACCATGCCTAATCCTATGAGAACAGCCAGGGATATAGCAAACATTCATTATCACTTGACTCTTCTTAGGACTGATCCAGATGTTCCATCTAGGAAGTCTAGAACTTGGTCATGTGTGTACATATATTTTTTTTGTCCTGGAGTAATATAGCCCTCTAGGCACATAGGGTAAGCCCTGCAGTGCATGCTCAACAGGGATCAGGTATTTATCATAGTCTGAATTCTTCCCATAGGTCTGGTTACAGAGGTGGCTATAGATCTCAGGGTCTCTTCCTATACAGGTGCTCTGACCTTCTATGAACTGTAAGGTCAGCCTGACCTCATATTGTTGTTATATGCAAGCATTGGAGTTCTCAGTTTTGATACAGTTCCCAATTAGGGCCATGCCTTCAAACAAGTGTGGACTTATAGCATAGCCATGACTCAGTTAACTCAGGTCTAGATACATCGTTGACCTAAAAAGATTGTATCATCATGTTCCAGAGGGGGTCAAAGCTGTTATCATTTCATCTTCATGGTGTCTTTGTGAGTTTATTTGGGGCCTTGTTATGGGAAGATGGGAATGAGCCCTAGAGTTGGATTGGGATCCAAGCCTACTGAAGAAGTGTCAGTGGGGATTTAGCCAACAAGACTTTGGGGTTGAGAGCAATGGGAATGTCTAAACATAAAGTTAGACAGTGAACAAGACTCCAGCATCTATACCAGTAACATAAACTCTCAGTCAACAGGTCTTATTGGTAGTCTAACTTCCTGCTGTCATCTGTGAATCTAAGAACAAGAGGATTGTATTTCTCTCCATAACCCTGAGAAATGAACCTAGTCATGGTGATGAGGTCCTTATTGGGGGGACTTCCAGTCTACCCATCCAGTGGATAATTGTACCCAGGCCACACAAAAGAATGCCTCGTGACCACCACATTTCTTTGTATTGTTCATGGCTTTAGGAATGTCTTGGGCAGACACAAAAATCTTGGTGCTGGGTCTGCCATTACACCAAATATGAGTTACAGACATAACCTGGTGGGGACAGTCCTCAAGCTGTCCTACAGAGTACTCATCCCAGTTCTTTACCCATCAGATCACAGATGTCAACATGAAGATCTGGGAACCAGGTACCTGGGAGTATAGCCTGGGAAGTGGAATTGTCAATCTTCCCTGTGGACATATTGATGATGTCCCAGGTAAGGTAAAAGGGCTGGTGGGGTTGAATTTTGCAGTACATATAGTAAATAGGCTCATCAGCATTGCTATAACTTGAGTCTGAGAGGGTTAGAAGAATGATTGGTAGCCTGTCATTCTCTGTGGATCCTTACTACAATCTCATCAACCTTCAACATGGTGGGGATATTCAGAATGATGACATAGGGGCCTTTCCAAAAAGGCTACAGCATCCCTTGGCAAAGTCTCTTGACTATGACCCAGTCTCTGGGCCAGAATAGATGAGGCTCGGGAGGTGAACATGTTTCATAGAGGGCCAGGTATGTTTGTGGACCCATTGGATACCCTTAAGGTTGTCCAAAAGTTGGCAGTCATCTGTTTTGGTGATGACTTCTATCTGAAGGTTAAGAGTAATGAAAGGGAGAGAACTGAACATGATCTCAAAGGAGTTGAGTCCCATCTGGTACGGGGAGTTCTGTACCCTTTAAAGAGCAAAGGGGAGGAGAATCACACAGTTATTGCCAGTCTTTAAGGTCTCTTCTAGAGTCCTGTGCATCCTTTCTACCTGTCCTGAGATCTGGGGTCTAAAGGCACAGTTATGTTCCAATCAGTTCCCAGAATATTTGCTAATCCCTGATTTACCTGTAATACAAAAGCGGGTCTATTATCTGATCCTATAAGTTGAGGGAAACCATACATTGGAAGAATTTAATAGTTTCTTCACTACTGTTTGAGTGATATCATGTATTGTGGGAAAGGCCTCAGTCTATTCTGAAAAGATACATATAAACAACAATAAATATTTATATCCAAATTACCCTAGTTTTATCTCTGTGCAGTTTGTCTCTCAGTAGGCTCAGAAATTAATGCCTCTGAACCTATTAGCTGTGTTCTTCTTTTTAGCCACCATGTTAGTTAGTTGGCTTGTCTTACAGCTTTTGAAAACCTCAACTATCTGTGAATTAGTATTCCTAATCCTGATACTAGCCTGCAGTATCAAAGCCTGCATTCTCCGAACACTCATGTGGGAAGAGTAGTAGATCTTCTGAAGTAGGAATAGTCCCATTATTTTTTGTCACAATGAGTTTACCATCTGCTGTTATCCACCTTCCTTCATGACACTGGGACATGGACAAATTCCTAGCCCAGGTTATACCTTCCTTTGAATACTTTGGTTGGTCAGGAAGCGTACAGTTCTCCGGATCCAGGGAGGGCAAGAGCAAGAGAGGTCTAATTTTTAGGGCATAATGTCAGGTTGCTTCATCTGCCCTATTTTTACACTCTGAAACCAGGTCCTTCCATCCCAGGTATCCTGAGCAGTTGATAATGACCAGCTTTTTAGGTCCTCATAGAACCCTTAGTAGAGAGAGAATTTCCTCATTTTTTTATATTATTTCCTTCCCCTATCCTTCCCTGTAAATAACTCCATAGACATGAGCAATAGCAATGCATGCCAGCTATCTGTGTAAATATTAAGTCTCTTGTCTTTTCTGAGCTCCAACACCTTGGTTAGAGCTATCAGTTCAACTTTCTGGGATGATATTCCTGCAATGAGTGGATCTGCTCTTATGATCTCAATGTTTTGAGAACACTGCTGCCATAAAATACCACTGTCCACCCTCAATGAACCTGCTGCCATTGGTGAACCACGTTACTTCTGCATCTGTCAAAAGGGTACACTGAATATCTTGTCTGGTCCCATGGTTGTGGGCCAAAATGTCCTAGCAGTCATGCAGTGGCCCATTGAGGTCTGAGTCAGGCAACAGGATAGCAGGACTCAAAGCAGCTATGGCCTGGGTGGCTATCCTACTGGGATATAAGAAGCAAGACTGGTAATGAGTCTTTCTGGCATTGGTGAACAGTTTAAGTATGCTTTTGATAGTATAAGACATGGTGATGGTCAGACTTTGGCCCAGTGACGTTTTTCAGCATACTTAAACCATGTGGGTAATTGCAGTGATGATGCACAAACAAGAGGGCCACCCTCTGGCTACCAGGTCTAATTTCATTGAGAGGTAGGCCACTGGTCTATGCCAGGGTCCAAGAGTCTGAGACAATACCACTTTTGCTAGCCCAGATCTCTAGTCCACGAAGAGATAAAAGGGTTGAGTGACATCTGACAACCCTATGTCTGGTACAGAAGGTAAGGTCTTCTTTAATTCAGCAAAGGTTTTCTACCTGCTTAGTTGTTGGTGGTTCCCCTGTGGGGCCATGAACCAATTTCCTGGTCTCAATTTGGACCCTCTCTTTTTCTTCTGTGGTGAAGTGAAACTCCAAGAGATTGTGGTAGTCTTGCCAAGTGGTTTGGTGGGTGAAGAGAATCATCTTTAAGACCCTAATTACATCTCTAAGGTTGTCTGAAAAAGGGGCATTCATATTTCTCCAAATATAAAGCTCACTAGTGACAAAGAGCCAATAGTGGTGTGGTTGATTTCCCTGATCATCAACTGGACCAGCTGAGTGCAAGGATAGGACATAGGATTCAGGCTTGTCCCTGAAGCAGCCATCCTGCCACCCCTGACCCCCTACAGCTGAAACAGCTACTGTAGTGCTGCCTTTGGCAGAGGCTGCAGGGGCTGCTGCTCTGTCTGAAGAGAATAATATAATGCGGTGTTGCAGAGGAAGATGACATTCTCTTCCATTCCTCCACAGAAGATTGGGTAGAAGGATGATGTGCAGTTGGGTAGTCTAGTATATCCTTTTTGGTATCCTGGGGCTTCTTGCAAGCCAAGGCAAAATTCCCTGCCTGTTGTCTCATGGAAAAATGGTTTAAGTCAAAAGGACAGGTCCTCTAGGTGGTCTCACCAGACCACTACATCAGTAATTTAGTCCAGGTAATTTGGGTTTTAAAATGACCTTTTCAATCTCTTGAAACAATCGCAGATCAAAGGATCTCTCCCAGGGTCAGCCAATGCTGAAGAAAGGCAATTCTGGCCTGCAAAATGTGGTTAGTTTATGCCTTCTGATGGTGACAGAAAGATTCTGTCTACTAATTTTAACATCCTTAAAATGGCTAAGAAGCAATTCCAGTGGAGGTGAGGGCACCTGTTCCATATTATCATCTGTCAAAGTCAAAGTTGCCTGGTAACAAAAACCACAAGAGTAGACAATTAGTCCCCGCATAAACAATAACATACATAAACACAAGAAGATTCCTCCTCTCTTCTCCATCAGGAGGAAATAAAATAACAAACAGCAGGTGCTCACGGCTTCCCAATCCTGTGCCTAATCACAATTGAGACACCAAAGTCTCCCAATTGGGACAGGAATGTCTTCCAGTCCCCTGTGGTGACTATTTTCCATCATGTTTACCTAGTCACTTAGACCTCCAATGCAAGTTTTTTTAAGCCCCTGTTCAGAACAGAGTTACAGAACAGAATTACCATAGTGCTGCACAGAGTACAGAGAACAATATTTTTGCAGAGCAGAACTTAGCACACAGAACAAACTTAATACAGTGTTGCACAGCACATATGGAACAAACTTAATGCAGTACTGCAAAAAGCACATGGAACAAAATTAATGCAGCAGCATAAGAACTCATAGACAGATTTACCCTAGGGTCAGAAACAGATAGGGATTTCTTACCAGCTGGTATGGATACCCTTCCAGCTGGTAGTCTTAGGGGTTGTGTTGTCTTCCGACCAACTCACCAAAATATTGGACTCATCACCCACACTGACACTGCTGAATGGCAGGGTGAAACCCTGAGCAATCAGGAGAACAAGGTTTTAATAGGAAAATGTAAGCAAGTGAGGAGGTTTCCAGCCTGGCAAGCATCTAATTGAACGACTATTATAACACAACAGGTAGGTACTCTGAGGCAAAACCTTGAACAATCACAAATGGTCTGAAAGTACAACTGATAATCTGTTGCTAGGGAGAAGCTAGGGAGTAACTCTGGGAAATTAGCCAGAGAAAAACTATGCAGTTCTTCCTGGAACTTGGGTGCAGCTTGGGTTAAGTTGGAGATCAAGTATTTTTGTTGTTATTGTTGCTGGGTATTATTTATTATTATTATTATTATTATTATTATTATTATTATTATTATTATTATTATTATTTCAGAATTTTGGAGGGATATTTTATTTATTTATATTTCAAATATTATCCCCTTTCCTGGTTTCCCTTCTGCAAACCATATATCCCATCCTCCCTCCCCCTACTTCTATGAGAGTGCTCACCTACTTGTCCACCCACTCTCACCTCACTCCCTGGCATTCCCCTACACTGGGGCATCAAGTCTTTCCAGGACCAAGGGCCCTCCTCCCATTGATGTCCAACAAGGCCACCCTCTACTACATATGAGGATAGAGCCAGGGGACCTATCATGTGTACTCTTTAATTGTGGTTTAGTTCCTGGGAGCTCTGGGGTTTCTAGTTGATTGATATTGTTGTTCTTCCTATGGAATGCAAACCCCTTCAGCTCCTTCAAGTCCTTTCTCTGCCTCCAGCATTGGGGATACCTTGCTCAGTCCAATGGTTGGCTACATGCGTCGACCTCTGTATTTGCCAGGCTCTAGTCGAGTGTCTCATGAAATACTTATATCAGACTCCTGTCAACATGTACTTCTTGGAATCTAAAATAGTGTCTGGGTTTGTTGTCTGTATATGGGATAGATCCTCAGGTAAGGCAGTCTCTGGATGACCTTTCCTTCAGTCTCTGCTCCACACTTTGTCTCCATATTTCCTCCTATGAGTATTTTTCCCCTTTCTAACAAGGACTGAAGCATCAACACTTTGGTCTTCCTTTTTCTTGAGCTTCATGTGGTCTGTGAATTGTAACTTGAGTATTCCAAGCTTTTAGGCTAATACCCACTTATCACTGAGTGTGTACTATGTGTGGTCTTTTGTGATTAGTTTTCCTCACTTAAGATGATATTTTCTAGTTCCACCACTTACCTAAGAATTTCATGAATTCATTGTTCTAAATAGCTGAGTAGTAATTCATTGTGTAAATGTAACACCTTTTTCTGTATCCATTTCTCTGTTGAAGGATATATGTTTTGTTTTGTTTTTCAGATTTTGGATATTATAAATGAGGCAGCTATGAACTTAGTGGAACATGTGTCCTTGTTATATGTTGTAGCATCTTTTGAGTATATGTCTAAGAGTAGTATAGCTGGGTCCTCAGTTGCTACTATGTCCAATTTTCTGAGGAACCGACAGACTGATTTCCAGAGTGGTTGTATCAACTTGCAATCCCACTAACAATGGAGGAGTTTTTGACTTTCTCCATATGCTCCCTAGCATCGGCTGTTCCCTGAGTTTTTAATCTTAGACATTCTGACTGGTATGAGTTGGAATCTCAGGGTTGTTTTGATTTGCATTTCCCTGATGACTAAAGATGCTGAACATGTCTTTAGGTGCTTCTGAGCCATTCTGATTTCCTCCATTGAGAATTTTTTGTTTTGCTCCATACCCCATTTTAAAAAGAGTTATTTGCTTCTGTTGACTTTTATTTCTTGAGTTCTTAGTATACATTGGATATCAGCACTCTATCACATGTAGGACTGGCAAAGATCTTTTCATAATCTGTTGGTTGCCATTGTACCTTATTAACAGTGTCCTTTGCCTTATTGAAACTTTGAAATTTTATGAGGTCCCATTTGTCCAATCTTGATCTTAGAGCATAAGGCATTGGTGTTCTGTTCAGGAAGTTTTCCCCAGTGCCCATGTTTTCAAGATTCTTCACCACATTCTCTTCTAGTAGTTTCAGTGTATCTGGATTTATGTGGAGGTCCTTGATCTATTTGGAATTGAGGATTGTACAAGGAGATAACAATGGATCAATTTGCATTCTCCTACATGCTAACCTCCAGTTAAACCAGCACCATATATTGAAAATGCTATCTGCTTTCCACTGGATGGTCCTTTCTCAAAAAGCTTGTGACCATAGGTGTGTGGATTCATTTCTGGTTCTTTGATGCTGTTCTATTGATCTACCTGCTTGTCTCTGTACCAATACCATGCAGTTTTTATCACTATTGCTCTTTAATACAGTTTGAGGTCAGGAATGGTGATTCACCCAGAAGTTCTTTTAATGTTGAGAATAGATTTCACTATCCTTGAGTTTTGTTATGCCAAAGGAATTTAGAAATTCCTTTATTACTCTACAAAGAATAGAATTGGCATTTTGATGGAGATTGCATTGAATCTGTAGATTATTTTTGACAAGATGACCAGTTTTCTATAGCAATCTGGCCAATCCATAAGCCTGGGAGATCTTTCCATCTTCTGAGATCTTTTTCAATTTCTTTCTTCAGAGACTTGAAGTTCTTGTCATATTCATCTTTCATTTGCTTGGTTAGAGTAGTACCAAGGTATTTAATGTTATTTATGACTATTGTAAAGGGTGTTGTTTCCCTAATTTCTTTCTTAGCCTGTTTATCCTTTGAGTACAGGACAAACTACTCATTTATTTGAGTTAAGTACATATCCAGCCACTTTGCAGAAGTTGTTTATCAGCTGTAGCAGTTCTCTGGTGGAATTTTAATGGTCACTTAAGTATACGCATATATTATCTGCAAATAGTGATATTTTGACTTCATGATTTTCAATTTGTATCACTTTGACCTCCCTTTTGTTGTCTAACTGCTCTGGCTAGGACTTCAAGTACTTTACTGAATAAATAGGAAGAGAGTGGACAGCCTTGTCTAGTCCGTGATTTTAGTGGGATTGATTCAAGTCTCTTTCCATTTAGTTTGATGTTGGCTACTAGCTTGCTATATATTATTTTTATCATGATTAGATATTGGCCTTGAATTCTTGATCTTTCCAAGACTTTTATCATGAAGGGTTGTTGAATTTTATCAAATCCTTTCTTGGAATGTAGTAAAATGATCATGTGGTATTTTTTCTTTGAGTTCATTTATGATGATGAATTTCTGTATATTAAATCATCTCTGGATCCCTTGGTTGAAGCCTACTTGATCATGGTAGATGATTGTTTTGATGTGTTTTTGGATTCAATCTGTGAGAATTTTACTGAGTATTTTTCGTCAATATTCATAAGTGAGATCGGTATGAATTTCTCTTTTTTGTTGGATCCTTGTGTGGTTTAGGTATAAGCATAATTATGTCTTCATAGAATGAATTGGGTAGTGTTTCTTCTGTTTCTATTTTGTGGAATAGTTTGAAGACTATTGATATCAGGTTGTCTTTGAAAGTCTGATAGAATTCTGCACTGAACCCATCTGTTCTTTTGATTTTTGTTGTTACAGTTGTTGTTGTTGGGTGTCTAAAGACTGCTTCTATTTCTTTAGCAGTTATGTGACTGTTTACATGGTTTATTTGTTCCTGATTTAATTTTGGTAACTAGTATCTGAGTAGATACTTTTTGTAGTAGGATCTGATGATTTTTTTGAATTTCCTTGGTTTCTGTTGTTATATCTCCCTTTACATTTCTGATTTTATTAATTTGGATACTGTCTCTGGGACCTCTAGTTAGTCTAGCTAAAGGTTTACCTATCTTACTTATTTTCTCAAAGAACCACCTTTGGATTTTGTTGATTCTTTGTAGAGTTCTTTTTGTTTCAACTTGGTTACTTTCAGCCCTGAGTTTGACTGTTTCCTGCCATCTACTCTTCTTCTGAGTATTTGTTTATTTTTGTTCTAGAGCTTTCATATCTTCTGGTAGGCTGCTAGGGTATGCTCTCTCCAGTTTCTGTTTGGAGGCACTCAGAGGTATGTGTTTTCCTCTTAGCACTGCTTTTATTATGTTCTACAGATTTCGGTGTGTTGTGCCTTCATTTCAATTAAATTATAAAAAGTCTTTAATTTCTTTGTTTATTTCTTCCTTGACCAAGTTATAATTGAATAGGATGTTGTTCAGCTTCCATGTGTATGTGGAATTTCTGTTGTTTCTGTTGTTATTTAAGATCAGCCTTAGTCTGTGGTGTTCTGATAGGATACATGGGATTATTTCAATCTTCTTATATCTGTTGAGGCCTGTTTTGTGACCAATTATATGGTCAATTTTGGAGAAGGTACCATGAGGTGTTTAGAAGAAGGTATTTTTTTCTAAAAAATAAAAATAAAAATAAAATAAATAAAAAATAAAAAAATAAAAATAAATAAAAGAATGTATTTTGTTTTAAAGTGCAATATTCTATAGATATCTGTTAAATCCATTTGGTTCATAATTTCTGTTAGCTTCACTGTGTCTCTGTTTATTTTCTATTTTCATGGTCTGTACATTGATGAGAGTTGGGTGTTGAAGTCTCACAATATTATTGTGTGAGGTGCAATGTGTGCTTTGAGATTTAGTAATGTTTCTTTTATGAATGTGGGTGCCCTTGCATTTGGGACATAGATGTTCAGAATTTTGAGTTCATCTTGTTAGATTTTTCCTTTGATGTGTATGAAGTGTCTTTCATTATGTTTTTGATAACTTTTAGTTGAAAGTCAATTTTATTTGATATTTATTAGAATGGTTACTGCAACTTGTTCCTTGAGACCATTTGCGAAGAAAATTGTTTTGTACTCTTTTACTCTGAGGTCGTGTTTTTTCTTTATCCCACAGACTTAGGTCCAGAGTGCATATGGAGATGGAGGCTGGTCCTAAGATGGAGTTGGTTTGTCCTCTCATCTTAAATTCCACAGCATCTTTCTGTGACACTCTGTCTGTAAAATTAGGCTATTGTTGTCTGATTAGGAAAGGTTTCAGATATTTTTACCAGTTTGTAATTTAACAAGATCAAATACTGTGATAGGCTAAGTAGATGCAACCATAAATGAAGATTTTCTTTCCTACTTGGGTCTTTATTCTGATATACTAATTAACACAAAAGGCATAAAAATACTTTTGGATATAGACAGTGCATATCATCATTGTTGTCAAAACTAATTGGAACTGGAGACAAAGACCTATTTCACAATTTTATGTCACTTGTTGGCACATTCAACATAATTTCTATTACATGGTGATAAACATAGCTAGCCTAATCGAGAATCAAATTATTCACAACATGTAGAAAACATTCACAGGGAGATAATACTTGTCTTTATGAGAAATAAAATCACTTTTCAGTACTAAATCCCAAACAGAAAATAGTAGTTGAAACAACAAACTCACTAGTGTCTTTCATAGGTTAATTTCGGCAATTTATAGAGTATCTCTTTATTATAGTTTTTGTCTGTGTAAAATATGGATGTTATATTTCTTTATTGAAGCATGTTTTATCTTGTTTTTTGGTTTCCAATATTGTGTTGTTATTGGTTTTGTGTATGCATGCTTGTGGTGTGTGTTTCATATGCCTTTAAGAAATGTGTTTGTTCATTTTATTTCTAAAGAGATGGTAAATGTGTATGGAGTTTCGGGATAAGGAGGCAGGATGTATAAGGGAGAAGTAGGGGGAGGGAAACCATTATCAGACTACATGATAAGAAATTATTTTAATAAAAATGATACTAAGAATATATCACTTGACACTAAAATGGAGAAGCATTCTGGGAAGCCATGTGAATTTTCTTTATAACTGAAAAATTAGCATCATCTCCATATCCACATGAAATAAAATACCATTAAATTACTTATATTTTAAATATTTTTAATATCAAGTTACCATTTAATGAATATACTTACATTTAAAAGTTAAGTAATAAGCCAGACCAAATTTTTCTAGTAGTTACCAGTATATCAAGGTTATTTTTTTTTAATTTTCAAAGAGCTGCAGTAGATTATCTGAGAATTCCAATATAGAAATGAAAAAAAAATCCAAATATGATCTCCCCTGACTTCAAGTTGCATGAAATACAGTTTTAGGAAACATTCATCTTGCCACTTTTTATAATGGTAAAATAAAGAGGAAGAGAAGAAAGTAAGGGACATTGGAAAAAAAGAAATCTGGAAAAACAATTATTATTCAGAAATTGTACCTAATGAATCATAAAAATGGAATAAAATTTGAATGCTTTCCATGATTAATGAAAGTTCTTATCCTTGGCACCATATCTTTAAATACTTTTTTATTTTTTAAAAAAAATTTTTTTGGTGTTTATGAGATAGGGTTTCTCTGTATAGCCCTGGCTATTCTGGAACTCACTCTGTAGACCAGGCTGGCCTCGAACTCAGAAATCCACCTGTCTCTGCCTCCCAAGTGCTGGGGTTAAAGGTGCGTGCCACCACTGCCTGCCTATTTTAAAATTTTAATTGAGTTTTCGTTGTATGTTTCAGGTTTGTGTCTGTGTGGTTATTTCCTAATAAGCTCAGGTGATCTTGGAGGCAAAAGAATGTCTCAGATCACTGGGAGCACAAGTTACAGCAATTCTGATCTATTTGAGATAGATACTGGAAATGACACATTATTCCTCCAAGAGTAATATTTGCTCTAAACTACTGGGCCATCTTAATAAACTCTGGTTTTTCATATGAATAAGAAGAGGTCCCATCATTGCAATATATGAGTAAGTAAATTTTGATAAACTCCTCTTCCTTTTTAATGCTCACCTTATAATTTCTATTCCATCTGATTCAGTTTTAGCAATATGCTGAAATTGCAAAGCAGTAAATATTTTATTAAAAGAAAAATTAAATAAATATTCAAAATTATTGATTACCTAAGGGAAATAAGGAAAGTATTAGAAAATAAGAATGGGGAATAATAGAGAAAAACAGAGAAAAAATAAAGAAACTAATTAGAAATGTTAACTAATTAGTTATGGAGGCAAAATTTGCAAGATAAAGTTAGATACCTTTCAATTATGTGATACTTCAACCATTGCTTTAGAGCCACTTAAATGTAATCAAAGAAGTCCCTACATGGACAGAGAAAGAAGACACAAAAAATGAAGGGACAGAGGGAGGGAGGGAGGGAGGGAAGAGAAGAGGGAGGGAGGGAGAGAGAGGGAAAGACATGGGGAAGAAAAGGTTAGAGAGGGAGGAAGGAAGAAAACAAGGAAGAAAACAAGGAAGGAAGGAAGGAAGAAAGAAAGAAAGAAAGAAGTGTTGAGATGGAAGGAAGAACTGGGAAGGAAAAATGAAGAAGAGCAGAAAGAAAAAGTTATTGAGCATGGATGCTTTTAGGTGCTAATTACATAATGTACAGAAAATTCTTAAAAAATGACAAAACTAATTTTGAATTAAATGTCTTTTGTTTATGTATCATACAATGAGAGAGATTAGTTTTATACTTTGGACCTGTGAGGACATGGCTCAGCGTATTATCTATCCATACCAGATCTTGGAAGCTTACATTGAAGAACTTTACAGGCTTCCCTTCAATTATATAAAAAAAAAATGTGTTTCTTTATACAGCCTCCAATAATATACTGAGCAAGCTGAAAACCATTCCACAAGCTACGAGTTTTAAAATATATATATATTTTTAGTATGCCAGTTGATGTTATTTAACCACTCATTACATGTCCCGCACTTAAGACCGTAATGAAGACCTAGCACACAGATGCACCTGTCTCAAGCCAAATGGATGAATGACAATCTGGAGGACCCTTCCCTGGGAACCATCCTTAAGAACTCCTTGCAGTGCCCCTTAAGTAGAGTCTATGTGTCTACACAAACCCAATCAGGTAAGTCAAAAGCTGGGGTCACATAGGCAGTCACTTCAAATCAGGCTGACACCTAGCTTTACTAGGGAACTGCAGGGACAGGTACCCAGACCCTAGGCAAAATACTGAGGTTCCCAAGGACGCTCAGTTTGTTGAGTCAGAGACCATCAGTGTGGCCCTAGCAGTGGCTTCAGGGGTAATCATGAGTGAATTTAGCATGGATGTGCCTCAGTTTTTCCAGCAGCAGCAGTAGTTTCTCCATGGGATGCAGAATGGTCATCTGGAAATGATAGGTGCCCTCTTGCTGCCCTAAGCCACTCCCAGGCACAACACAGATACCAGTCTCTTCCAGGAGGCACAGCCAGAACATGTCAAGGGCCAGGCCCAGCTCCTGTGCACTGCTTTCAAGGGCAGCTGCAAAGAGGGAAGGAATACATGGCACCCTGTACAGGGTTGTAGCAGATCCCGGGAGCCTCATCGGAGACCTGCTCTGTGAGTTTAGCCTTGGCTGCCAGTTCAGCCAGCACTTCCTTCCTCTCCTGCAGTCACAGGAGGTAATTATGGAAGAGGGTTTCAATGTGTCCCTCTATAGTCCCACCCAAAGCTGCATCACCAGATCTTCAGCCTGGTCTGGTCTTCTCACTGCTTGAAACTGCTTGAAGGACGGCTCGGAGGGAGTGGGCGGACCGACCACCATGTCAGCAAGGCCTGGCCTGGCACTGGTAGACACAGCCTCACATTCATCAGTTTCCCCATCTGTTTCTGCACCTCAGCATCCATGTTTACCACCACCAAACCTACACTCGCCCAAGTAGCCCTTAGAGACTGAGTGGAAAGAAGCAATCTCCTGCTGCGTGGCATATGGTGGCCCCATCTCCATGAGCACCTTCTTTTTTTTTTATTTTTATTTTTCATATTTTATTTACATTTCAAATGTTTCCACCTTTCCAGCACCTTCTTGAACGAGTGGAACTGAGAGTCTTCGGCATATACATTGTCCTGGTATACCTCATCAGCCATCAGGAAGAGTCTCTGTTTGAAAGCAAAGCGGATTATGGCCTCGATGCACTCACGGGTCTGCACCTTCCCAGTGGTGTTGCAGGGGTTGATGACGCACAGTACGTGAGGGCAGCATCGGTCACGTGCCTGGCACAGAGCGCACCTCAGTTCTGTGATGTCCAGAGCCCAGGCACGCTGTTCGTCCAGGTAGTAGTCCTCTTGCACAGCGTCCAGCTCGGCCAGCGCAGCTGAGTACAGTGGATACCGAGGAATGGGAATGAGTACACCGGTATGTGCATGGTCCTCGCCAGCTACCAAGAGCTTGAGTATTGTCACGATGGCATCGCTGGCCCCTGTGGACAGAAATATATTGTTTGGGTCTGCAGGGATGCCTCGTCTCTCCTCTCTATGTATCGTGCCACATCCACCTGGATCAGCTGGATCCCAGAACTAATGCTATAGGCACCTAAGCTCTGGCCACCACATGCCTGCAAGATGCATTTTACCCTTCTCTTGGCATCCTCTGGGAAGTCAGGACTGCTCAGAAGATTGGGGTAGACACAGAGGGCCATGACTTGGTGGAAGAAGGTGATGGGTCTCTGCCCCATGGCTTGTGCATCCCCAATATTGGCACAGATCTCCTCAGTAAAAGGCTTCTTCACACCCTGACGCAGCTCCTGCTCCAGCTCCAAGACACGCTGCAACTTGGGTCGTCGAACTGCATACTCCACCCTCCGCGCACATGGGTTCATAGTATCCAGAGTTAGCACCTTCCCATTCAGCCCATTCCTTGAAGCCTGGCTTTGATCATTCACTTGTGAGGCCATGACTGCTCAAACCAGGTAGAATGCTGGCTCAGGAAGAAGGGTCCAGTGAAGGATCAGGGCTCTGATCTCTTGGCTCTGATGCCACAGTAACCTCCCAGCTCAGTGGCCTTTCTCTGGCCCTCAAGACACAACACAGATTAGTATAGGCTTGGCTCTGTCAGAAGCTGCCACTGCCTGCATCTTACCAGCAGGGCCCAACTAGCAGTGGTAGCAGGTGGACTTCAGGCAGCGGCAGCCCTACTCTAAATGTAACCAGCACTCACCACCAACCGTCCCCCCAGCCCTTCCAAGGACACTAACCCCCCATCCACAGGTGCTAGAGGAAGGACAGGCCCTGAGGATGGACACAAGGCTGACCAGGTCAGTGCTCATGTGACCTGGTAGAGATGGCCATGCAAAGCAAAATGCAATGGCCATGATCTAGAATTGCCTTCTTCCGTCTAGCTTGAGGCCCCTAAAGGGCCCCTCTCACTCTGATACATTGTGCCTAGCCAGCACAGCTCGAGTGGCCACCTGCTTGTCGCCTATACCAGCACAGGCAGAAGCTGGCAGACATGCCCCAGGATCAGGGCTTCAAGCCAGACACTGAGACCATGACCCTGGGAGGTACCTTACTAATGCTAACCTTCTGCCTGTTTCACCCTGCTGGCTCTGGCCCAGTCCTGTGGAAAACATTGTATCCCTTCCACCCAGGGTCCCTGTCTCTCTGCATGGTCACTCCCGAAGAGTTTATTCCTAAGTGTCCTACCACTTTCAGGAAAGCAAAAGAAGCCTCCAAAAAGTTGAACCAGCTAGGAGAGGTGGAAGTTAAGGCTGGGCTTCTAGCCTGTGGCCTTGAGCTTTTCTCCCACAAAGGCTGGGGCTGCCGCCTGAAAGCCCCAGCATGCACCTATGTACAGGTTTGGATGCTCCTGGGCATGGGTGGCTCCTAAGCAATGAGACACATGGGAAGGTTCAGTGGCTAACAGCCTTTATCAAGAGTCACAAAATAAGCAGTCTGTGGCCTGAGGCCTACAGGTAGAGCTCTTCACAGTGGATCCCTGAGCAAGGTGGCCAGTGTCCTGGGCTGGGAGGGGGAATGGGGCTCTGTGCCAGCTCCCTTACAGCACTGGGGTATGTGCTAAGGTGGGTCACCAGGCCAGAGATCATGAGGAAGCCTCTGGCTGGGCATGGGGTTGAACCCTGCCATACTGAGGAATTTCACATGAGCAAACAGCATGGCCTTTTCTCCACAGTCGCCTCCTCCCAGGGAGAAGCAAGCTTGAGCAGGGGTTGATCCCCACTTGTGCTGAAGCCACAGTCAGGTTGAGAGGTCTCGGTGTCAACAGACATGCCAGGCTGAAATGTCTCATGCCCTTCAGGGGCAGGTCGCTGAAGCTTTGCAGCTGCTCACTGGCATTTAAGTTCTGCCAGTATGTGGTGGGCCTTGTTCTGGATGAGGGCATCAGGGGCACTGCTCTCCTCAGGACTCAGATGATAGAAGACACACCAATCTAGACGCTTGGAGTATAGATGTCTCCCCGGAGGGGCCCCTACTTAGCCATTGTGTGGACTGGCCACCTCGGGGCTGTCGTCCTCTGTGGGGCAACAGCAGGAACTCAGTGTCTGTCTGTCTGTCCTCATTCTCTAGAGGTTCTGGACTGGTGAGTGGCGGCTATTGCCACACAATGGCCTCTTGGGCATGCTCCTTGCGATAGAGGTTGGTGCGATGTGTCAGGCTCACTCATCTCACCACTTTCCCACTGTTGCCTGCCCTAGAGGTGCAGCGTCACAGCAGGGAACACTATCAGCCCTGGGCCCCGCAGGAGTGCATCTTCCTTGTGCTTGAGCTCCAGCAATTTGGCTCTTACCTCCTCATTACCACACACATCGAAGGGAGTCTCGTCTATCAGAAATTTTCCATTCTTATCAGCCCCATGTGCCAGGAACAATTCTACCAGGTGTACCAGAGTGGCCCCATGGTCCAAAGGGTCACTGAGGTTGGCCCCAGCATGCAGGAGGTTCTGGAGGTCATTCAGCATGCACAGCTCTGGCACTGCCCGGACCTCCTCAATGCTGTCCTAGGTGATACCATGATTGACCATGGCAGTCTCAAGGTAATCCATTGTCTGTTCATCCTCACACTGGTCTTAGGGCATATTCCCATCGGTATTGACAGCAAGGGGATCTGCACCACGTGAAATAAGGAGTTCCACCAAATGCAGATGGCCACAGGTAGCTGCATCATGCAGAGGTGTCCAGCACTGTCTCGATCATTAACACCAGCCCCAGCCTCCAGGAGCTGCTGTGCCATCTCTTGGAAGTCGTCAATGCAGCACTGGTGCAGTGCAGTCAACTACCCTCATTGGCCAGGTTGGGGCTAACCTCACTGGTATGGAACTGGTGGACTTCCTCTAAGTCGTTTCAGGCAGCAGCCTCCAGAAAGGCAACGCTGGGAGGGAAGAGCACATGCTTCCGAGTCCTGAAGCCAGCCTCCTCCTTCCATGGTCGCTCCCCTTGGCCCTTCTTGCCATGGGCCTCCTTCTCAGCCTGGGCTCACATCTTTACCTGTTGGGCACGTCACTTCTAGGCATGCTTCAGCCATTCCTGGGTGCTCATCCTGCCTACCATGGGCATCTCTGCCAGCAGCTCCAGGTGCTCGGATGTCTGCCCACAGGGCATTTTGGGGCATCATGATTTGGGTTTGGGGGGCCAGGAGAAGCCTGAAGGGTGGGGAAGCTGGCTGAACTGGCACCCTTGGGAGCATCCCCTTTCTAAGACTTGGTGCCCTCTGTCCCTGGCAAGGCTGAGATGGGAGGCCCCACACTGTGACCAGGCCCAGCTGCCCTAAGGGGCAGAGCCCAGTTAAGGAGGGCAATGTGGCATGGGGTGGGGTGGAAGGTATGTAAGTGGGGATGCCTCAGTCTGTTTCCCAGACAGGACTGACACCTGGAGTGTTCAGCTGGCAGGGCCTCTGTACACAGTGCCTCGCCTCACTCTTGGGGTCAGGGTGCACAGCCTGTGGGAAGTAGCTGTAAGACTTGCCGGCCTCAGTCCAGGGTCTGAAGCTAACTACCCAGATAACAAAGTTCCAGCTTCCTGGAACCCTGGCTAGGACAATGTAGGGCACGGTCAATCAGCAACAAGTCCCTGGCAGCCCCCTGGGAACCTCTGCTCTTCCTCCATGCTGGCTGCCCTCAATCCTATGGCTGGTTTGTCAGTCAGCACAGCTAGGTCTAACAAGATATGGAAGCAAAGGTCACGGAGTATGGTCAGTCCTGGGATTCCAGCTTCTAGCGTCCAAGGGTGACAGCCTCTAGGCAGCTAGGAGATAAGCGTTCTTTCAATATTTTCTCAGGGCAACCTCCCCTTAAGGCCGTCACGCACACCTGGAACTTCACTGGCAGCTCCCTGAACCTGGCCTAGGAGCCCAGCCCTGCTCCAGGCACCATGGGGGCGGGCCCGCGCCCATCCTCGCCATGGCAAGGCGACACTTGAGTTTTAAAATCTTTATATTTGCTTTTTCTGTTTAGCTTCATATAAGTTACATTTTTATTATAATTTTATAATAGAATAAAACTTAGTTTGCAAAGTTTAAATAACATGATTATGAACACAGAACCAAACAATATCGAACTAAACTTTTAATACTAAACCATTCTAACTCCAAGTAGCACTCATTTTTATTGTCATATATGCAAAGTAATACTTTTTATATCCTTTGTCCCTTTGTGCTCATTAAGTGACTATACTCTGCTATAGGGTTAATTGTTGAGTTAATTTTTATTGAAATTCTCACTCTCACGTCACTTTCTCCCTATTACTCCTTTCCACTCTCTGGTGTTTAATGCTCTAGGCCAGGATTATCGTTGATTTCTCTCCATTTATTTAATGACCGTCACACCATTTAGTTAACATAGAAATTCAGTTATTATCCTATACAAAGACCACTAGTTATTTAATTGTATTCCACTTACATTCTCTTGGATTCCACATATATGACACAATTCTCAGAAGTTCTATTTTATTCCTCTATACTTCAGAAATAAGAAAAATTATTCCAAATATTATATGGTTACGATTTTCCTGGTATCAATAATCAATATTAATTTGCACAATCAAATATAAATGATTGAGAAATTCACTACTCTACAGATTTTTTTTTTTTTTAGTGATTTGATCTATTTAGCCTTTTATATAAGTGTATTTAAGGATAAATGCTTCTTATCCCTAAGTGGGCTCAATGCAATGCCATTACAAATGATAATATTTGACTTTATCAATATATTCATATAATGTAGATTTTGTTGGTGTTGTTATTAGTGGCAGTTGTTTTTCTGTTCAAAAGAAGAAGAAAAAAAAGACCAGCGCAAAAATGTTGAAGCAAAGACTACGATTTCCAGTGACAGATCATAATGACAGTCAGGAAAATTACCACATCTAGAGTACATTAGTCATTCCTAACCTCCTTAGCATGAACCATGATAGTTTTGTGTCACCATGAGTTTGAGTGTGTCCATATCTGACATGCACGCAAAATTGTAAATTTCTGTAAATAGTCACATTTGACTTAGATAATTCCAGTTAATTTACTTATTATTAGTGTTTTAAAGACCATGAACGCTCTTCTTATTTATCTCTCAAGCACCTGCCCAGCCCATGCAAAGAAGTCAAACAACACTCTACATGTAGTTTCTAAAAAAGTGAGAGGAATATTAAAATTAGTGAGATTGTTGCCCTCATGTAGCTGAGCATACATGTGATTGATAATGGTATTTTCAATATACAAAGTGAGTATGTTAAGAGGAATAAGAAAAAGTTGGAGCACTATTAACAAGATCAAATGGCTAACTGTGTGGAGAGACAGATTACTCTTATAAACCATTCATAAATATGTCTCCAGTTCAGTTAACATGGGCTCATGGAAGGTCATAAAATCCAACTAAAAGTAAAGTGTAACACATTTCTCAGACTGATATTCTACTTTTACAATACACATACACAAATTCATACATATATAAAACATACTCATAAAATATAGATATTGATATTGTACAAATGAACCTACATGTCAGTCTATATTACACAGACATGTACATTATGTATATATGTATATGTATTTGTGTGTCCATGTGTGTCCACATGGGCACATACACACTACACCGGAAATGGTTGATCGAAGTGCAGTATATGTAGCTCTTTCTTTTCCAATGGTTCATTTGTTTTGTTGTTGTGACCAATAACATCACTAAGAAACTCTTCATGTTTCTGACAGTTTGTAAGTATATGAATTATCTGTGATTAGGGGTTGGAAGATAATGAGGTTTTTTATATTGGTTTCAGGTTTCAGTAATCAATAAAATACTGGATACCGATACCCTACATCCCTTACATCACACCAAATTTGAATCAAAGACAGAAATTCTGACTAGTTAATCTTGATATCATAAAATCTACCCAAATAAAAATTATTATTTTATGTACAATGCAATATTTTTATTGAGGTATTTATTAAGCTGATGAGAATCCATTCACCAGTAAAATGCTTTGTTTTAGTCATAGATTGACACTTTAGAACCAATGTAAATAAATATTAGGATTTAATAAGTTGAATATATATAAAATGATTGAATTGCATGCTAAACAGAACCATATCTCATAGACCTGAAAGAAAACAAAAAACAAAACAAAAAACAAAAAAACCCACAAAGTTGTGTTATTACTCTGTACCGTGAAAACCTGACATCAGGGTGGCAGCAGATCTAGGACCTGGGGAAATTTGTATCTTACTTTCTTCCTGAGTGTACTTACACAAGGGAAAGAATGATCTGATGGTTGTCTCTGTTCTCATAAGGGCAGCAGTTTCATCTTCATGGCTGTAGCTTTATGATCAACTCTAAACCTGGTTCTCTTAAAAGTCTGATGTCTAAGTCACAGTGATGTTAGCCTTCAGTCAACAAATTTTTGATGTGGACTGAACTTAGTCAAGCACATTATCTTTAAAGTATATTTTTAAAACTACAGTATTAAGACACTTATGCCTGGTATGAGATTTTTGCTTTAGAACAATATGATTAGGAAATACATATCATAAAAAAAAAATTATGATGTCCTCACCAACATGCAATTTCCTAATGTCTCTTTTCAGTAGAGACCTTAGGAAAATAAGAATGTGAGAGTTCAAATCTACTGCATCTTTTTGTTAAAGATGATTTATTGTTGTGGATAACCCTAAGGCTAATTATAATTCTGCTAATTCTGCCCTCCTGGGAGTGGCTTCAGAGAAGGAGTGAGTTACACCTGTGACTTCATGTGAATCAATCCCCTAATGAATAAAAGAGCCAGTCACTGGGCGTGTAAGGAGGGACTTCCAGGTCCAGGTCCGAGGAGTAGAAGAGAGGAGCAGGAGAGAAGGAGAATCTTTTGGATTGGGGAGAGAAGATAGGTAAGATGTAGCTAGTAGAGTCTCCTGGTGTCATGGCGGATCTGCAAGGATTCACCACCAGAAGAATCAGACTTTTATAAGGTTTACAAGATTCGGTTTTAGTTGATACCCCCAGAGATTCAGTTATCATTGTTTCTGAACTAAGTTTGTCTTGCATTTTCCTTCACACAGCAGCTCGTCTGGGTTCAAGAGAGAAAGGTACAGCAGCAAAGTGTGGGTTTGCCTGATGTGTACCACAGAGGGATATTTGGTGCTTGAGGCTGGAGTGTTAGCAACCCACCAGTGGGAACCTAGTGAGCTGGTGGAGAGATCATGAATGCAGGTGGACCATTGCCCACCAGTGTAAGGCTAGTCAGCCCACTGAGAATGAGAGAATCAGGGTGTAGCGGGGGAACATGTGCCATATACATTCCATCTTTTTATTTTATTTTTTTAATAATTCCCACAACAGGTGGCAAGCCCACATGCATCTGGGCACAAATCCACTAGAAATTTATGATTATTAGCCTGAGAGTTAGAGGCTTATTTTTTCTTGAGTAGCTGGGAAGCCTTAGGATGAGTCATGTGGACTCAAGCCAGGGAACTTGAAACTGCTAGCAGTGCTGAGGTCCCCTGCTGTGGGAGAATACAGGTTGCTCTGAGAGAAAAATAAAAAGATGAAGTTGCCTACTCCTTAGGGAAGAGATTGATTGAACTATGAATTTATGATATTGGGATCATTTGCCTTTAGGAAAGAGTTATATGCAGATTCTGTATTAATCATGTGGGGAATTTTGCCCACAGTTTGGAAGTAAGATAGGGAAAATTAGTCACTGACTCCAGAGAGTGCAGTGATAATAATTGCCTGCTTTGATCAGGTATTAATTATTAATGTTTGTGGCTCCATGTAGACAGACCAACAGATAGATACTATTTCAGGTATTAATTAATATTGTCTGTGACTCCAGGTAGAGAGATCAACAGATAATTGGTATAATAAGATGGCTGCTTTAGGCAGTGAGCCCAACAGAAAGATGGTATAAAGATATATTGCTCTATTATGTCTTGCAGGATACCCAAATTCTGTGTAACGTGGGCTCCACAGGAATTCTGGGTTGAAATCCTGCTTTGGCTAGCTGCCTGCTTATAAGCAGGTATAGATAGAAGTGTGAATCATTTGTTTTAACTTTAAAAATGAGTGTGATTGTGTGTTTTGTGGTTATATTATTCCTCTGGGAAATAGGTCCATATACATTTTTTTCTGATTACTGGCTCAAGGATATGCTGATTTGGGAAAAAAGGTTTTGTCTTTGTGTTTTTGGAAATGGTGATTAAGGTATTTACACCTTCCAAAGTTATATGGATTAGATTTGATAGGGGGAGAACCCCAGAGAACTAGATTTCAGAGAATCAAACAAAAAATTATGTTGATGATGCTAAAATTATATTTTGAGATTTCTATATTACAGAATACACAGCCTTGATGAATCTCCTCATCAGACATGCTGAACTGACCTACTTGAACTCCTGATGTCTTGGACTTTTACCCGGATCCAGTCAGGACACGGGCATCAGAGACTAAATCAATCATTGGTGTGGCCTTCTTAAGGACAACCAACTCCCCTATTTTCCCTAACCCTCCCCCCCCCTTCAAAATTATCTCAACACCCATACTCAGCTTGAAGTTATGGAGAGTCATCGTCCTAGTTCCCTGGGCTTTGGGGTTGGAGGTAGTTATTATAGGTGGCCTTTCTAGGGAATTTAGAAATGATCATAATTGGAACAGGGAGAAAATATCTAGGATTGATTGTATAACCATAATCTCATTTGGTAGAAATCTTTATAATTGTTAATAAGTTGAAGTCACAATTTCTAATTTTGGTACAGAATTTATTTTGATGCACATTCAAGGTTTTCAATTGGTATAAATTTTATCTCTTAATACAAATATTTTAAAAGTACAGGGCTTAGACCCAGTCCTTCTATAACTGCTATTACAAACTGATCTGAGATAATTAAGCCTGTTAAGAGCCAAATAGCAAATTCATGGCTCTGAGTTTATTGCTAGGGTGTTTTCAGATATTTTATTTAGAAATAGCTGAAGGTAATTAACAGACAACCATCCAGATTACTTTACAGAGATAGTTGTTTTTCAAAAATGTCAGAAATCCACAGAATGTGATATTTAATGTTATTTATTCACTTGTGGTTACCACAAATCTGCTCCTAACAGCTTCCCATTCATATTCTCAAAGAAGTAGTTGAGCATCTTACCTCCAGGTGAGGCTGTACTTTATGGCTAGGTCACCACTGGGCAGAAAATTGCCAATCTCTCCTGCAAACCTGTACTGTTCTTGAAAGGACACAATCTACAGGTTAGGACAGCTTATTATTCTGTCTGCCTAGACAGAATAGGTTCGTCCGTAATTCCTGTTTCTCAAAGGTCTGTCAGGTGATCCTGAGCAAGAAGGCTGATGACAGATTCTCCAATTTCCTGACTTACTGGGGCTGTATAGTTAGGCAGCTGTCTCTACAACTTGTCTTAGTTCTGGAAGTTGTGTTAGGCTTCCTATATCTTCAGATAATGTTGGTCATTCTCGGATTTCTGACGGAGTTGAAAAACTAATTATCCCAGGATATTTATTTTGAGAGAACAGATTTGAGAGGATGGTTTTCAGATGGCATACAATCTAAAGTCAAGATATAAGTCAAGGTAGAATTATAGTGTTTTAATTTAGAATAGATGGCAATGTTCTATCTTAATGACAAAACTGATGGACTGGGTGTTCGGTCTATCTATACTTTATAAATTACAACATAGTAATAGTTGTTCTCTGTATTTGAGAGAAAGTATTTTTCTTTTCTTTTTTTCTTTTTCTTTTTTTTTTTTATTAGAACAGAAAGGGGGAAGTGTTGTGGATAACCATGGGGCTGATTGTAATTCTGCTCATTCTGCCATCCTGGGAGTGGCTTCAGAGAAAGAGTGAGTTACACCTGTGACTTCTTGTGAATCAATCCCCTGATGAATAAAAGAGCCAATCACTGGGCGTGTAAGGAGGGACTTCCAGGTTGGAGAAGGAGAAGCAAGGAGCAGGAGAGGGAGTCTTTTGGATTGGGGAGAACAGATAGGTAAGATGTAGTTAGTAAAGTCTCCTGGTGTCATGGTGGATCCACAAGGATTTACCACCAGAGGAATCAGACTTTTATAAGGTTTACAAGATTCGGTTTTAGTTGATGCCCCCAGAGATTGAGTTATCATCATTTATGAACTAAGTTTGTCTTGCATATTCCTTCACACAGCGGCTCGTCTGGGTTCAAGAGAGAAAGGTAGAGCAGCAAAGTGTGGGTTTGCCTGATGTGCAACACAGAGGACGTGGTGGTATTGAAGCTTGTGGCTAGCATGTTAGTAAACCGCCAGTGTAAACCTTCTGAGCTGAGTGGAGAGATCATGGAGTTCTCTGTTAGCTCCATGAGATGAAAGCAGTATGGCCATTGCCTGCCAGTGCATGACCGGCCAGCCCAATGAGGAGGAGAGAACCAGGGCGTAGTGCAGGAACACGTGATACATTTCTTCTGTTGTAATAATTCCAGCAACAAATTATTTTGTTTCATAACATATTTTCTTGCCAAATGATTAAATAGTTTTATTTTGTTTGTCTTTGAGTATTCGTATCAAGGTAAGATTGTTTAGAAACCTCCAAGTGTAATTCATTTTTCATTTCTTTGAAATAAATGATATTTAACATTTTAAATTACATAACATTCAACAGAAGTTTATCTTGATCTTTACAAGTGATGGCATTTATAGAAAATAAAGGAAATAAATATTTTCTCAGATATCATAACCATTAATAGATGCTTCTCTTTCAGTACAAAAATTTAGATATTTCAAAGGCTAAAATAATTTAATTTTTTTAAACCTCTCTAACATTTAACTCTTGATTATTTAAACACAAAAATATGTCTATAAAAACACCATCACAGATGTATAGAAAGATTTCATAACAAGCAGCCTAGTAGTTTATAGGTATAGAAAAAAATCAGAATCTGCAGTTAAAAATAACTGCAAGAGTAAAACAATATAAAAAGCAAATGCTGTCTACTCCTTCTTTTATAAATATGTTTATCAGTATGAAATGTTAACTCTTTTCTTTACCCAATAGTACTAAAGGTTAATATTAACCAGAACTATTTCCGTGTCTTCTTTCCCTTTCAAAAAGTTTGCTTGCATTTGTTTTACTATATTGTTGTTGTTAAAAATTATTACTCTTGGTTTGAATTACAATTTTTATAAACTCATGACTTCTTGGATTCTTCTCTCAGGTTCAGAGATTTATGATTTGTTTTATATTTGAACACTCTATTTTTTTCCTTATTTCATAGTACTATAACACTACTTTTTCAGTTAGTTTTCATAAGCGATAATTTGAGAAACTTCACATTTTACAAACATAATTTAAAAACATCCTATTTTATTTTGTAATTCATAATATTGTATATTTGGCGTCTGCCCCAGTAAAATGAACAACTGATAATCACTTTTCAAAAAAAATATAATAATTTAATTGTGTTATAAATTTCTTTTTCTCAGTCTGAATAATACTTCAATTAGTTTTTACATTATTTAGTTCTACAACCGGTTATAATTCCTTTTTTACCTAAATTTTATGATTAGTGTCTTAAGAGACAGAACATTTACATTTATTTTCATGAGCATGAATTACAATGGAATTGAAGTTTGGCAGTAAGGATTCAGACAGTGAGTTTGGAGAAGGATGTCTTAGCATGCAATTCAAAAAAAAAACAAAAAAAAAAACAAAAAAACAAAAAACAGAACACAAGGCAGCCTTTAAGAAGCTACGTTTTCAGAACCAGATCTGAATAGCCCTAATGTTCCCAAGTGGCTGATTTGGAATGTAAGAGGTTTAGATCATAGAAATTCCATTTTCTAACAAAATTTCCTTTATACTCTATGGCCCTAGCCTTGGGATATAAATCTTTCTCTGTGCAACATTTCAACATTAGGGTGTTGTTTGTCACAAGATTGAAAACAAAATTCTCAAATAACAAATATGATTGGAAGATATTTGTGAAAACATTACTATTTTGCTCATAAGCATTTCCTAAGATTCACATTGACCATTAATATGAAAGGTAAATATACATATAAGATAAAATTTAAAGAGAAAATATTGTAGGAAGGATGGTAGAGGGAAACTGACGATGTGGTGATAGCTGGAATACGAGAACAAGAAAAAGAAAGCTTTTTCTCCAATTCTTGATGTATATTTGGTTTCAACATGTGAGTCTCTACTGTTAAATAGTTTTTATTTGTCTTGGAAGTTCTCATATACAAAGCCACACATCTGGTAGTAAAATATGTGAAAAAAAGGGGGGGGGCAAATAAAGCTTGAAAGTTAGCCTTATAACAAAAACAGAAAGCACAAACAGAAATAAAAGTTATAGTTACGGATAACTGTAGTTACTTCTCAATGTGTAACTGCTGCATGTTACATTAATTAACTCAGAAATTATAGAATATTTTTCCATTTAGTTGATTGAACAATTTCAACCAAACTCAAATTTTGTGAAAATACTAGTTGAATTAGTAATTCTAGATAGAGTTTGGTGAAAAAAGATATAATTTTTAAATAAAATTGTTATGTTTAAATAATATTGATTTCAAAAATTCTTTGGAAAATTTGAGAATCCCTAGAAAATATATGTCTGAAATAGTAAATGAATGAGAAGAGATAATAGGTTTCTTCTTTGTATAATTATGTTCCTTAATTATGTTTATTGAGTTTAAACCAAATAGACAACAGAGTAGAAATAAATAACAGTGCCAAATCTTTTCCAATTTAAGATAACTTTGTTTAAAAATCCCAGATTTTTCATTATATATTCATTTAATTTTCCTGGAAGTAGCTCAAATTTTGCTAGAATTTTGTAGATAACTATAAGGTTTTATAGTAGAATAAATAATATTTTTGAAAATTAAAGTGAATTATTGCCTAAAGAAGCCTCCCAAATTAAAAAATATATTCATGTCCTTTTTACCAACATTATTCTAAAAGAAATACTTTGTTTTCACATAACTAAAAGTTACAGGTAGTTATGAGCTGTCATGTGAGTGCTGAAAATTGAACCCAGAAAGAGCAGGCAGTGCTATTAACTGCTGAGCCATCTCACCAGATACAAATACTAGTACTTTAAAATATTTCAAAGCTATTTTTCACTAAGCATTGCGATGAAATATTTTAAGAGTTATCCATTTTTGAATGTATACTCTTACCTTCTTTCCCTTTTTATTCAATTCTTTTGCAGTCCCCCTCCTCTTAGTTCCTCTTGGTTCCCCTCCCTCATTTCCCACTCCCATTCTTCTCTGAAAGGGTTGAAGACCCCTATGGGTATGAGGATCATCCCACCCTAACACATCAAGCCACTGTAGAACTAGATGCATCCTCTACCACTGAGGCCAGACTATGAAATTTGGGGAAACAGGATCCATGGGCAGGCCACAGATTTAGGGACAGCTCCCTCTCTAGTCATTGGTGAATGTGCATGATAACCAAGTTGTACATCTGCACATATGTGCAGCGAGCTTAGGTTCTGCCCATATATGCTCTTCAGTTGGTTGGTGGTTCAGTTTCTGGGAGCCCTGATGGGTTCAGGTTAGTTGCCTATATTGGTCTTCTTGTGGAGTACCTATAAACTCTGGTCCTTCAGTCTTTCCTCCATTCTTCCATAAGATTGACTGAGCTCTGACAATCTTGACTGTGGTTACCTGCATCTATTTCAGTCAGCTACAGGGTGGAGCATCTCATAGGTCAGTTATGCTACGCTCCTTTCTGCAAGCAAAACAGAGTAGCATTAATAGTGTCAGAGATTCATCTTGTGAACCGAAAACTTAAAGGTTTAGAAACTCAGTTGAGTGGTGTTTTGCTAGGGCAAACACAGAAGAAACTTTTCCCTAAAGTGGACACAGCTATGAAAGGCTAAAGCAGACTTGTGAAGGAACGTTTTGCTGAAGTAGACACAGAAAAGAGGGTGTTCTGCTAAAACAAGCATAGGGAAGGACATGTGATGGAAGATTCTTTGCTAATGACACACAAGTATTGGTCTGCCTTACACTGTGTAATTGAGCTGCACTTGTTGAGATACTATAGAGAGAAATTCACCAAAAAACTTCTGGTGGTATACTACAGTTTGTTGCCACTTTCAAGGACTTAGGCTGATTGGAAGCACAAGCTGAGGCAAGACCTGTGCTGAGGCAAGGCCCATGCAGAGGCATGGCACATTGAGGACACATGTTTTGGAGGGTATAAATAAGACTACATGGAATGATGAAGACAAACCTTGGCTTGCTGATACAACTACCTGTGCAGTGCTTGTGGGTCTTAAATTTTCACTGATCTTCACTTCCCTAAAAGATGTACAGCTGAGAACTTCTGCTGTTTTTGTTGGTTCCTCCTGTTGACTCTAGCCACGACTGAGGCCTGGCTGTCTCTGTTAGGTTATTTCACCACTGTGGAAACCTGACTCTACCAAACTGGACTCCTGGCATATTCATAAAGTTTTTGCAAATGGATCAAGCTGCAACTGCCATCCTGTGAACTGTACTGATTTCCAGACAACACAGATGAGAGTTACTCCAAAGAACCTTTATAAACAGGTCTACTTTTCCTGTATTCTTTCTTTACACTATCTCTCGTAGGTGGTGGGTTACAAGGAAGGTTAAAACATTTAAGAACCTTCATTAAAAATAGTATTTGAAAAGAAATTAAAGTTACCTTCTTGTCCATGGGATGGGTCTCAAATTGGGCCAGTCATTGGTTGCCATTAACTCAGTCTCTGTTCAATCTTTGCCCCTGTGCTTCTTGTAGGCAGGACAAATTTTGGATTGGATTGGTGTCCTTATCCCTCCACTGGCCATCCTACCTGGCTACAGAAGATAGCCACTTCAGATTCCACTATCTTCTGCTACTAGGAGTCTCAGTTAGAGTCACCCCCATAGACTCATGAGAACCTCCCCGATCCCAAGTCTTAGACATTCCCCTGATGATCCACCCCATGGTTACCCATCAATTTCCCTTCACTTTCTTAGTGCTGCCCTTTGTCTCTCCACACACCTCATCCTGAAGCTCCCTCCCAGGTTTCATCCATTCTCTCACTCAGTACCTATTTTCTCTTCTGAGTGAGCTTCAAGTATCATGACTTCAGCCTTCCTTCTTTAGCTTCTTTGAGTTTGCGCATTGTAGTGTGGATACCCAAGACTTTATGATCAACATCTACTTACCACTGAGTACATAAAATATATGTCTCTTGGGTCTGGGTTACCTCCCTCAGGATGAAGTTTTCTAGTTCTATCCATTTACCTGAAAATATCATGATGCCCTCATTTTTAATAGCTGAGTAGTATCCCATTGTGTATATGGATCACATACTCTTTACCTATTTTTCTGTTGAGAGGTATCTGGGTTGTTTCCAGTTTCTTGCCATTACAAATAAAACTGCTATAAACATAGTGAAACATGTGTCTTCTCATTAGAAAGAAACATTTTTTTGTGTGTACAAGCCCTGGAATATTATAGCTGAGTTGTCAGATAGGACTTTTCCCAATGTTCTGAGAAACATCCAGGTTGATTTCCAGTGTGATTGTAGGAGTTTTAATTACCCCCAGAAATGGAGGAGTATTCTCATTGCTCCACATCCTTGCCAGCATATGCTGACCCTTGAATTTTTTATCTTCACCATTCTGATAGGTGTAAGGGGGAATCTCAAAGTGGTTTTGATCTTCATTTTCATGATGAATAAGGATATTGAACATTTCTTTAAGTGCTTCTTGACCATTTGAGATACCTTTGCTGATAATTCTATGTTTATATCTTTACCCCATTGGGTTATTTGTTTTGTTGGTGTGTCCTTTGCTTTACAGAAGCTTCTCAGTTTCATGAGTTCCCAATTCAATTGTTGATCTTAGTGCATGAGCCATTGGTGCTCTGTTCAAGCAGTTGTCTCCTACATTTAAGTTTATTCCCTACTTTCTCTTCTATTAAATTTAGCATGTCCTGTTTTATGTTGAGGTTTTGATCCACCTGAACTGGATTTTGGGGCAGCATGGTAAATATTGATCTATTTGAAATTTTCTATATGCAGATATCCTGTTTGAATAGTACCATTTATTCATGATGCTTTCTTTTTTCCAATATATTGTTCTTTGTTAAAACTGTGCTATGGTATGTTATTTCAGGAATTTCAATACAATTCTACTAATCAATCTGTCTGTTTGTATACAAATACTATGAAGTTTTTCTTGTTATTGCTCAATGGTAAAGCATGAACTGAGAGTTGGTGATACCAGCAGAATTTCTTTACTGTACAGGACTGTTTTGGCTTTCATGGGATGTTTTTTTTTTCTACATGAGGTTAAGAATTGTATTTTCAAGGCCTGTAAAGAATTGTGTTTGTAGTTTGATGAGAATTGCATTGAATCTGTAAATTGTTTTTGGTAAGAGGGCCATTTTTCTATTGTAGTCCTAACAATCCATGATCATGTTAGATCTTTTCATCTTCTGATATCATTAATTTCTTTCTTCAGAGACTTGAAAGTCTTGTCACTGGCTTGGTTAGAATTATATCAAGATATTTTGTATTACTTGTGGCCATTGTAAAGGATATTGTTTCTTTAATTTCTTTCTCAGCAAGTTTTTTTGTTTGTATAAAGAAGGCTACTGATTTTTTTTTTTTTTTTGTAACTTTTGCATTCAGCTATGTTACTCATGTTGTTTATAAGCTCTAAGAGTTCTTTGGTAGGCTTTTTGGTGGCACTTATGTATGCTATCATTTTATCTGAAAATAGCAATACATTGACTTCTTCTTTTCCAATTTGTATCCACTTGATCTTTTTTGTTGTCTTATTGCTCAGGTAGAAAGTCAAGTACTATATTGAAGAGATATGGTGAAAGTAGACAGCATGTCCTTGTCCCTGATTTTAGTATGTTTGCTTTAAGTTTCTCTCCATTGAATTTGATATTGGCTATTGGCTTGGCTTTACTGGACTTAGGTATGCACCTTATATTTCTGTATCTCTGATCTCTCAAAGACTTTTAATGTAAAGGGGTGTTGCATTTTTTCAAAGACTTTTTGAGTGTCTAATTAGATGATCATGTTTGTTTATACAGTAGATTACATTATTGGATTTTCATATATTGTATCACCCCTGCAAATCACCCCTGCATCCTTGGAATGAAGCCAACTTGATAATGTTGTATGATGTTTTTTATGTGTTCTTGGATTCATATTACAAATATCTTACTGAGTGCTTCTACATTAATGTTCATACATAAAATTGGTCTAAATTTCTCTTTTATTGTTGAGTCGGTGTGGTTTAGGTATCAGTGTAATTTTGGCCTCATAGAATGTGTTTGACAATTTTCCTTCTGTTTCTATTTAAGAATAATTTGAGAAGTATTGTTATTAGTTCTTAATTGAGGGTTTGGTAAAATTATGTGCTAAAATCAATAGGCCCTGAGCATTTATTTTCCCCCATTGGGAGAATTTTAATAACTCCTTTTAATTCCATACAGGTTATAGGACTGCTTAAATATTTTTCCTGATTTAGATTTAACTTTGGTAAATAGTAGAAAATCATCCATTTATTATAGATTTTCCAATTTTGAATAGCAAAGGCTTTTGCAGTAAAATAAAAAGATTTTTCTCAATTTTCTCAGTATCTATTGTTATGACTCCGTTTTTAGTTCTGGTTTTGTTAATTTGGATATTGTCTTTATGCCTTTTAGTTAATATGTTTAAGTCTTGACTATTTTGTTGATTTTGTCAAAGATCCAGCTCTTGGTTACATTCATTTCTTTTATTGTTCTCTTTGTTTATAATTCATTGATTTCAGTTATGAGCTTGGGTTTTTTTTGTTTTTTTGTTTTTGCTGTTGTTGTTGTTGTTGTTTTTTCCTGCTGTCTACTCCTCTTTTGTGTGTTTGATGATTTTTGTCCCTGAAGCTCAAGTATGTTCTCCCTTCAAGATCATTGAATTCTGGAATTTGATTTCTTTCTTTCTTTCTTCTTTGACCCAGTGGCCACTGAGTCCAAAGTTTTTCAGTTTCCATGAGTGTGTAGGCTTTCTGCAATTTTTGTTGTTGATGAAGTCCAGCTCTCATACATTGTGATCTATCAAGAACAAGTGGTTATTTCAACATTCTTGTATCTTTTGAGGCTTGCTTTGTGACATAGTATATGATCTATTTTAAAGAAATTTTCATTAAATATTTTTCAGAAATCTGTTAGGTCTATTTTATTTCTCTGTTTAATTGCTGTTTTGTTCACCTCTCCAATGGTGAGGGTAGGATGTTGATATTTCCCCCTATTAATGTGTGGGGTTCTTTGAGTGATTTAAGGTTTAGTAATGTTTCTTTCAGGAATATAGGTGCCATTGGATTTGGAACAAAGTTGTTATAATTAATTTATCTTGGTGGATTTTTACTTTGATGAGTATGAAGTGTTCTTCATCATCTGTTTGGATTACTTTTGGGTGAAAGTCTATTTGATAGGAATGGCTACTCTGGCTTGTTTTGTGGGTTCATTTGATTGGAAGAACTTTTCCATTCTTTTACTGAGAGACAGTGACTATCTTTGTTGCTGATTTGTGTGTGTGTGTGTGTGTGTGTGTGTGTGTACAATATAATGATGGATCTTGTTTATAAATACATTCTTTTATTCTGTGCTTTTTATTAGTGAATTGAGTCAACTGATATTTGCTAGCCTGCTAGTTCTTGATGGTACATTGGCTTCTGGGACTGCAGGTAGAGCTTATAATCCCTGATGACATCCAGAGAAGCAGGCAGTGCTGGATGTCCCAGGTAGCAGCATGCCTTCAGAGATCCAGGCAAAGCTATGGCTCAAGGGATGGATTACAAATCTGGAATTGCAGGTATAGTTGTGGACTGGAAGATCTAATGCATCCTTACTCCATACCACTTTCTTTCTTTTCTTCTTCATTCTTCACTCCCTTCGATTCCTCCTTCCATTCCTCCACGTTTTTTTTTTTTTATTGGCACATTTTCATTGTTTTATTACATTGATTTTATTTCTTAAAAGGTCCACAATAAACCCATACAGTAAGGCAAACACTTGCAACTGGAGTTCCTTCTTCATTCTGGTCATGTGTTTCTTTATCCCTACACTTCTTCACATCTTTCTTTATTTCTTTCTTTCCCATCT